>CM053771.1:516413920-516484988 GCA_028658325.1 Potorous gilbertii | reverse complement strand
GTTCTGTACTGTTTCCAAAGGACAGTGACACACAAAATGTAATAAACTAGTTCCAGATGACAAGTTGCTTTAAACTAGGCTCAATGGACAGAAGTGACACAGAAGCAGATTTCAGCTCAACATCAAGGATTTTCTGGTTAAAGCAGTCATGCCTCTTGGGTCTCTCACTCCCAGAATCCCTGAAAGTGATAAAGCCAGGGCTGAATGGCTATCTGTTATGGATTTTAGAGAAAGACTCTCTAAACTGAAAGTGAGAATGACCAAAGTAACCTTTGGGGTTCCTTCAAATCCTAGGGCAATGAAATGAATTTGTTGAAAACTCAGACTGGGAGTGAAAAAAGGGAAATAAATTTCAGAGATGATTACTGTTCTTTGGAAAAATCCAGACACCTAATCTAAAAGTTTCAGAACTCATTAGCCATAACTCTCCTGATATATCTCAATTATAGTGGAGTAGGATATAAAAGCCAGCATCCTGGATCACAATATGAGGGAATCAATCATTAAAACAAACAAAAACAAATTTTAAAAAAGTTCCATTCAATAAATCAAAAGTCTTCTATGCAGGAATTTTTGTAGGAGCTTATATTTTTTTTGGGGGGGGGGTGTGTTTACAAGCTTTTTTGTTTTAGTGAATTGTATCTTAATAGCCAATACTACTGGAGATTTCAAACAGAAACTAGTGCAGCCTCTTTTAACAGTATCTGAGCCAAAGAAAAGAGAGAGAATCTTTTTTTTCAGATCTACTTACTCATCACCAGAAACTCCATGTTTCTATGACTGGCCTCCTAAGCTGTTCCCTCATACAATACTCCATCTCCTGCTTCCATTCATTTTCACTGGCTGTGTTCTGTGCCTGGAATTTTCTCGCTTCACTTCCACCCCCTGACTTCCCTAGCTTCCCTTTAAGTCTCAGACCTTCTGTGAAATGGCTTTCCTGTTACCACTTCATTTTTAGTGCCTCCCTTCTGAGATCATCTTCATTTTATCTTGTTTGGATATTGTTTGCCTATTGTCTCCCTCATTAGACTTGAGGACAGAGACTGTTTTTGACTTGTTTTCCCAGCATTTAACATGTACAAGGTACATAGTAGGTGATGAATGAAGGCTTGTTGTTTTGACTTGAGAACAAGAAGAATTTTATATCATAGTACTGAATAAAGTGTTCCATTTCAGAAGGAAAATAGAATGTTCTTCAATTATACATTTTTATTTTGTTTTTGTTAATCTTAGAATAGTGGAAAGAAGCCTGAATTTGGAGTCTGAGGACCTAGTTTTGAAACTCAGCTCAGACGGTTAATACCTGTTTGACCAGGGACAGTCATTTAACCTCAATGGACCTCAGATTCCTCACCTGTCAAATGAGAAGGTCATTTCAGCTGTAGATCAATGTTTCGGTATCTGTGTGGGACTAACATATTTAATCTCTCTGGGCCTCAGTTTCCTCATATGAAAATGGAGAGAGTTAGACTAGATGTTCTTCAATGTCTCTTCCAATTTTCAATATTTAATCCCATGATTCTTTTCCCTTTTCAAGCCCAGGCCAATTTTATCACCATATTGACTTTATAAACTAAGTCAACCATTGGTAGTGGCAAAGATTCAAATGGTTTAATGGGCCATGGTTTAACTTTGAGATCAGGGAAGGGGAGCTATCGCTCTCTAGGTAGATTTCTGGCATCTGAGGTAGCATCATTTTCTCAGCACCCTCTGTGATTCACAGCCCACCATCTGGTGCCCTTTTAGAAAAAAAAATCAAGTTGCTCTTCCCATCCCCCTTTGCAGGGTTGTTTTCCATAGGCCTTTCTGAACTAGGGTAAATTCTTTAGGGAACTCTCCCCTCTTGGAACACCTGTACTGCAAACTCCCATGCCTGGCTCAAGTTCTTTGCACTTCTGAACTGCTGGCAGGGATTGGGGAGATTTCCCTTGAATGGGATGGCACAGTAATCAGACTCTTTCTATGGAAACAAGCTCATTATGATCATTTTCCCTTTGTGAAATTCCTCACCAGCTATTCTCAGAAGTGGAGAGGGAGGCAGGAAGGAGAGAAAAAAGTGGAGAAAAGCCATTCCTGATCTCCCCAGCTGCTAATGCATCCCCTTCCTAAACCAGCATGTTTTGATTTTGTATGCATAATGTATATATTCATATAATTTCATGCTATCTCTTTTGTTAAAGTGTAAACATCTTGAGGACAGGGATTTAGTACAGCACCTGGCACAGAGTAAGCCAGTAAGTGCTTAACAATATTTGCTAATCAATTGATTTATTCAAAAGTACTGCCAGGTTCTTAACCTGGAGTCCATGAACTTGTTTTAAAATACTTTGATCACTGTATCCCAATATAATTAGTTTCCTTTGTAAATCTATGTATCTGATTTTATGCATTTAAATACATTATTCTGAGAAGTTCATAAGTTTTTCCAAACTGCCAGACATCTATGACATAAAAAGGTTACAAATCCCTGTTTTAAGACCTCTTCCTCCGTGTTGATATAGAGAAAAATGAGCAGAACTGGAACAATGTATATATCATTAACAGCCTTATAGAAAAAAATCAACTTTGAAAGACTTTACAACTTTGATTAATTCAATAGCAAACTGAGTTCATAAGACTGAAGATGAAACATGCCACTCACCTTCTGCGCATGAGCTGGTGAAATGAAAATGCAGAGACTGACATTTTCAGGTATGGCCAGTATGGAAATTTGTTCTGCTGAATGTTAAAATGAGGGATTTATTTTTCTTGCTATTTTTTTCCTGAGGTGTGGTTGGGGGCAGCAGGAAGGACAGATTATAAAAATATGTAAAAATATATATTTTTTAAAAACATTAAGCCCAGTTTGTTCTGCTACTTATTATTTGCATATTCAGCAGATTAATTGTCTTCCGTGGACCTCAGTTTCCTCTCCTGTAAAATGAGGGATTTGGACTAGCTGATCTCTTACGTTTCCCCACTAACTTTTAAGACTACTAATCCTATGATCACTGAGTTTCTCTTCCTAAAGACAATAGTATTGGTGGTTTGGTCAAATGGAATTTCAATAGGGTTGGAAAATAAATTTGGCTACTCTTCAGAGTTAATCGTTAACATTATAAAGGGTAGTTTATAATGCAGACTGGCATTTAAAATGTAATTTGAATAGGATGCTATAAAACAGCCCTGTACTGGCTGCAGGACTTTAAAAACTTTACTCCTTTTTTCTGTTTTCATTCTTTATGAGAATGCATATGTGTGTCTCTATGGAATCATGAAGACATCCTGTGCTCTAAAAAGGCAGAAGATTCAAGCCTTCAGTTAGTTGGTATATATCTATCAGAAGGGGATGGCCTCAAGACGATGCTATATGAAGATCACATGAAGAAGTTGGGCATGCTAAACCTAGAGAAGAGAACAATAGGGTGCAAGAAGGGAGATTGAAAAGGCTATAATAAGCATTTCAAAAGCTGTCCAATGGAAGAAGTGTTAGACTAACTCTATTCAGCTCCTGAAGGTAGAAATAGAAACAATGGGTTTCCATTTTGCATGGGAACAGGTTTAGTGGACGAGAATAATTCCTTTCAATTGGAACTGTCCAAAAAGTGGAAGGAGGTAGCAGATAGATGTTCCTTCATCAAAGATTGGTTGGCCACTTAATGGTGATGCTGTAAAGAGGATTAGTTTTGGGGCTTTAGCTTAGATAGGATTAGGGGTTCTTAATCTGGAATTGTGAACTCGTTATATTTTTTTAATACTTTGATAACTTTTCATTATGATCGGTTGATTTCCTTTGTATTCCTGTATATTTCATTTTATGAATTTTTCTGAGAAGTGATCCATAGGATTCACCAGAATGTCAAAGGTCTCCTTGACAAAGGAAAGGTTAAGAATCCCTGGACTAAACGACAACTGAAGTCCTGTTCTACTCCGAGATTGTGGAATTCTGTCCCCAGCACCTATGTGAGTTTGTGGAGGAAGGAAGCCATAGATTTATGTCACTGCAGTCTCTGACAGACCATTTTGGAGTTGGAAGAGGGCTTAGAGATCAATAAGATCATTTGTTCATTTTTCAGAGCAGGAAACAGACTGGAGAGGTCAGGTGATTTACCACACAGGTGGTAAGTGGCAGAGCTGGTATATGAACTCAGGTGCTTTGAGGCCAAGGTTAATGTTCCTTTCACTATGCCATGCTGAAACAGTCATTTGAAAAGAAGGAAATGCTTTACAAATTCTGAAGTATAAAAATATGGGAAATATTTCACAAAATTCCATTCTCATGTTTATTTTTATTAATGAATATGCTTAAAATTGTTCTCCTTTGTAGATACTCTGGACTGTCCAAAATCTTGATGCTTCTTTCTGTGTGGTTCTTTAGGATCGCTACTCCTAGATACATATGTGTTTTCTTATTTTTATTAAAATGCCTCTTAATTTTATTTTATTAAGTTTATATTATTTATTTTATTTTGTAAAAATTACTTTTGATGCATGTTTTTCTCCTTTATTGAATTTTCTGGCATTGAATAGATAAAACATCCTGAGGACTTCATTTTAACTCCTTACATTTTCTTGCACTATGGAGACATGTTAGCAGTCATGAGTATGCACTAAAAACTAGTTCTACCTTCTTGCAGTTAGTCAAAAAGACCATGTATGTAAGGTATTTTGTAAACTGTAAGCCATGAAATAAATATCTATTAGCAGGCAGAAGCATGAATAATAGATGCATGTACATGTGTATATATAATTATTATTTTTATGTATCTAGAAATGTTCAATAATATCAAAATTAAACTCTTAACTAGTGGAGTTTTAGAAGGAGAATATTCAGACTATTTAAATATTATGGTTAACAGACCAAATATACCATATATGTATCAAAGGATTACTGGTTTTCAAAGTTTATTTTTTAACCACACCTGTGATTTTGCTGGTGAATGAAGTTCCTTCTACCAATGCAGACCATCAATTTACAGTCTTTGAAGGCTGTCTGGGAGGCAGAGAGGTGGTACTGAGAGGGTAAGGGACTTTTGCAATTTTTTATAACTAGTATATATCAGAGGCAGATCGAAAACCCAGGTCTTCTTGGCACAGAAGCTCATTATGCCATATTATCTTTCCTTCGAAGAATTAGGAGATTTAAATACCCACTGAACATTGAAATGATGCAGAACATAATTTAGTGTTTCATAGATGATTCAGAAGAGAAATGGGCACTTTGTAGTGTCTTTTCTTCACCATTATAAACACTGTAATTATTTGTTATAGTTCAAAAGTTCCAGTTAATAGTTACCAGAATCTTAAAGGTAGAAAAGATCTGAGAAGTCATCTAGTTCAACCTATATCTAGCCAAAGATTCCTCTCTACTTCCTCAAGAGTTCACTTGGACTCTGTTTGAAAACTTATGCTCTGGGGAAGTTATTATTTAATCAGACAGTCCATTCCACTTTGGGATAGCTCTAATTATTAGGAAGTTTTTCCATTTCTTGATCTGAAACTTGCCTCTCTGTTTGTAATCACTGATCCTACTGCTGCCCCATTAACTTATAAAAGAATGTCCCCTCCCTCTTCTTTACAATAACCTTTAAAATATCTGAAAGAGGTTCCTCTATAAATTGTCTTTTCTCTGGACTAAACATCATGAATTTCTTTAAATGTTCTTCATTTAATATAATTCCAACTCTCCTCACTGTCCTAGTTACCTGGTTGAGAGAAGCCTCAGCTTTTTCATATTTTCAGATTAGAGATAATTGACTGCATTTAGTCATTTCTTGTGATGATCAAGGCTGATCTTGCATGTTGCTAGAGCCAGTCACGTGGTGTTTTAAGAGGAAGGCACAGAAATGGACCTGATCAAAAACATCAATCCTGTTGCCTCTCAATTCGCCATTATAATTTCAGTCTACCACATCTGGAATATTTTTTTCATCCAAAAATCACTGATGGAAATGCAAATGATTCTACATTAGTAATGAATCATTTTGGACCAGATCTGTAACTTGATTGGTTTTGAGAACTCGCTGGTGAGGAAACTTAAATCTTTTCACGCAGATTATTGCCTTTTCTAAGAGTTGGAGTGTTAAAGAGTTACCGAAGATACAAAGGAATTATTTAGTGACTTGCCCAGAGTCTGAAGTGAGGAGGACCTGAGTTCAAATGTAGCCTCAGACACTTCTAGCTGTCTGATCCTGGGTAAGTCACTTAACCATATTTGCCTCAGTTTCCTCATCTGTAAAATAAACTGGAGACGGAAATGGCAAACCATCCCAGTATCCTTGTGAAGAAAATCCCAAATGGAATCACGGAGAGACCCAGTTTTGAAACGACAACAACGACAACACAAAAGCACAATTGACTGACTTTAACAAGACTAAAAGAGACCCAACTCTGAATTATTTGTTAAATTTCACCAGCTGCTGTTCTAATTTTCAAAAGACCTATAGATATTATATCTAACTACATGATGAACTGAAATTTAGAGAACTCAGACAGTAATAGAGAACCAAGGATGAGGAGGAAAAGGCAGCATGTCAGAGAAAAAACTTTGCCTGCTCATTATTTTGTCTCTTGCTGGTTAGATTATGATAATACTGTGCTGGACTGAATTTGAAGAAGAGAATATATAGGCCCTCCTGTGGACTGCATTCCTCTACTTCAACATAATTTGTTCATGGTTCATGACAGTTGTTTGCTTCCCTGTACTCAAAATTATTTTGTATTTAATATGTATATAATTGTCTTTATGTGTGTCCAATCATTTCATCCCTACAAACCTCCAATAGAGGGTAAGCCCCATGAAGTCAAAAACAGTTTCGTTTTTGTCTTTACACATCACCTAGCACAAAGTCAGGCACAGAGCAGGAGCTTAATATATGTTTGTTGACTTGAATTGCTTTGAACTGAATTGACTAACAATCTCCAGAGGAAGTAGATGGATGTCCTCATATTAAATTTAAAGAAGGTTCTCTTCGTTCCGTATTAGGTGTCTAGAATTTCCTTAATACTGTATGTTTATGTTAAGGCTATAATTAAAATGCTGAGAAACTAAGAAAGCACAGCAAAATGGTTGTGTGTGTGTGTGTGTGTGTGTGTATGTGTAATAAAACAACAAAAATACTTAAATACTTAAAAAAATACAAAATAGGCTCCCAGGCAGAAACAAGAAACATTGTGATCAGCATGGTATCTTTCCATGTCTTCAGTGAGGATGTAACAAGCTTACTTTGTAAACTATTTTCCTTTTTGAAGATTTTTAACAGAAAAATAAACAGGAAGTCTCACATGGAGACACATAAATAAAGCCAAAATGAAATGTCTACCTTCAGGGTTGTTTACAATATTTTGTTCTTGGACTATTTTATATAATTCAAGATTTCAAGGTTGTGGGGGAACTCCTGATGTGGAAATCCTTGCCACTGAATCAGATAAGCAACTCACTTTTAGTTTAGAGTCTTAGAGATTTACCTGGAGCTTCGAAAGAGATTTGCCCATGATTATAAAAACAGCATGTACCAGAGATAAGACTTGAACCCATGTATTCCTGACTTAAACTCCACCTCTTTGTCTATTACAGAGCATTCTGAGAAAACACAATACAGTGGAAAGAACTATGGATTTTGTGTTAGAGGTGACATGGGTTTAAAGTCTTCTTTTTCTATTTACTATATGTAAGACTTTGGGCAGGTCATTGAACCTATCTTGCCTCAATTTCCTCATCCTAAAAATGAGAAGCTTTGGACCAGACGATCACTCAGATCTCTTCTGGCTTCCCAGCTATTCAAAGTATTTCGAATTATTTCTCCATTGAGAGCAGGGGTAGAAAATGCTTCCCAAGTCCTTTGTCTTGGAGAAGCCTAGGAAATGAATGTTCAAATGAAAACAAACAGCTCTAACGACAGAGGGATTGGTAGCTGGTAGGCCAGAAGTACCACCCAAACTTTAATCAGTATAACCAAGTCTTCACAGTGGCTCCTTTTCTTGTTTTTCACTAAAAGAAGAATCCTCATCTTACCTCCTTACCCAGATAATTATGTTGTCCTCTATTTATAATAGCTCAGAAACAGAGTTTTTCAAAGGAAGTCATTGGAGACACAACTCTAGGGCTTTCATTAACAGTTTTAACTCACATATGTGAATAGACAATGGCTTTTATATGAAAATGCCATGAAAATTTTCATCACAACTAGTACTAAATAATAGTCAGCCTAACACGAAGCCCTTGGGGTCAAAGTGGGGAAAAAATCTGAAATTTACCCCAAAGAAGCAAATTTTGACTAAATTACCAGGTAAATAAAATTCCCTCTGAGGCTAATTAGTGAAGGCAGTGGGATTATGATGTACACAGTGGCAGTAGGGTTAGGCCGCCAAGGTGTGTCTGATTTATGGCACTTTGGACTGTAGATTTTACCTCCCTCTGTTTGTCGAAGTTACCCCAGTACGGCTCTATGAAACCTTTATGGTAAGTTAAGAGTAGAAAGAGGTTATGTATGAAAATTGAAAAATTTGATGAGTTAGGTGCTGTGGCTAACAGTCTGGACTGAGTCCCTGTGTGTGAACCCATAGTTCGTCTGTACTTGCCAAACTGGTAAATTCTCAAATATGAACACTGCAGGAGGATAGATTTCTTGTTACAGTGGTCCTTAAGATTCCATGAACTCTACTTTGTGCCTAGATGCTTATAGAAATATTTTAGCCCAAATATGTTTCAATTCCCTGGGCTTTTTGGAAAATATTAGTAATACTTGCTCATCTGAGACCCTAAATGAAAATATTAGCCAGACAGTACACCTTCCTAATGACTAGTAACATTTTCGGATTCGTTCCTTTGGGGAGCAACTGGCCAAGCATTACAAATGTATCAAGCCTTCCACAGACTTGGCAGAAATGTTTGTGAATTTCCCCATCCCGAGATCACTTTAGCAAATAGGATTCCAAATTTTAATCAAAACATTTGGCTATGTTTTGGCTATGTTTCTCCTCTTCTGTTCACCACCCCAACCCATGAGTAAAGACAGGTTCCCTCAAAAAGAAAATGTAGTCTCTGAAGAAGGAAGGCTTTTAACTAATTTCAGAACAGTATCAGTAGAATGGAGACTTCGACTGTAGCCTAAAGATTTGCCTTTTGAGAAAGATCATAGGGTGTTTTTAAAATAATAAATTCAGTTAATTAACAAGTATATTATGGTTTAAGTTGACATATTATTTATAAGGGGGGAGAGCTGTCCCAATTTGAGATCTCATATAATTCTTGTAGATTTGAAGATGGAAGTGTACTACCAGCGGTCAACAGTAAACATTCATGAGAGTGGGGTGAGAAGAGAGTGAAAAAAATGTTTTATGTTCTAGATTTGGGGCTACCATATTGATTATAGTCTTTATTTAGCAACAGTTTCAAGTTAAGCTTGGCAGCAGAGATTTGTGAGTCTTTCTTTGCAGCAAAGCATCCTATTTGCTGTTTTAGCACTGCACAAGCAAACACCAGTAAGTTTTGTGCAGACCCTGAGTTTTAGGCTGAGTCTTTCTGTCCTTGCAAAATAAAGCAGAAAATGAGGGCAAACATCTGGGAGATTCAGGTCTTCATAAAATAAAAATAAAAAAATTTGCCAAATAATGACCAGAAATGACCAGAAAATGGAGGAAGAAGTAGACATATTTTTGACTGGAACCATCTTCATTCTCTACTTCATGTTGTAGGTATAGATACAAGCTTGTGTGTGTTGTTCTAATAAGTAAAGATTCCCTGGACATTTTTTCTCTGATGAAGTTAAGAACATTCAGTTTTTGAAAAATTTGTCCAAAATACCCAGTTCTGATTTTGTATGTCTGTGCACAGACAATCTTTTAGAAAGCCTACTCTATTTAACCAAGCCCACCTGTTTTCTCCTTTTTGATGAGTTTTCTGGGGGACAAAACACTTAATCACAGATTTCAGAATGACATTCAATGGTAAGAAAAAGGCATAAATACCATATTTCTGAAGAATATGCTAAACCAATACATTTTCAATTCTTTATTATGTATGCCCACACCAATTAGTCTATATCCTATAAATAACATGCAAACAAACCACCAGTCATGGACTGAGGAGGAAGCTCCTAGAAATTGATTTCTACCCCTCTTTATTTGTATATTTTTGTCCCTCCTCCCAACAAATGTGATATCATTTCATTAATAAGTAGCAAAACAGAATGAGGTAATTAATATGGGAAATGCTCTTGAATTCTGCTCATGCTGATTCAGGTTTTTCACTAAACTTATTAGCAAGACCTAAGGCTGGGCTTGACATCTAAGTGAGGTTATAGTCCAAAATAACTTCCCCACAAAGCCTGAAATAGTGTAGCAGTTGTAAACAGATTCAATATCTTTACTCATCTGCAGTCCTTCAAACTGAAAAGGACCGACAGCCTCAGTACTCTTTCTCCCATGCAATATACCAGTGTGGGGGCACTGCAAGGTGGAAAAAGTCTGACCATTTGAGAAATGGAAAGGCAGGAGAGCTCAGCCTCAGCTCATATTTCAGGAACTGATTTAGCTGTTTCCTTTTCTCAAATGTCTATCTGTGTTTTTAAAGGGGAGGAGAACTTGCGAATGAGAATGGAAGTCAAGGTGAAAGTAATCTTGTCCAAAATACCGAGAACGTTTGTATCAGGGAGAGGTGGAGATCAAGGATGACACAAAGAAGCTCTTTCCCTTAAAAATGTTCGAGTCACTTGGGCATGTGTTGGAGATTCAGGCTCCAAAGTCATTATGTGCCTACTGGGCACAAGAACGTCCCAGGATCTGAAGGGGGTTGGGGGCGGGGAAAACAGCACAACCTACTTTAAAAACAACATTAAAAAATAATAGATCAGCAAGTTATCCCAAATGCCATGAACCCTTTTCAGACGTGCAAAGATCATGCCTTGTCTTGCTTATTATCGTTTGCCCTTCAGTTGACATACATGCGGAGACGCCTCCATCAGATTGCAACAGACGTGGAAACCCAAAACATTGACATTACAGGTATTTGCCCTGCTTGGATTCCCTTCGGAGCCTGTTTGAATAGGCGGGCAAAATGCAAAGTTCACTAGCTTAAAGTTCCCAAGGTTTCTCTCCTTCTGCCCCAGTGAAAGACTCGCCTAATTTCCCCTATAGCCCCTGTACTCCCTTGTCGTGAACATTTCTGCACCAATTCTTTCACTTGTTGAGTTTGCCCTGGAACTTGGTGGCTCAATCATCTTTTCCTGAAATCAGCCCCAAAGCATCTTTGGGGCTAGATTGGATCTTCTTACCTGCATGTGTCCCTGGTACATTCTGTTTGGGCTTCTTCCGGTCCCCTGAGGTGAGCAGACTGTTTTCTCCCGTGTAGGCTGGCACACCGGGAGCAGCTGAGGACTGGGGGACGCGCTCGGGGGTCTTGGGGCTGCGGGCGGACGCTCAGCTGCCCTCCCGCCTGCCTGCCTGCGCTCCCCTCGGCTCAGCAAAGCCCAGCTCAGCTCAGTTCAGCGCTCTCGCCTCGGCTAGGCTCGGCTCAGCTCGGCTCAGGCTGCACCTTCGCAGTGCTGCAGGAGGCGAGGAGCTGTCCCCCAACCCAGTGCTGAAGGCGAAGGCAAGAGGCAGCCTAGTCTCCGCCAGGGAGTGGGAACAGCCGAGCGAACAGGAGGCAAAGGTGGAGGAGGAGGAGGAGAGAGGAGGAGGAATACGAGAAGGAGGAGGAAAAAAAGGAGGAGGAGGAGAAGGAGAAAAGTCTCGCCCGTCCGCTCAGGAGCCGCTACAACTCTCTCCTTTTCCAGTGAACTCTTTCTCGCTTTCCACTTGGCTCCTTCATTTCGCTCTCTCCAAGCGAGCCCTCCTCCTCTGGGGGCCGGACCCCAGCCTCCCCTCCCCTCCCCTGACGTGAGTGCCCACCCCAGCTGCCGCCGCAGCAGCCACCGCCGAGAGGTGCAGAGCACGAGCCGCCGGCGAGAGCGCGCCCCGAGGCCCCGGGAACGTGCTCAGAGGCCGAGAGCGCGCGCGATGATCCCGGATTCCCCCGGGCGTTCAGGGCCAGCTTCAGGAGGGCGCTGCACCCTAGAATTCGCGTGGGCGCGCGCGCGTGCCCTTCCACTGCAAAGGGCCAGCCTGCCCGAGGTGGGAGGTGGCAGGGTGGGGGGTGAGGGAGCGGGTGGATGACCTGGCTCACTGCTCAGGCTGACAGGGAGGGCTATGGAAGGACGGACTGCTGGTCCCATTCCAGAAGGAGGAGAAGGAAGGACTGGATGGAAGAGTCGGGGTAAAAGGCATTCTTCAGTGGAGAAGGGGAGAGTTCCACTCGGACAATCGAGGCAAGCGGAGGCCTCACAGGTCTTGGTATACAGAACCGTTGGAGGATTGAGCTTGCTCCAGAGTTTCCATATGGCTCTATGCAGTTATCACAAGTTACCTCAGCCCACAGCACCATGGGTCTTAACTCTGTCTCTGAGATCTATATGATCATCTAGACACATATACATGTAGATTTTATATATATATATATATATATATATATATATATATATATATATATATATATATATATATATATATATATATACAGAGAGAGAGAGAGAGAGAGAGAGACACACACATACACACACACACAGATACATACACATATGCAGGTATATATGCATACACAGCAGCCTTTGAGGAACTTGTATTTCACACAGTAGGTACTTAGTAAATGTTTGCCGGATTGACTTGGGTGTTACCCCATATAATGTACATGTTACTGGTTCATTCTCTCTATGTATGTATATGTGTATGTATGTATGTTTATATGCACATTCACACATATGTACACATGCATTAGGTGTATATACACTATAAATATGATATACAAATATTCACTTATACACATGTATTATATAGGAGTAACATTCAATCAATGGGGGAGGCATTTATTAGGTATCTTCCAATATGTAATAATGTAATATAATATATTTCATGCATATATACACACATGTATGTGTGTTCACATTACATAACATTTCATTTATATGCATGTATGGGCACTTAATAAATGCTTTCTGCTTTGTATTGAGTTCGACATGTTGTGGTTTAGTGTTATCCAGATATGAAGCACACTTATATGTGGGAACTGGTGTTTTCTTTCCAAAACAAGAGTGGGAAGGTAGAGATGTCGTCTCAAGGGAGCCTGATGCAATGGAAACGAAGATAAGTTTGAAGTCAGAACACCTGCTCTTGAGTCTTGATTCTGACACTTGTTTCTCTGACCTCTATGAACCTGAATTTTTATGTGCAATGGCAATGATGCTCTGCTTGCATATATGTATGTGTGTATATATACACATACATATACCATGTGTGTACACACCCATATATGATGTGCCTTTGTCCCCTGGGGGTTGAGATATTCCTGGAGGACAGTATTCCAATAGAAGGCATGTTACTTGAGAGGTTCTTTTTTTCTTTGATTATTATATCTTCAGTACCTAGCCCAGTGCTGGCAATCAACTGATCAAAAAGCATCTATTAAGGTGTTTGGCTAGGCACATAGTAATTATTTAGTGGGGATACAAGACAGGTAGAACAGTCTCTGACTTCAAGGAGCTTACATGTTGCACAGGAGTTGCTAAATAAATGCTTGCTGTAGTGACTTGGATGTTATCCCTAAGACTTCACAAGTTGAATGTACATGCACTTGTGCACACACACACCCACAGTGTACATACACACACAATGCAGACATACATGCACACAATGCACATATACACACATACAGGGTTAAAATTTGGCATGACTGAGCCATGTTGGCATCTAGCCTTGCTTTCCAGTTCTATCTCATGGTCTATAAACTCTTATGTTCCAGGTAAAGAAGTCAATTTGCTACTTCCTGAACACATTCCCATGCCAAGAAAAGGGAACCTCTTCAACTCTACCCCTTAGAATTCATTTTCCTTCAAAATTCAGTTCACTCACTGCATACTTCTTCCAAGAAGGATTTCCTTATTTTCTTCCCTCATCTGTTAGTACTCACTATTATCATCATCATCATCATCAACATTTATATAGTACTTGCTATGTGTTTTCAGGTTCTGTGTTAAGCACTTTAAAGTTATTATTAATTTGATACTTACAACAACTCTAGGAGGCAGTATTATACCTCCATTTTATGGGGGAGGAAACTGAGACAAATAGAGGTCAAGTGACTTGTCCAGGGTCACATAGCTAAGTATCTGAGATTGAATTTGAACTCAGGTCTTCTTGACTCCAGGTTTAACTCTCTATCTATCCCCTGTGTCACTTAACTTTTACACATATGCTTATCTGTTTACACATTACCCCCTCCCCCAATAATATTTAAGCTCTCTGAAGAGAGGGTCTGTTTTTCATTATCTTTGTGTCCCCAGTGTGGGACACATGTCTTTCACATGGTAGGCACTTAATAAAGGCTTTCTGTTTTGGATTGGATATGTTGTCTTTCAGTGTCATCCAGATATAAGGCACAATTACATGTGGGTACTGCTGTTTTCTTCCCAAAACAGGAATGGGGATGGGGAGAAGTCTCAAGATAGCCTCGTACAGTGGAAAGTAAGATAGGTATGAAGTCAAAACACCTGCTCCTAAGTCTTGATTCTGACACTTGTTTCTCTGACCTCTAAGAACCTGACGTTTTGTGTACAATAGCAATGACACTGCATTCTGCACTCTACCTGTCAGGGTTGATGTGATGAAGACCAAATAAGATAAAGATTATTAAGTTCATTGTAAACTGCTATATAATCTTAAACTAAATCAAAGAGCTTTTGGGAGATTCTGAAGAAACAAAAAAGTGTTTTTTTATGACTAAATGCTGTCTTTGCTTCTAATGAATTTATTTCATTTATAAGTGATAAAAATTGATGAAAAAACAGTGGTGTGGGTGCCTCTCAATATATTCTCTAACCACATTTTAAACTACTGAGTAATCAACCAAATGCAGTTATCTAGAACTAAAGTTAGAGCCCAAGGGAAACTTTGCAAATAAGAAAATCCTCAATGCATGTAGGCACCCCTTCTATTTAGGGAATCATAGTTGACACAGAGCTGGATTTGAACTCAAGCTCTGGTTTTTCCACTTACTACTCATGTGATATAGGCATGTTGCTTCCCCTCTCTGGACACCAGTTTCTTCATCTGTAAAATGAGTGAGTTCAGCTAGATCACTTCTAAACTCTTTTCTGTGATCCCAGGCAACAGACATCTACTTTTAGCTGAATAAAAATTCAGTGGAGGTTTGGAACTTTCCTTGGCAAGTAAAGGCAGATGCCCTCTTAATAATCAAGATTTTTCTGAAACTACTCTAAATTCTATCTGCTACATCTTTTCCTTTAAAATTTCTCATCTAAGATTTGCTGGATCTTTGACAATTATCTTGACTGCTGATTAAACTGAGTGGGAAGGATCTCAGGACATTTATTGATTTGCAGTTCTGTGAAGTGATTTACATATCTAGCTTGACTAAACATGTTCATCCAACATCTTCTTGGACATAGGCTAGAAATCTAACATTGTAAATAAAACAATTGGACGTGTCTGAGCAAAAGGAAACTTTCATTAACAAATAAATATGCCACTAGAGAAAAACAGTATTGTCAAGAGAAGGTAATGGAATTATGGTGATAAGTAGGAATAGATGTAAAGTGTGATTTAGTACATACAGGGCAGATCTGTTACCATTAATGAAGAAGAGTATTTAAAATTTGTAATATCATAAACATTTCCTTTTTTATCAAGAAAGAAGTAATAACTTCTTTGTGAGATACTATGTGAAAAACATCAAAGCATAGATAGAGAAAATCTGAACTCAAGTAATTCCCATCTCACACAATAGCTATGTGATGATGGACAAATCATTTATCCCTTTTGTGTCTCTAGGCAAGTGTCTAAGATCATAAGTTTTAGAAGGAGTTGCTGTTCTTTATAAATTGAAGATGTTTCTACAGAGGAATAAAAGCACATCTTCTACAAATTCCCTTACCCCACAAAAACACAAACCGAACTGAAACCAAACTAGGTCTCAACAGTAAATTGAATGGTCACAGTATCATAGCTTTAAAACTAGAAGGGATCCTTAGGGCATCTAATCTAACCACCTCATTTTATAGATGAAGAAACAGAGGCTCAGGGAGGCAAGAATGATTGACCTACAAGTTTCTACAAGTAGTAAGTGGCAGAGCTTGGACTTGAGCTCAGATCCTACGATCAAATCCAGCACACTTCCCATTGTGCCACACTGCTTCTCAAGTTGCAGTTCATTTGGATGAGCACAATTATTTAAGTAAGCTGTTTGGTTTTTTAAGATATGTGAAATGAGAAGTGTGTATAGATTGTTTTATTCCATATATACTTGATGGATTCTTTATTGACTCATAGATAGACATGGAAAAAAATCATAAAAGATGAAAATGCATCTGAAACCCCATCCAATGAGATCCCAGCTCCATTGAACTATATTTGGTGCAATAACAGGAGGATAAAGTTCGCAGTATAACACTTAGCCTCATTAGGTACTTGTTGAAGTATTATTCCCAATGTAATCCTAATCAATCAATTCAGTCAACCCAGTGCCAAGCTGAAAGACTTTATGAAAAAGTTGGCTTATTAGTTTTCTTTGTCTGATCCCTGCTCTCTCTAGGGAATTGTTGGATTATTTATAGGCAGACAAAATAAGCAGGGAGTTTCCGATTGGAGAAGGAGTACGTTTTTTAAAACTAAAAGTTTCAGGAAATAATGTACTGATGTTTATCATCACCTTAATGCCTTAATTCTCTGAGTGATGGCAGGTGCCTGTAACAAAGGACATGGTCACTGTTGTTTTGTTGTTTTTGACTCTTTGTGACCCCATTTTGTTGTTTTGGTTTTTTTTAGCAATGATACTGGAGTGGTTTTCCATTTCCTTCTCCAGTCCATTTTACAGACAGGAGAATGTATCAGAGTTAAGTGATTTGCCCAGGGTCACACAGCTAGTAAGTATCTGAGGCTGCATTTGAACTCAGGTTTTCCTGAGTCCAGGTCCAGTGCTCTATACAATGCTCCACTTAGCTTCCCCATGGTGATTGTTGAAGACCAAACGTAAGGCACATAGTGAGCATCAGCAACCTGTAGCCTGTTACCAATGATGTCATCTGCTCCAGAAAAGACATAAAAGACTGAGGATATGTATGGTCAGAAAGGGAGTTGGGCTTATTTAAGGACAACAAGAGACAGTAAATGAACAGTAGTAGTGCTACGCAAGAGCGGTAAGATCACAAGCACCAGTGGAAGGACTGCAGCATCCTGGGAGGATCCTCCAAGAATGGTTCACCTAAATATAAGGCAGGAAATGAAGAATTGTGCAGGGTGAGGCAGTGAGAAGTTGCGATGAGCACCATTAGGGGGAGCACTTACACTGATCAAATCTTGGATGTCTCAAAGGTCCAAAGCATCAGGTAACAATTAAGTTGTTGCCTCTTAGGCATAAATCTGGCTTTCTGATGTCAAAATATCTGGATCAACACAGAAAATTTCAGCCAAATGTCTAAATGTTTTGCTTAATTGGCAACAAACACTGGGATAATTAATTGAGTTGGAATTAATTGCGTTCTCATCCTGATGTTTCAGACCATAAAATAATACTAGCTGACATTTGCCTGACGTTTTATGGTTATGAAGAGCTTTTCAGCTGTTGTCTCATAGAATAATTGATTTAGAACTTTAAAGGACTGCAGATACCAGATTGTCCAACTCCCTTACTTAACAGATTCACTGTTGTTCATAAGTGATAAGAAGTGTCCGAGACATCTTTGAGCCCAGGTCTCTGGCTCTAAAACCAATGTTTTTCCATTACAATTCAGTGCTTCAGTATTTGTAAGGAATTAACTTGACACACACATATATACACATGTACACATGCCCCATCATTTATAGTAGTGAAGGTATCATCATTACCATTTTACAGAAGAGGACATTGAATATCAGTAGTGATTTGCCTTACTAAAAATCTCACATTCAAAATTCAATGTCATTTTTAATCATACATTTTATGCTATGAGGCACGGTGCTAGGCACTAAAAGAACAAAGAAACACGTCCCTACCCTCTAGGAGTTGATATTTAGGTTACCTTGTATCTGCTGTGTAAGTATTTTTGGAAGAGGGATAGGGGCTGACTGGCAGTTTAATTGGCATGCTCAGATGAGGAAACTCACTACTGATTTGATTCAGCACCTTCTGCAGTTTATAAACTTATGACCTTGCCTAGAACACTGAAAAATTAAGTATTTGTCTGGACTCACACAGCTAATATGTGTCAGAGGCAGTATTTGAACTTGAGTCTTTCTGTCTCCCTCATTGTAACTTACACTCCTTAATGGTAAGGATTATTTCATTTTTGTCTTTGTAACTCCAGTGCTTATCACAGTGCTTTGCACACAGTAAGTGCTCAATAAATGCAGGTTGAAGATCAGCCAGAGCTTGTAAATTTCAGGTCTTGGACTTCTACACTGGTCTTCTGACTTTAGAACTTCTCCCATGAAAGCCTGATGCCTACATGTTGACTTCTGCAGCTTTTACATAGAGTTGTAAATGGATCATGCTCCAATCAATCTCTGCAGTCATTGGGAAAGGCCAATCTCTACATCTTCTTTATAGTGTCTTAGCCTCTGCAGTCACACCTGCATGAAAGGGCTGCAACCAGGATCACAGAAGCATCAGACTGTTTAGAATTGAAAAGTTTAGGGATAGAGATTGTCTGAGCCAGTCTCCTCTTTCACACAGGAGAAAACCGAGACCCAGAGGATTTAAGTGATGTGTCCATGTTTAGAGATTATAAAAAAGTAGAGCAAGGGATTGGATCATAAATTTAGAGCTGGAAGTGACCATAGAGACCATCTAGTCCAAAATCTCCATTTTATAAATGAGGAAAGGCCCATAGAGTTTAAGTGACTTGTTCAAACTCACGTAGGTAACAGAGGCAGAATCTGAACCCAAGTTCTTTGACTCCAATGTTAGCCTTCATTTTAACATGCTACCCAGCCAAGAGATTCTTTCAAGAACAGTGATAAAAATAGTGTTTCTCATAAGCAGTTTAATTATATACATATATACACATATACTTAACTATATATACATACATAACTACACATAAAACTATATACAATACATACTTAACTATATATGACTCCAGATACTTAACATAAGTAGCTATATAGCATATATACTTAACTATATTAACTCTCTCTATACTTAACTATATAACTATGTATATATAGATAAGAATGGGGAGAGTTACATATAGATAAGTATATATATGTGCAGTCATATATAGTTAAGTATATATAAAGTTGTATGCTTTACAGTATATATAAGTATATACATATATCATATATAGTTATGTCATTATATGGTATATACAATTACATAAAGTAATATGTAATGAACTTAAAAATATGGTGTATACACACACATATAACTACAGATATTATGTGTGTGTATGTATTAAGTATGTATAGATAAATAGATAATGTGACTTATATTCAACTAGCAAATGTGTCTCTTCCTCTTCACTCACTCTGCATACCCTAGTTCAGATTGTTGTCGCATCTTCCCTCACTTATTGATATACCTTCCTAACTGATCTCCTAGCTTCTGGTCTATCCTCTGTCCAATCCATCCTTCTTGCAACTGCCAAAATACAATTCTCTTCCTTATGACTCTTCAACATCTCTGTATTACCTCTAGGCTAAAATACAAGCTTCTCGCTTTTAGTGCATAAAGTCACAATCTGGAGCCAGCCTATTTTTTCCAGTCTTCTTTCACTGGCTGATGAAACCTTTCCTGATCCTCTCAGTTACTAATTCAGCTTTGTTTTTGTATTTGTGTCCCCAGTGATAGTGCAGTGGTTGGCATGTAACACATGTATAATGAATGCTTGTAGATTGATTGAACTCTGAACTTGGCATTTTAAGTTTTGCCTCCGTGCCTTTGCACAAGCTGTTCCCTATGCTTGGAATTCCCTTCTTTCTCATTTCTGCATCCTAGAATCTTTAGCTTCCTTCAAGGCTCAACTCAAGTAGTATCCCCTATAAGAGTCTTTTTCTGATTCTTCTCATTGGTAATACTTTCCCCCTCATCAGATTATCTTATATTTACTTATCTGTTTACATATTGCACCAATTAGTAGAAAGTAAGCTCCATAAAGTCAGGAATAATTTTCTTTCTTTCTTTCTTCTTTCTTTCTTTCTTTCTTTCTTTCTTTCTTTCTTTCTTTCTTTCTTTCTTTCTTTCTTTCCCCAATCCTAACACAGTGCTTTGAACATTGTTGAGAATTAAGGTGTTTGTTACATTGAATTGAATGGAATGTCACTTATAAATTGAATTTCAGAAGTGTTGTTATAAAGAATAAAGGTAATTCATTTTCAGCCAGAATCAAACTCCCCAGAACTAACTTCTTTCCCGAGGTCCTCAATTTCACTTTCTTTTGCCATTAAACAAAAACTCAACAAACTTCACTGAGTCCTAAAACATGAGACTCACAATTTTTTTTTCTTAGGAAGTCTTGGAATTTGAGATGATATAGAGGAGTTACTGAGATGTTTATTTTTCAAATTGTGGAGAGTTGGAGCAAAACTATCTCTGAAAACTCTGACATTTTCCAATAAAGGCTTATGGATAAAATCAGTCTCTGTGAGAGGCATCTTTCAAATACTTCTCCATTTGGAAAATATTCTCTTCTTCTGTGGCCTGTTCATACATAAATGGTGGTACAAAAAGATGACCATGTTTCCTGTGTTGAAAGATTAAATAATGAGAAAAGGATTTTAGAAACTGCTTGGAGACAAATCTTGCCTTCACTAATATCCTATTTTCATTACTAGGATCTAATAGAATGTAATCTCTTTGGGTGTAGGAGGACCCTTCTTTTTGTCCATCATACTTATTGCCTAGCACATTGCCTGGCATGTACTAAGTATTCAGTAAATACTTGTTAATTGATTCCAGCTTCATCACAACTTGAGAAGGAGGGGAGAAAAGTTGCTATGTGTGTGTGTTTGTATGTACACATTTGTGTCAATTTTATGTAGATTTTTATTCTTCAGGATAAGAATTGTATTTCTACTTGTTTATAATATCAATGAAGGGCAATACTGTTCACTTCTCTTTCTACTGAACACATGCAATTTTTTACAATGTCCAAAAGTTATTTAGCCCTTCAAATATGATTGTGGCCAATTCATCCTGACCCATCTCCAAATTTGAGCCCTTAAATTTGGCAGTTAATAGACTGGTTTAATGGAAAGAACACTGATTCTGGAGTCAGAGGGCCTGGTTCAAATCCAGCCACTGATGCTTAATACATACATGTCTTGGATGAATAACTTCACCTCGTATCACATCAAGGGGTTAGACAAAATGGTCTCTGAAGTATCTTCCTGCTCAGTGTCTATGACTCTGTGGTTTACTGATAAGCTGTGTAGAAAGGTGCCTTTGAGTATATTTAGTCAATCTTTTTGCAGTTGGGCTCAGAAGAGTTGCCAGCATATGGCGAGACTTTACCACCTGGTAAACACCAGATATGACTCATGAAAAGCTCCTGTACTTAGGTAAAGCTTAGTAATCATGGGACCGTAGCATTTCAATGCTTTCTGTGATGCTGACATTCTCCTTTCTCAGTAATTTGGTTCTTATGCATTCAGCTGACAACTTCATTGACTTTGTCAAAGATCTACTTGTGTTTGCATCCCATTTACCTACTAGTTTCCTCTCCACATTGGCCCTCATGTTGAAAGCCTAAGACTTGATTGAGTTCTTAGAAGACATCTTGTCTTTTCTCATTTTCTGTCTTGTATTTCTCAGCTTCCTGGACTATGAATTCAATATTTTCTTGGCTTAAGTGGTTTTTGTTATAGATGACAGTAACCTTATTCTCTTAGTTCATGCTCCTATCATGAACAGAAGCATTATCTATGCCATTTGTATGACACTTAAAAGGTACTTCAATTTGAGAGACAATGAATGAGGGATTCCTGTGAACTCAACCTTCTCCAATAGGTGGTTTTCTTTGGTCATTACTTGCTCACCTTCATAAACCTGGATAAGCATGCCAGAGGAGTTGCTTGAATAAATGGTGAAGGTCTGAGTCTGCTTGGTGGGATTGGTGTTTGTTTAGAAGAGTCAGTACTCTTCCAGATGATTTAGTCCTCAAGGAAAGAGGCATTATATCTGACAGCAGCACATCCTGAATGGTTTTAGATTTGTTCCTGGTCAAGATGGCGATCTAACCAACTACACCATAAGCAACAGCCTTATCAAGGTTGATGTTATTGTCTTGATTCTTTTCATTTTTGTGAAGAAACTTCTGGACTTTGGGAACATGAGTCATCCACCTAAAATGATGCCATGGATCTGAGACTTATTTCAGTAGACCTCACTCAAGGTATTTTTAAAGTATTATCTTTTTCCCATTTACATGTGAAAACTATTTTTAACATTGTTTTTTTAAAAATGAGTTCCAAATTCTTTCCCTTCCTTTCTCCTTCCTCCCTTTTTGAGAAGGCAAGCAATTTCATGTAGGTTATACATGTGTAGTCACCAATATTTGTCATTAGCAGAAATAAAAGAAATGAGAAACATAAAGTTTTAAAAAGTAGACTTCAATCTGCATCCAGACTCCATCAACTTTTCTCCAGAGGTGGATAGCATTTTTTCACAATTCGTTAGAAGTTATCTTGTGTCATTGTATTGCTCAGAGTATCTGTCTTTCATAGTTGATCATCACTAGCACATTGCTGTTACTGTGTACAATATTTTCTTGGTTCTGCTCATTTCACTTTGCATCAAACCAAATAGGATTTCCCAGTTTTTTTTAACCATCCTGCTTATCATTTCTTGTAGAACAACAGTATTCAATAACAACTGTATGCCACAACTTGTCCTTAATTGATGGGTACTCCCTCAATTTCCAATTTGTTGCAACCACAAAAAGAGCTGTTATAAATATTTTATTTTTGTACATATAGATCCCTTTCTTTTTCTTTGTTTTTATTTCTTTGGGATACAGACCTAGTAATGGTATTGCTGGGTCAACAGTGTTATAACCCTTTGGGCAGAATTCCAAATTGATCTACAGAACGGTAGAACCAGTTCACCACCCCATCAACAGTGCACCAGTGTTTCAATTTTTCCACATCTCATTCAATATTGATCATTTTCCTTTTCTGTCATACTAGTCAATATGATAAGTGGGGATTGGTATCTCAGAGTTATTTTAATTTGTATGTACCTAATCAGTAGATAAGAGCATTTTTAATTGACTATAGATAGTTGTGATTACTTCATCTGAAAGCTGTCTGTTTATAACCTTTGACTATTTATCAATTGAGGACATAAAATATATAAATTTATAAATATATAAAATATAATTCAATCTTATTTCTATAAATTTGATTATTCTCTATTATTTGAGAAAGGAGGCCTTTATCAGAGAAACTTATAAAATTTTTTCACAGTTATGATTACCAACTATATATTTCTTTCTATCCTATTTCTGCTTATTTATCCTTCTGTCTCTTCTTTCTTACTATGCATCCTCAAAAGTGTTTTATGACTACCTACTCCCCCAATCTGCCCTTTTTTCTATCAGTGCTCCCCTTCTCTTACTCCTACTTTCATATAGGGTATGATAGATTTCTGTGCCCAACGAGTATGTATATTATTCTATTTGACTCAGTTCCAATGAGAGTAAGATTCATTTTTTCCTCCCCAACTCTCTTTTTTTTCCTTCCATTGTAAAAGTTGTTTTGTGCCTCTCCTATATGAGATAATTTACCCCCATCCTACTTCTCCCAGTGCTTTCTTTCTTTCTCATCCATTGATATTATTTTTTTTAGATACCATTCCATCATATCCAATTCACATCCCTGCCCTTTTTCTATGTATACTCCTTTTATTTGCCCTAATACTGATAACAATCTTAGGAGTTATAGGTATCATCTTCATATGTAGGAATGTAAGCAGTTAACCTTATTGATTTCTCTTTCCTGTTTACCTTTTTATGCTGCTCTTGGATACTGTATTTGAAAATCAAGTTTTCTATTCAACTCTGGTCTTTATTCATCAGGAATACTCCAAAGTTCTCTATTTCGTTGATGTCCATCCTTTCCCCTGAAGTATTATGCTCAGTTTTGATTGTTAGATGATTCTTGGTTGTAATCTTAGATCCTTTGCCCCCAGAATATCATATTCCAATTCTTCCATTTTTTAATGTAGAAGCTCCTGAATCTTTTGTTATCCTGACTGTAATTCCATGATATTTAAATTGTTTATTTCTGACTGCTTATAGTATTTCCTCTTTGACCTAGGAGCTCTGGAATTTCTTTATAATATTCATAAGGAGTTTTCATTTTGGGATCTCTTTCAGGAGGTAATTGGTGGATTCTTTTAATTTCTATTTAACTCTTTGATTAGGGCAGTTTTCCTTGATAATTTCTTGAAATTATCTTTTTTTGTTAATGGCTGTTAGATAATCTAATAATTTTTAAATGATCTCTTCTGGATATGTTTTCTAGGTCAGTTGATTTCCAATGAGATATTTGACATTTTCTTCTTTTTTCTTCTTTTGATTTGGGTTTATTGTTTCTTGATGTCTCATGGAGTCATTAGCTTTCACTTGCCCAATTCTAATTTTTGAGAAATTATTTTCTTCATTAAACTTTTATATTTACTTTTCCATTTGGCCAATTCTACTTTTTAAGAAATTTTTTCTTCAGAAAATTTTTGGATTTCTTTTACCATTTAGCCAACTCTGTTTTTTAAAATGTTATTTTCTTTAATATTTTTTGTGCCTCCTTTACCAAGTTGTTGACTTTTTTGGGTGATTTTCTTGCATCACTCTCATTTCTTTTCTCAATTTTTCCTCTACCTTTCTTCTCTGATTTTAAAAATCCTTTTTGAGCTCTTTCAGGAATTCTTTTTGGGCCTAAGATCAGTTCACATTTTCTCTGAGGTTTTGGATTTTGTTTTGACTTTGTTATCTTCTGAGTTTGTGTTTTGATTTTCCCTGTCATCGTAGTAATTTTCTAGGGTCAGGATCTTTTTTGATACTGTTGTTTGCTCATTTCCCTAGTCTATTTCTTGACTTTTAACCATGTTGAAGTTGGGCTCTGCTTCCAGAGTGCAGGGGCACTTCCTCAAGTCTCAGGTTTTTGTGCAGTTGCTTTCAGAATTAGTTCTGGGGGTTTGTACACTTTCAGTTTTTCCAAGGTGATATGATGTAAGGAGCTATGCATTTAATATTCTTCTGAACTGTGCTCTGGTCTGTGAATGACCACAAGCATTCTTTTCCACTCTGGATCTATGAGCTTCCTTTTGGTTGCAAGTTCTTATGTACTCATCCTCCTTTTTGCCCAGGAACTTTGGCCCAGGTCGACATATGAGCAATGCAAGAGAGTTCTGATCTTAGTGCCAGCAAAGTGACCTCTATAATCTCCTTCTGACCAATTGTCCAACCCCCTTACTGTCTATAGGCTAAGACCTTTGAAAGCTGACACTGCTTATTCAGTTCCCCCTGAGGCCTGCTGCTGCATTTCTAGGGCAGTATCTATGTTGGGTTATGCTCTACTCTAACCTTGGTGCAATAGATGTGTCCCATCAACCTCATAAGTTGTCTTGGGCTAAAAAAAATGTTTTACCTCATCTTTTTGTTGTTTCTACCACTCGAGAGTTTGTTTGTGAGGCATTACTTTAAATTGCTAAAAGGGGAATTTGGGAGAGCTCAAATGAGTCCCTCCCTTTTCTCTGCTATCTTGGATCTGCCCCCCTGTCCAACCGAGGTATTTTCCATAGGGTCTATGGTTCCATAGAAGTCAGCATTCTGCTCTTGAATATGGTCATGGACACTATCAAAGTTGGTACTTTCAATACTAACAGGGGTACTGGAAATGAGAATATGCTTTATGCAGTCATAATATGCAAAGATGGAGCAGATGCCCCTCTTGTTCTCAATGATGTTTTCATTATGCTTTCCCAAGACTCAACAATGAAATAATTGATCATATGGTTATCAAAGTCCTCTACTTGCAAGGGGAAGTCCCAAGGTATGAACCTGATTTCAAAGAGGTCATATTCAGTTGTCAGGATGAAGAAAGTATCCTCTCCAAAGAAAGATCAAAGCATATTTTGATATCAACTTTCTTATCCAAATCACAGGCAACATTAGGAGCATTTAGTTTATTGATGATTCAGGTCTTGAGGAGATTAATGATTATTCTAGCATCTCTAATGGTCTGTTGTTGAGAGTCATTGAAGTGGTTAAGTACTGTGACCAACCATAGTGCTGAAAAGATAGTTCTAAAGTAAGCTTCAGCAATTTCTTCCATCTTTGTCAAGACTGGGTAGGATATTTCCTCAGGAAAGAAACTTTTTGTGTCCATTTCTACTCTATATCCATGGAAAATGGAAAGTGAGCATACACTAACCAGCACATAAAGATCCCTGTGAGTTACATATTGACTTAGAAAATTACATATTAACATTATCTATGTTTTATTATATTTTGGTTATTTGGTTAAATTTGGTTTATTTGGTTAAATATTCCCTAATTACATTTCAATCTGATTCAAGATATGTATGGGCCTTCTGCCCCTAAAAGCTCTGCTCCACGTAAACTTCCCTAGACTTCACCTGCTCCAACTCCCTCACTGGGCCCACAGGAAGGAAACAAACTTCCCAGTGTTGCAATATTTCATCAAGACCCTAGATGGTGATCAGACCTTGAAGTCTACTACCTCACTCCTGGTGCATGCATGAAACATCAGGGTTATTGTGGTTTGGTTAGGTTTAACAGCCTCTGCTTTTCCTGGTATTTTCCCAAGATTTTATTTGGGGAATATGATTAATTTGATAAATTTTCATGACCTAGCTCCATCTCACTGAGATTCTAATTTTTTGTTTTCCTTCTCAGTTGATCCCAAAGAGTATTCACTTGCATAAAGATTATAATACATTCACATTCACTAAAGCAGAAATGAAACTAACTTAAGGACAGGTTCAGAATTCCTGAACAGCAGGTCTAATCCTGGACTGGGACTAAAATTTCAACTCCCTTCATGTAATGTTCTGTGCCAGATTTTTCATAATCACACTCAAAAGATTTCCTCCTTCCCATTAAGCATTTTTTAAATGCAAATGATCTCCCTTTTGGCTTATCACATTCACCAACCATCATCTAGCTGTTCCTGTAACAATTGGCTCTATATGTCTTCTTATGCTCTTCAGTGACCTTCTAGCTATCTTCTCCCAGTGTAATATCTTGATTTTGCAACTGGAGTCTGGGAATAGGGGTAGTGTATCCATCCCAATATAAAATGTGAGTCATTGTCCCTCCTTGCCTTCTTCTCTCCCTGACCTCTTGTTTCTATCGTCTTTTGCCCCAATTCAAAGAACTTTCTATTTTTACATGGGTCATTGTAGCCCCATGTTGAAAGATTCCAAGAAACCACTTTTATATAAAATAACTGCAGATAATTTATCTCTCTACATCTCATTTTTCCCTGCCACCTCAATAAAACAGAAAAAAATGCAGAGAGAGAGAGAGAGAAAGCTCAGTTAAGTGAAGTTCACAGAAATATTTCTTGTTGTTGTTATTTTTTAAGGCATAGGAAGTAGTCACGTCACCCGTCAGTTGACCTAATCAGTGCATGTATTCATAAAGGATGTTGAAAATGCAGGGTTTGTTAGAAATTTTCATAGCTGAGTAGTAATGATGTCAGTGTTCTTACGGGCTTAAAAATATCAGCAAGAATAGTCTTTTGGTGATTCAACCCTTCTTTTATATTAGATACAATTGAAATTGCTACACAGGACTAGTGTAGGAGCTGTCAACAGTCAAGATGACTGTAAACCCCAATTAAAATGGCTCATTTGCTTTTATTGCCCAATCAGAAGGAGGGGTATTCTGTTACGATCCACCCACTTACCCATTTTTTTTTCTCCAAGGCATTGAAAAGGATCAGTTGGTATTCAGAACATTAGGCTTACAAGGAGTCTTTCCAGCAGGGCATGCTTGTAGAAAATCCACACAAGAGACCTAAGGCTGCCAGGGAAGGAAGACAGAACAGAAAAAAGGAATAAGGCTTCCTGAGGTACAGAAAGAATCAAGTGAATTTATTTGTGAATAATATTGGCAAAGCACTTAACCCAGTGCCTAGTACATAGTAGGTATTTAATAAATGTTTGTTTCTTCCTTCCAGAGATAGCAGTCAATGTTCCAGAACTCTAAAAAAAGGTCATATGTTTAGTTTTAGATTCATAAGACCATTGCTTTCAAGCTGGAAGGAATCTCAGAAGTCAGTTAGCCCAACTTCTCATTTTATTCATGAGGAAACAGAATTGCAGAATCACACAACAGGCAGCTGGCATTAGAGGTGAGATTTGAGCCCAGATCCCAAAGCTAGTGCTTATCCAATTGTACCACAAGGATTTCCCATTAAAGCAAGCCGAAGGGATTCCACTAAGGGAAACTTCTATGCCTATTTGACTGTATTCTAAGTATTCAGCTTTGCTTCCAAAAGTCTTCTTTTGTCCTTTGTTTAACATTACACTTTCTCCAGAAAGATAATTCTCTACCACCTCCTCAACCAAGCACTGAACTGTTACTGAAACAAAGAAAAACAACTATGCAAAAATAACCAATTTGTTTGGTTACAATGTTGGTTACAATGTTTGGTTACAAACCAATGTTTGTAATATTGCCCCCTCCCAGAGCTACCCTACCTCACTCCTTAGAGAGTATAAGTTCCAAGTTCTAGAGATGTAATGGACCTTAGAAGCTGATGACTAGAGTGAGAAAGTGAGTTCCTCAAGCTGACAGAAATGATAAGTGGCAGACTTGGGGTCTGAATCCAAGTCCACTGATTCTGAATCCAGTACTCTGGGTTTCTCTAATGCTATCCTCAGAAAAGGTAAGCATGTGACATTGATTTTAATGACTTTTAAAAAGTCTTTAAAAAGCAACTTTGAGTTTGGATAAGAAACCATTGGAAGACCAAGAACCTGGTTTACGCTATAAGAATTTGGGGCACTGAAAAAACTTTGAAAATTGAATATCTCAAAAATAATGTACTGTTAAAGTCATATTTCTGATACTCAATATTAATATGTTGAGTGGAGGAGCTGCTGATATAGTTTTAATGATATATACTTTTATCACTTGAAGCAAATTCTATTTATGAAAGAGTTGGAAATTTGGGGAAAGAATTAACTGTGAGGGAAGCAGTGAGAGTATAACATGGGATATGTCACAAAATGCTGTGATCTCAGACTTTTGAGATTGTGGACATTAATAATCAAGGAATTATTATATTATACCAAGAGAAGATTCAATTGACAAACCATCAGAAAAAATAGGGAGGCTAGCCATTATTGGAAAGATGCAAAGAAATATATTTTGGGACTCTCAATGTGATTGAAAAAACCCAGAAGAGAGCTGAATAGAACTGACACCCAGGAGCTCAAGTCTTGACTTGGTCTCTGGCTCAGTCAGCATGCTCCATTATGAATTCCTTTGGCTTCCATGACATTGAATGCGTCTGTTCTACCTCTTACCTTTGACCATTGCTCTGTCTACTTTAATGGCTCCTATTCCTTCTCCTGTCTCCTAAATGCTGGCATTCCCTAAGACTCTGTCCTGATCCCTCATTTCTTCTCTCTTTGCTCTCTCCCCTGGTGATTTCATCCACTCCCATGACTCTAAGAGTCATTTTCAAATTCTTCAAAGGAATGGAGGTGATTCTCTGAGATCATACGAAGCCCTTAAATCTAGATATATATATGTATATAATATAGACACACTCAAGTGTTTTTATAACACTGACCTCCATCTTTAGCTTTAGAACTATATATTCAACTGCTTGTAGATTACCCCTACCTGCATGTTCTTTGACAAACTGAATGCAATATGATTGCAGATGAACCCATCATCTTCCAACTCCTTGACTCACCCTCCAAACTATACTCCCTAACCTGATTTCCTGAGTTATGATAACCACAACCATACCACCTACTGTATTTTCTTTGACTCCAATGTTTCCTTAACTCCATATATCCATCCATTCAATTTCAAAGTACTGCTTGTTCTATTTCTTTCCCACACCATGTCTCATATTTCTCTCCTTCTCACTTTTCCCATCGTTATTATGCTGGTTCACACTACCATTAACTCTTACCTAAACTGTTCCAATAGCACACTGTCTGAGCTGCTTGGCACTGGTTTTTCTTATCTCTTACTGATCCTATGGTTATCCTGTGCACATTAATCTATATAAAACACAGTCCATCATGTTACCCCTGATCAATCTGATTGCCTAAAAAGTGAGGAAAAATCCAAACCATACTAGCTGTTTGAGTCTAGACAGATAGCATAACTTCTCTGTGTTCCAGTTTCCTTGTCTGTAAAATAATAGTGCCCATCCCCCTGAGGTGTTGGGAGGATAAAATAAATGTCTACAAACGTAGAGCACTTTGCAAACTTTAAAGTGCTCCATTTGTGTTAGCCATTGGTATGGTTACGACTATAGTTACTCCTTGTTATGACACTCCAAGTCTTCCATCGTTTGACCTTAAACCTACCTTTGTACTATCTCTTGCTATATTACTCTTTTCCACACTCCCTGGGGCTCATCCAAACTCAACTAACTTGTCATTTTCTAAATACAGGCTCTACTTTCCTCCCTACTGTCCCATCTCTCTTCAGTGTCATCCTCCCTAAGTCTGTCTTTCTCATTCAATCAAGAATTCTTTGATTGGAAGCCCCCATTCAAGGCTTGGGTCAAATGTTCTCTTCTTCATGAAATTTTATGGGACAGCTCTGCAGAAAACAGTTTCTCTTTCTCCTGATGTCTCAGCGGGCTTTTTATTGCTGTTCTCCACTTTATTATTGTTTTTATGGTACATAATTTGTAACCTTAATTAGACTATAAGCTTAGAGCTCCTGAGAACAGGAACCATACTTTATCTGACTGTCTCTTCAATGGTGTCTTGTACTTAGCAACTACTTGGTGAATGTTTGTTGAATGACTAAATCAATGATATTTATGGGGCATAGATGCAATGTGGCATAATGCATAGATGGCTCACCTTAGAGTCAGAAAAATCTGGGTTCAAGTGATACTTTTTGGCTATATTGCCCTGGGCAAATCTCTTAACTTCTTAGGGAATCTGGTAGTTCTCAAAAGTGCAGATAAGTTGAATTGGTAATCTGAATTAGTGAAGGGAGTTTTCCACATTGAGATTTCTTTGCCCTGATGAAATAACAGATCCACATCCCTTTCAGCCCTCAGTAAGATACATTCAAACATATTTAGTTTGTAACCATAAGGAATTGATTTTTTTCTAAGAAAAAGAAAAGTTCAAAGTCTTCAATTTTTTAAAATGATTTCCTTTTGCTTAGGGTTAGCATACTCAGTTTTAATCATATTGTTTCAATCTTTTCCCAGGTCTACTAGGTAGTTGAATGGAAAAAAAAATGAGATTAGACCTGCTATTTTTCTTCTGATGATGTACTAGTGGTGTCATCTCTTAATATGTACATCTGTGGATTTTTCATTTCTAAAACTTACTGTATTTTATAGCCTATGGCATCATAGAGATAGTTTGACAGTCAGTATCAATTTTCTCTGAAAGATATGTGACTAGGATACTAATGGTCATCCCTGTCCAACACTGGTCATTGAACTATCTATCCACTTTCATAATTTTGTCTCAGTTTCTTTGAAGTGGTCAATTTCTAATCTCTGAGTGTGATGAGAACATCTTCATGAAAGTTCAGAAATATAGAGTTTGGCCATCTTCTCTAACACCCCCATTTGACAAGTGAGGGAACTGAGGCAAATTAAAGACAAGTGATAGAACTTGTCACTACTTCAGTTACAATTCTAGGTCCTAGCAATAGCCCAAGAGAGATTGTGTCTCTAGAGGACAGATTATCATTGAAGCACCCCCTCTGGACTTAGCCTCCAAACTCATACTGTGCTGCCATGTTGGGTCTCAAAGGATGGTGGATCACTTCTTCATGTAGGATTCATGAGCCCCCATCTGATGTGTTTCCTTTCAATTAATTAGTTGATACAAATTAGTTTTTACAAGTACATGTTTACTGAGAAATTGTAGTGAGGAAAGTTGCAAAATGTCCCCCCTTGCCCAGATCTGGAAGAGTTGGGAAGAATGGGATGAAGCTTAAAGAGTCAAAATCCACCTTCATCTTAGGGGTATACTTGAACTTTTGAACATATCTGAGTTTTCTGGGGACCATGAGGCTAAACTTGAAGCACAAGTTATTAAAGCATACATATAACACATCCAAGGAGTACCTTGTGACCATGGGAATCCTTTTCTGTCCTGAAAGAATCTTCACTAAGTCCTGGTTGTGGCATAGCCAATGAATGGGTCCCTTGCTTGTTCAGCTAGGCTAGGACCTTAAAGGATGAAGTTTATTGGCTGTGAAGTCAAAATACTGTTGGTTTCATCCTCAAGACTATCTCCTCACCAAATTCAGCTATAGATGATATTGACTCTGGTGGTCTCTGCTACCAACTCCAGTTGTTGAGAATATACATTTTGACTCTTCCATTACATTTGAAGCTTATAAGGTCATAACCTAATTTATTCCATCATTGGATTCACCTAAGTATCATTCCCAAGTTGAGTTGCCAATATATTGATTCAAGAAGCTGCCACTCTCAGATTCCCTTACCATCATTTTACAGATGAGGAAATGGAGATTCAGGGACATTTAGTGAATAGTCCAACACCACACAGGTATAATGTCATAGATAGAGGGCTAGAGGGGACCTTAGAGGCCATTTGGTCCAACCTTCTCACCTTATAGATGAGGAAACTGAGACCTAGGGCTAAGTAATTTGCTCAGTATCATACAGACAAATGACAAAGTCAATATTGAAAACCACCTCTTCTTACTCCAAATAGCATACTCTCTGCCATAAGTTTATCCTTTTTGGCAAAAGAGAAGTGGATTACACAAAAATTTTTTTCTATTGATCAGGCATTCAATTATTCAGGTATTCACTGAAATAGCAACTATATTCTAATGAATAAATCTGCTTATTTCAAGATGAATTTTAAAGAAACCTAAATACTATATAAAGCATTCTGGTGCTTGGTATCTTAGAATCACAATCAAGAGGCTCATTGTGGGAAGATGTGAGATTTAGACTCATTTGCCAGTAATAATGTTCTTGAGCCACAGGCTCCTGGTTGGGGACTGCAGCAGAGGTCTTTGAATGATTGTAGCTGCTTTAGTGGCCATTAACTTGCTCAGTGAGCACCCAAATCCTCCCTTATTGCTCTGGTGCTTTCTTTGGGTATTGAAAAAACAGGCCTGTTCATTATGACTGCAACCTCTGGAGTTAGGTGGCAAATGATGGCCTGACTCAGAAGCCTGCTGATACTTTCCTTTAGTTTGTTTTGCACATACCAAAGGGTGACTGAGACTCTCCCCAGCTCTGGTTACTCCTCGCCAGTTGTTTGACAAATATGCTTGGGTTGGAAATATCTTTCTTTCTTGCATGCTGAGATATGCAGAAATGGCAATTATGTACCTCCATCTTGCTAGACTTTACAAACTTGCTTTGATTGGCAGTTCAGCAAAAGCAATTTGGGAAGAGGGGGAAAGGCTGAGCTGTCTATCCAGCCATTGATAAGCTCATCTCTAGTGAGCACTTGCACCTCCATACAGGATGCCTGTTTTTCCTTGTGGGGATGGTAAATAGATATCTGAAAATGAATGATTCTATTTAGGGTCAGCTCTAGGGAAAAATCTAAGGTAGATGGTTTGTTTCCTCCCCTCCCCAACTTGGTTGTTCTTCTTCAGTAACCCTCTTACAGGTATTAAGGAAAAAGAGCTGAATCAAATCCTAATTCTGTCATTTACTTTCTGTGACAAATCACTCAACCACTGGAGGTCAGCTTCCTCAAAACAGGAATGTATGACTGGATGATAAAAAGAACTCTCATTTTGATCATGCTTTGGGTTTCATGAGCCACTTTATAGATATTAGCTTTTTTATGCTTACAAGAATCCTGCGAGATGGATGCTGCTATCTCTCCATTTTAGTGACTGAGAAATTAATTGATTTTGCTAGGGTCACACAGCTACTAAGTAAGGGAGGATTCACACTGTGTCTTGTGACTCTAAACCACTCCATCCTGTATTCCATACCATTCAGGTACTCTTCAGGTCTAAAGTCCTGTAATTCCATGGAGGTATAGTATGGTGTACTAGGAAAAAGATTGCTTACCTAGGGCCAGTGAATTTATGAGTTGAATCTCACCTCTGTTACTAGTTGTGGAATGATTAACAAGTCATTTAATCTGACTCTCAATTTCCTCATCTATAAAAAGCAGACAACAATACTGGTAGATATGGGTAGTACAGCTTAATGAATAAAGAATTGGCCTTAGATCCCAGGGTCCAAGTCATCACTCTTGTGTATATAGACTATGTGTCCTTGGACAACCTTTTAATCTATTGAGGCCTTTGATAACTCAATATAATCATAGAAAAGGTACTAATTTGCATTGGTAGAGGGCTTCCTCCCACCCAGGAGTTCCCTCTATCGATGAAATCACAAGCATTGTAGTATGTAACTGACAGAGTTGTTATGAAGATTAAACATATGCAAAAGGTAAAGTACTCTCTAAATATCAGTTTTTATTATAATTCTAATTCCCTTCCCTAACCTCCAACCCCTTGCTTTCACATGACTGCTCAAGGCCCCCACTGTAGTAGTGATCCAACTCCACCTGACCTTCTGGACTGTGGTTCTACTCTGGACCATTTTCATATCACTTCATTTCATCTGAAACTTGGAAGGAAATTCAGAAACCATCCAGTCCAGCAGGTACTTCTATAATGAATCCTCTCTCAAATATATTTGATAAATAGTCATTCCCATCTTTATTGAAGCTCTCTAGTTTGAGAAACTCGCTACTTCCTGAGTCAGCTCAACTCACATTTGGATGCCCTTGACTGTCAGAAAGTTTTTACTTAGTTTGAAGTTAAATTTCCCTCTCTGTCCCTCCTACATGAATGACAATATGTCAGAGCGAATAGAGAACTTCCCTCAGAGTTAGGAAATCCTGGGATCAAGTCTCACCTACAACAACAGCTGTCTGTGTAACGCTTAATCCCTTGGTGTTTCAGGGAACTCTGACAATAGAAATTCTATACTAGCATTAACTTTTTGGCAGATCCAATCATGCTGTTGACTCATACTGATCTTGAAGGCTATTAAAACCTTAAAAGACTTTCTAAATGAGCTTGCCAGATGTTGACTTGTTGAGCCCAAATATAAAATTTTACATTTATTCTCATTAAGTTGCATCTTAAAAGAATCTGTCCAATGTTATAAGGATCAAATGAAATGATGTGGGAAAAGTGCCTTTCAGACCTTTAAAGTACTGTACAAATATTAACTATCATTATAGTGGGCTGGCAATTATATGTGTGCATATAATATATGTTTATGTATAAACGCATACATATATATGTAAATGCATATATGCACATTTATATCTGTTTATGTATATATGTGTATGTAATTAATACCACATATTACATAATATCATTAAATAATATATTGTAATATAATACAACAAGATAGCATAACATAATATAATGTTATAATTTAACAATGTAGTGATATAACATAATATAACAAATAATTTAAATCTGGACTCTGTCATCCAGGGAAATGACATTCAATGTTCCTAACTTTGTGTCATCTTCAAATTTGATAAGGATGTTTTTATTGATAAAAAATTGCTAACAACTCAGAGACAAGCACAAATCTCTGGGTTACTCCATGAGACACTCTCTTATGAGCTCATATTGAATCATTAATGATTAACCTTTGAATCTGGACATACTACCAGTTCAGAATACACTGATCATCTAGTCCACATTTCTCCATGCTTGCCCCGCTCCTTCTCAAGAATAATAAGATGTCTTTATCAAGTACTTTAACAAAATATAGGAAAACTGGGTATTTGTCTGCAGATCTGGCAGTCTAGTAAACCTGTCAAAAAAAAGAAATGAGATTTCACCAACATGATCAGGTCTTGATGAAGTCATGTTGCCTCTGCAAGCACTGCTTCCTTTTCTAGATGCTCATTAAGCATCCCTAAAAATACATTCTGGAATTTTTATAAGAATGAAAGTCAAATTCAGTGGTCTATAGTTTTCAGGCTTTCCATTTTTTTAAAACTTGGGTGTGTTCCTTTGTCCAGTCATGTGTTAAATCTGTTTTTCTCTTTATTCTTTCAAAAAAAACCTGACAACATCTCAGAAATCCTATCTAAAACTCAATATGTCCAAAACTGAACCCATTATCTTTACTGGAAAACTCTAGTCTCTTCTTAACTTCCCTATTACTGTTGACAGTACTATCAGCCTCCCAGTCTCCCAGGTTCAAAACCTAGGTGTTATCCTCAACTTCTAACTCACTTTCCTTCAACTCCCATATCCAATCGGGTGCCAAGTTATTTTTATTTTACCTTTGTAATACCTCAAATATTCTCCCTTCTCTCCTTGTCACTGCTACCACCCTGTCATGGGTACACCTCCTTGGACTATTGGTTGGTCTCCTTCCTACAAGTCTCTTCCTACTCCAGTCTATCCTTTACTCAGGTGTCATAGTAATCTTCCAAAATCTCAGGGCTCACTCAATAAACCCCAGTGGCTCTCTATTGCCTTCTGGATCAGATAGAAAATCTTCTGTTTGGCATACAAAGCTTGTCATAACTACATAACTACATCTCCAGCCTTCTTACACCTTACATCCCCCACATATTCTGAAATTCAATAATACTGGCTTCCTTGCTGCTTTTCCCAAGATGCTCCATTTCCCAACTCCAGGCATTTTCACTGGCAGTCTCCATGCCTAGAACTCTCCCCCTTCTCATCCCTACCTTCTGGCTTTCCTGGTTTCCTTTTAAGTCTCAGCTAAAATTTCACCTCCCTAATTCTAGTGCCTTCCCTCTGTTGAATTTATACTATATATAGCTTGTTTGTAAGTAATTGTCTGCATGTTGCCTCCCCCTATTAAACCATGAGTTTCTTGAGATCTAGTACTGCCTTTTGCCTTTCTTTATGTTCCCAATGTTTACATAGTATATGGCACATAGTAAGCACTTAATATCTATTGACTGACCAAGTAATAGCTGCCAATTTCTTCAGTATACAAGGATATACTTCACCTGGGTCAGGTGACTTGAATTCATTGAGCCAGTGAGGTGCTTTGTTTCTGCCTCCTTCCTTATCTTGAGATCAGCTTCCTGTTAGTCATTTTAGTTCCGTCTTTTCTAATCCCACAGTCATTCTCCTTGGCAGCTATACCTTCTCTCCATTGCCAACTATCACTATCCCATTCATGCATAGGAGTAATCTCATCTCTCTCTTTTTCAATCCTTCTAACTTAGTTTAAGAAACGTTTCAATTTGTTTGAGGTGGCACTAGGCTCTTGTTTCTCAGGCTGACTCATAACGGGAAGGAAGGTTTTTGAAAGAGATTTTTCTTTCGAGAGTGAATAAAATACAACAGCAGTACTGGAGGAGTTTTTTTCCTCAGTGATCCTCTTCTACCAAGTCACTGCTCTTTTCTAAAGTTTTTCTTTTCCCACAATTATCCTTGGATCACAAAAATCAAATCACTCATAGAATAATAACTCATAGTCTATATTAATGTTGAACTGATGGCCTCAGAGAAGACCAAGGCTTTTTTTTAATACTGGACCCAGAGGGCCTGGATGCTATGATTCTTCTGCTCTCTGTGGGGTCCTATGAGTCCCCTTAAGAAACAGTATTGTGAAATTAACTTTAAACAATAACAAAAATTAAACATATTTACAAATAATAAAACTTTTCAAAGACCATGTAGGTACAGATACAGTAGCAATTTATCACTTCTGTGCTCCCTGTGGACCTCCTTCCCCTGTCTTCATTTATTCAGTTCTGTATTTGTTACTATTTGCATCAACATCATTATTTTAGCTGCCACTTCTTAAGCCTATGTACCATATGAGGAAATTGTAAGGATCCTTAAGAAGATGTAGTCACAAAGAACAGATGAATCAGACCAAAATAGCTCTTGAAGGAAGCAAAGCTTGAGACAATGCAATATTTAAGACACTCAAGAACTGATTTTCAGGATATCTTCCTGATTTTCTCATTGTTGTTGAAGGCACTACCATTCTCCCAGTCACCCAGGCTCACACACTGTGTCATCCTCAGCTCCTCCCCCCATATCCAATCTTTTGCCAAGTCCTGTTGATTTGAACTTCACATCTCTTGTACGTACCCCCTTCTCTCCTTTGACAGTAGAGACCATCATCTCAAACCTCAGCTATTGATCTAGCCTGCAAGTTGATTTCCTTGACCCAAGTATCTCCCCACTCTGGTTCACCTTCAATTTAGCTGTCAAAATAAGCTTCCTAAAGGGTAATGACTCTCTATTATTTTGTGTCCTGAGGACTTAACATGGGTCCTGGTACATTGTAGGTATTTAACCAGTCCATCATGGTTTGTTGACTTGACTTATAGTAGAAAGGAAGCAGATGATCAAGTTCAATCCTTTTACTTTATATTGCATGTAGTATGTGGTCCCCCCTTCCCAACATATAGCTCTCCAGAAAGCTACCCAGGTACAACACTTTGTGGGTCAGCATCTACTTAAAACCACAGCTAATGGGTCCTCACCAATGTGTTTCTTCTACTAGACTAAACAGAGGACACAATAATTCAAAGCAAAATATAAATAATAATATAGCGTAGTATATAAAAATCATATAGCATAGAAAAATAAATAATGGTGAAGATTCCCTTTATACCTACAAGGATATCCTTTCCCATAGACCCTTACACCATTACTGGAGGATAAATGCAGAGAACATATGTGATGAAGCAATAGACATAAAAAAAAACACTTTGTCAAGAATGTCCATGGAGGGGTACATACAAAAAAAACACATGTTGGAGACTTTCTGGTAATATCATTGTGCCACTCCTTACTAGGCACCTTTACTCTTCTTTAGGTATCGCTACTGAGTTATAACTGCTCTCTGCTGCCATTTGTTGGTCTTTAGCTGCAATATGATTCCCCTATTCAGCCACCTTTCCTGTGCCACCCCATAGTGGGAAGGGACTGACAGCATTTCTTGCACTAGTGGCTATATATAACTCAGAATCTTTAGCTCTTGTATGATGCAGGCCCCACCCAGCCTGTTTGCGTGAATCCTTTTGGGTTTTTAATTCTATCTCCTGAATTCTTAATTATGAACTGCCTCACTGTGAGTTGAATCTTGCATTTGATATGGAGTAAGAAAATTCCTTTCTATTCCCATAATGCTATTGGTTATCAATCAAAATTCACTACTCTGGGGTATCATTTAGCAAAACTAGTAGGGCAAGGGAGAATGACTCAATTTCTAATTGATATTCCTGACTGCAATAAAATCACTCTCTGCCAATAAACAAGTGAAGAAACTGAGACTCAGAGTGATTGACTTCCTCATACTAATAGTAAAACAGGACCAGAATTTGAACCCATGTCCTTTGTCTCCACTCTAATGCCCTTCTTAGGACGTCATCCTTTTTTTCAAATAGGAAAAGATTTAGAAAATCTAAAAAGATGACATATATATTATCAAAATAAAAAGGAAAGAAAAAATGTCACTTTTGACCGAAGGGTCATGACCGAAGAGATATCGATGCCAATCCACATGCCTAATTTTTCATATGTATGTATGTATAGAGGAAAGAGGTTCTTATCAACACCTTTCAGCTTTCCTTCTAAGGAGCAAGCATCTTTTAATTTCATGGCTACAGTTGCCATCTGCAGTAATCTTTGAGCCCAAAAAGATAAAATCTGACACTGTTTCTATTTCTTCTCCTTCTATTTGTCAGGAAGTGAAGAGACCAGTTGCCAAGATCTTATTTTTTTATGTTAAACTTCAAGTCAGCTTTTATATTCTTCTTTCACCTTATCAAGAGGCTTCTTCCTGCTTCTTCACTTTCTGCCAACAAAGTGGTATTGTCTGAGATTGTTGATATTTCTCCTGACAACTTTAATTCCAGCTTTTGACTCATCCAGTCTGGCATTTCACATGATGTACTCCACATATAAGTTAAATAAATAAGGTGACAACATGTAGCCTCATTTTCAATATTAAACCAATCATTTGTTCCATGTTCGGTTCTAAATATTGCTTCTTGACACTGCATACAGGTTCCTCAGGAGACAAGTACTCTCATATCTTTGAGGACTTGCCATATTTCGTTGTGATCTACATAGTCATAAGCTGTCGTCTAGTCAGAAATAAAGTCATTGAGCTACTATTTTTTAATCTTATACATTTTATTATGTATAAAATCAGAAATTATAATTATAGCAAAGTTCAGAAGCATTAGACTTTCTTATGGTATTTTCTAAGTTGGAGAAATAGATACCACATATCCATAAAATTATTTCAATTTTTATTTTAAAACTAATTTTCTGGACTAAATCTTGCCCGCTTTCCTTTTAATAACCATAATTTCCATGATATATTTCATTCATTTTTGTTTGTGCTTATTGCAGGGTAAAATTAAGATGGTGGAGTGATGGGTAGCAAGTTTGCCTTAGCTCCTTCACATCCTCCTCTACAATGACCTATAAACTGCATCAGATTAAATTCTGAGTGAGAAGGTCAAGAGAAAGTCACAATGCATCATTTTTTCAACCTGGGCAGCTCAGAAAAATAGACATAGAAGTCCCTAGACACTGCAGTGGTAACTAGCCAGAAGAGTGATGCAGTAGTTTGGCAGCAGGTGGAAGCAGCAGTGAGTTATGGGAGCATCAGAAGTAGCAGCAGAGAGCAGCCCATTTCCCAGAGATAGTAAGGGGACTGAACGCGTGAGCAGAAAGAGATCCCACTGGACTGACTCTTGTTGTAGTACTAGGAGCAGGAAGGGTGGCCATTTGGCATCATTGTCACCCATTCCCCAGTTCTAGTTCTCAGTTCCAGAGGGAAGAGGAGCAGTTGAGATCACAAGGGAACGGGGGCCCTACCTGTGTAAGAATGAAGAAAGAAGTTCCAAAATCATAACTGTGTGGCTCCAAACCCAAGAAGAGTAAGGATTAAGCTCTTACCTTTAGTGTGCAGTGGAATAAAATAGGTCAGGAGAGCAATACCAAGGAGGAATTAGCTGTTCAGGCACTGAACCTGCAGAGCCTTCAACTGGGCAAACTGTGAATGAGTCCAGCAGTAGTCTATGATAGCTCAATCCCTGTATATGCCAATAGACCCAAAATAGGTCAAGAACTTGCACTTTTATAGCACCAAAAATTTACAGATCCCCAGGTTGAACTATGAAAGCAATAGAAGAAAGAAACTCAAACACTCTGAACCTGTAGAACTGTCAATTGAGCTAATTGTGGCTGAGTCTAGCAGAAGTCTATGAAAAAAACCTAAAGAAAGAGATTTTAAAAAAGGGCAAAACATGATTTTAAAATTTAATGAAGACTGGTAGAGGAAAAATTGGTAAAAGAAATGAGCGCTATACAAGAAAATTATGAAAAGAGAATTAGCAGCTTGGCAAAAAAAGGCACAATAATACTGAAGAAAGCAATTCATTAAAGTCAGAATTGGCTAAATGATAAAAGAGACACAAAGCCTCACTGAGTAGAGTAACTCCTTAAAAATATATCTGTACTTACTCATAATTTCTTTTCATTTAGGAGATAGCCAGCAATATTGAAGAGAATGTTGGACTTGAAATCAAGAACATTAGAGTTTAAATCTTTCCTTAGACTTTTACTAGTTCTATGACCATAAGCAGATCATTTAATTTTTCTAAGCCTCAGTTTCCTCACCTGTAACATATAAATATTAACATCTACTGGACTCACAGGATTGCTGTGACAACAAAATGTGATATGTATGTGTGTATATATATATATATTCATGCATGTATACATACACATGTATTACTTTGCAAAGCTTAAAGTGCTCTATAAATATTTGTTATCATTGTTAAAGTAATAGTAACAAATGACTAAGATGTAGATTTTTGTAGAAACCGAGCAGTTTATGATAGCAATTAAAAGTAGAAAATTTTGCTCCTAGAAATTACAGAAGGGTTACTCTCAAGATTTAATGATTAATGTAGATTATGTAAGGAAATACTGAAGACTATGCAGAGACTCTATCATTGTAGGTAGTCAAAATTTAGTACCTACTGAATGTCTAGTAAGACATGATCTGGCAGCTAGAACTACACCAGAAGCTGTCTGTCTTTCATGGGCTGACAGATTACAAATCCTTATATAAATCTCAAGATATTCTAGGGAGCTCGTTCACTGCCCTGGAAGTAGATAATTATCACAAAAGAAATCATTGCACAAACTGAATATAACAGTAATCCATAAATATTGAATACATTTTTGTTAGATGTTACCATACCAGATTCTCAAAATCTCCAAACTACGTGGGAAGAAAAGCTTTCAAAATATAGAGATTCCAAGACAAGTGATCAAAATTATTTTGCAATTGAACAACATACACACCATCTTGATTGTCCCCTACTTCTAAAGGTACTTTTAGTGAGCCCACATAAAATGAGATTGCATCCCATTTCTTTTATTTAACTACAAAAAACAGTTGCGTATAAAAGAATAGCAAATGATAGCAATTTGTCCAAAAGACCATTTCTATCTGAAGTCCATAAAAAGATGAGAAAAATCAGATAATAATTCAATTAAACAAGCCTTTCTTTATGTGTCTTCTCTGTATCAAGACAAGTGACATGCTGGAGTTACATTGAAAAGTCTCTCCTCTCAGGGAACTTACATTCCATCATAGAGCCTCTATTATTTTCTAGTATGCCACTCATAAACGATTACTATTGCTTTATTACAACCACTTCTATCTGAAGTAAAGGGCATTATACACAGAGTTAAAACAAGAGATATTGATATGAGGTCTGGTTCTGCCAATAACTAATAACTATGTAACCTTAGACCAATCTCTTTGAATTTCTGGATCTCAATTTTCTTGCCTACAAATAAGTGACTTTGATTCCCAATGGTCTTTTACATCCCTTTTCTGCTCTAAAGTCAGATGTTTCTAGGACAACTCCGGTTTATAATGTAGAAAATGGTCTTTGCTTGAGCCTCCTTTACAAGGTAGTGCTGAAAAGTGAGCTACACCACTTAGGAGTTTAAAGTCAGAGCAATCACCATTACTCAGAGATAATTTCTGAATCAAATTTACTTCTGCTCAAAAATCCATTCCAATAGGAATTAGACAACCGATCGACATTTCTTCTGAGCGCACTTTTGAAATACTGTTTTTTCCTGATTATGCATGAAGAGACTTTAATATGTTCAATTAAAGTTTTCGAATTATTTCTATGATAAAGGACTAGAATGTTAGATAGAGAAACTGTGAAGTAATTTTCCCACAAAGGATTGAAATCCATCTTCTGCAGGCATATTCCTCATAGAGAGCTCAACCTTTCCTCTCTTCCTCATCCCAAAAGAACATAGTATATGTAGAGAAGCATGAAATTATAAAGCAGAAGGGTTCAGAGAGATCAATGCATCCAGTCTCCTCTTTTTTTTTAAGATGAAGGAAAGGAAGTCAAAAGGGGTTGAGTGACTCTCTTAAAGTCATGTTCATGCAGCCAGTTAACAGCAGAGCTTGGAGAGAATTCACATCTCTTGATTTTTAATTTAGAAAGCTTTTTTAAGTAAAAGAATAAATTTTATGGTGTTATAAGTATTATCCAATTATGCCAAGTCAACAGTCATTTTTTAAGCAACGACTATATGCCAGGCACTGTTCTAAGAGCTAGATAATGACAAAGGAAATGAATAACTTTTAAATTACATATATGCACACAACAATCCATGTATGCATCAATGTGTATGTACCTATATGTTATCTATCTATCTATCCATCTATCTAATCTATCTATCTCTTTGACAACACTCATGACAACTCAGATGGCCCCAGAGATTTCATTAGTGTAGTATTTCATTATATACAGAGAGTGCTGAATTTAGATTCAGAAGACAGTTTCCAAAACTGGCTTTCCCATTTATTGCTTATGTGACTTTGGCAAATCACGTTACCTCTTAAGAGCTATTTTCCTCATTTGTGAAAACAGATGTTGGAATAGATAACCTCCACATTCTTTTCCAATAACTCTAGTGTTATTTTGTCTTTTGGTGGGGGTTGGGGGAAGTAACTGAAATGACATTTAATGATAATTTAGTTGTGTTTTGATTTTACTGTTACAAATATAAATGTAGCAACTTTATGTGGTCCTTCCTGATTGGTGGGGGGCTTTCATATAAATTCAGAATAACTGAAGCACATTGTCAATAGCAAAGATTTGAAGATCTTAGAACATGTCACCTGGGGCTTTGTGGGGTAGGAATTCCATGTGATTTCCATCAACAAGTTTATAATAATTATATTCCTATATTTATAAATTTTTCTAATATAATTAAGTGGAGCTTGACGATTTAGAAAACATTCTCAAGAAAATTTATGAGGTAAGGAAAGGATTATTATTCCTTCTTTATAGATGAGAAAACTGGGGTGCAGACAGCTAAAGGTACTTGCCTAAAATAATTCATGAGTAGCAGAGCCAGGATTTCAAATTAAGTCCTTGGGCTCCCAGTTCACTGACCTTTCCATCAATCCAATTCAATGAAAGAAACATTAGGTTCCTATAATGTGTCAGGCCTATGCTAGATACTGAGGCTGCAAAACCAAAATGAAGTCATTTTTGTTGTTCAGTACTGTTTGACTCTTTGTGATCCCATTTAAGGTTTTCTTGGCAGAGAAACTGTACTGGTTTTCCATTTCCATATAAAGAAACTGAGATTAAGTGACTTGCCCAGGGTCACACAGCTAGTAGTTTCTGAGGTCAAATTCTAACTCAGGTCTTCCTGACTCCAGGTCTGTGCTCTATCTACTCTACTATCTAGCTGTTCCTCTAAATGAAATAATATCTGTATCCATACCAATTCCTTTCTACCATAAGTCATATAATATGTTCACAAATAAAGAAGTACAATCTATATACAAATCAAGTCAAAATAATTTCATGAGGAAGAAAGAACCATTAACTAGTGTGATCATGAAGGGTCTTATGTAGGAGGTAACCCCTGAATTGTGCTTAGAAGAAAGCTATGTGAGTCACTGGGATGTTATATTTAATGTTTCTTTCTCTGTTGGCTGAAAAAAAGGCATTTTTGACTCTGTCACAGGTGACAGAATGTAACCTGTCTTAAAATTGATTACACAACAGTTCCTTAATCTTGAAGAAAGCATGACACCCTAGGAAAAAAAAGATGCTCAGGGAAAGAGCACAATGAAAATCAGAGGTGACTAGGTCTCAGAAATCTTTGCAAACATTCATTCTGCAAAAGATCAGGCACTGGAAGACTGAATCTTTCTTCCTCCAAGAAACTGGCCCAATTCCTCAAGGTGGCAAAGCAATTTCCACCCCTAGGGAGAAGTGGCACAGTAGGCAGAAGATCTGAGTTGGACTCAGGAAGATAAGAATTGGAATCTGCCTCCGACATGTACTAGCCTTGTGGGTCTGGACAAGGCATCCTTAATTTCTCAACTTTAAAATGGGGATAATGACAGGGCTGTCATGAAGAGCAAATGAGATGTCATATGTAAAGTGCTTTGCAAACCTTGAAGTTCTATATAAATGTTAGTTGTTGCTAATAAGTCATGGACACAAACATCTGTCAAAATCCAAATAATTTCATTTCCCCTTGGCTCATACTTCATGTCAATATAGCATCCCTTTGATGACTGGGTAAATTTAATGAATTGAATTTTCTTATGTGCTAGATGAATCTGAAAGCCCTTCAGTTTTTAGTTTTGTCCCTGAAAATTCATTTGTCCACTGTCTTGACCCAGTTAGTAAGAAATGGACTTGGACAGCCCTTAACATAAATTTCTGTCATATAGAAAGCACAGAAAATCAATTATAGTCCAGGTTCTCAGCAGGGACTAATTAACGTATAATAAGAAGGAATCCACCTCAGTTTTACTATGAGACTTTTTTTTGTCAGCTCTCTGTTCTTCTCTGGGATCAATTTCTTTTTCTGTCATATAACAAGTTTAGATTGGCTCTAATGTTCTAGGATTCTTTGAAAGTGCTACCATGAATCTCATTAACAGGACTGTTGACCCTCTGTCTCACTTCTCCTCTGAGTACATCACGGGGATTTACAGAGCAGTGGACACAGAATGTCTCTATCCTACTCCTTTCTCCTACCTTGAACACCCAAAGGCCTTTGTACTGATAATTTTAGGACTCTGGCTCTTCTCCACACCTTTCTGGATGATTGTTGGTAGTTGCTATGCCTAAAACTTTCATCACCCGTTGGACCACATGGTTTTGAGTCAATAATCTTAGGCTGATTCTTAGACAATAATTCATCACTGGGTCAATATTTGAAGCCCTTTCAGTCTGAATGGGACATATTAGAGATTGTGATTTATTGGAATAGCCTTGGGGAAGTGAGGATCACCTCCACAGCACAATGAGAAATCAGAAGAGGCCATTTATGTTATATAGCAGAAAATGCTAGATTTGGAGTTGAAGGACTTGGGTCCAAATCCTTGACTCTGCCACTAATTTCCTGTGTGACCTTGCACAAGGTACTTTGTCTCTCTGTTCCTCAGTTCCCTCCCTCATCTGTCAAAGGAGGGGTTGTGCGGGGTGGTTTTTAAGGTTCATCTAGCTCTAGACCCATGGTCTGATAATTTCTCTTAGCCTTCGTTCTTCAACTATAATATGCAGATCAGAATAGCACTGTGTCACAGGATCACCATGAGGATCAAATGAGAGTAGCGTATTTAAAATCCTTCCAAAGCTTTAAAGTTCCTTGTAAATGTTACTTGCTATTATAATCATTCTATGGTTAATTGGGATCATATAACAATATTTGCAGGCATTTTTATAGCTCTTGACCTACTCTATAGGGCTACTTGTAGAACATTTGGGGCTAGTAACAATCCTGTAGGTTTTTAGTACTCCTATCTTATAGATGAGGAAATTGAGACAGAGATAAATGGAATTGCCCATTACACAGGAAGTGCCAACAGTAGGATTTAAACCCAGACCTTTCATGATTCCAAGTCCTGTGTGCTATCCCACTAAACTGCATTGATTCTTAATAATATTGTTTCTAATAATTTTCATTGAGCTATCCCCTCATTCCTATTGCCCCATAATCCATGGATCTATAAGAGATTAATTACCCGCAATTCACTTTTCACTTTCCATGGAAGATGAGGAGCAAGAGTTCACGGAGCTTCCAATATAGTCATGCTTCCAACAAGCCAAAATAGAACACAGGGACCGAATAATAAATGAGTTCTCTTCCTATTATTTGAAGTTCCCAGGTAGGGCTCCATGACTATTATAGGAGAAAGGGGAGAACTGTCTTGAAAGACTGTAATGCAAAGGAGGGATTTGACTTGTTTCCTGTGGCCCCAGGGGGCAGAACTAGGGGCAATATAATTTTTGTTACACCCACTTTATAGATGAGTAAAATAAGGTCCAGGGTTTGTTATGAGTAGAAGAGGCAGAACAGATTTAGACTTAATGTCAAGAAAACTTTCTACTAATGAGGCCTGTCCAAAAGTGGAATGAGCTGTAGGTAGTGTTCTCTCCCCATTGAATGTCTTCAAACAGAAGCTGAATGATGGCATTTGGATATACTGTGGAATGGTGCTCTTCAGGGGCAGAGGTGGAATATGGGGTTGGACAAGATGGCAGATGAGTTTCTTCCCTGTAACTATGTGAGAGGCAATCCAATTGCCAAATGTCCCACTAGTCCTCAGTATAGATTTTCTTCCTATAATGCAACTGAGAATCAATGAGACTGAAGCCTAGCTCTGAAGAATAGATAAGGAGTCTGAAGCTTTGAGAGTCTGAGAAACTGTCAAGCATTCTAATTACTTTTTAAAAGTCCACATCACTCAGTTAGTTTGGATGTATTCATGTCTGACACATTTGATGAAACTTCACAGTCTATGAAGGAATGAACCGCCTTTGGTCCAGTGGGGAAAGCCCTGGACTTTACGTTGGTGAAACTTTAGTCAGTTAGTCAATAAATGTTTAATGAGCACCTACTATGTGCCAGACACTGTGCTGGGGATATAATGGGGGAGTTAACATACAAACTATGTACAAACAAGCTATGTACAAGATAAATAGGAAATAATTACCAGAGAGAAAGCACTAGAATTAAGAGGGCTTGAGAAAGGCTTCTTATAGAAAGTGGTGTTTCATCTGGGACTTGAAGGAAGTCTCTGGTTTCTTCCAGGGAAACCATGAGGTAGAGATCCATCCTTTCCCACATCATGACCCATGAAATACTTGAAGATGACTATCATGTCCACTACATCGTCTCTTCTCCAAGTGAATTCCCTTCATTTCCTTTATCACATGAACTTGAGATCTTCACCATCAGGTCACTCTCCCCTAAGACACTAATATATCTACACCCCTATTCAACTGTGATGTCCAAAAATGAAACCAGTGTTTCAGATGTGATCTGATCAGGGCACAGTGAGGTACGATTACTGCTTCCTTAGTCCTGGAGAACTCACTGCTCCCAAGGCAGTATTTGATGACACTAGCTTCTTAGAACCCAGTGCTTCTTTCACAACTCAGCATAAATACTTCCTACAAGAAATCCTCCCTGACTGCCCCAGAGGCTGGTGCCTTCACCCTCCAAAGTACTTTGCATTTATATTGTTTACATTTTGTCTCTATTTATGTGTCTCTCCCAAATAACATAAACTCCCCCCTGAGGGCAGAGCAATCTTCTTTGCATCTCCTTCTTTGTATTTTTATCCTTGGTTCCCAGTGTATCAAATCCTACAAGTCTCTATAAAAGGCAACTGTGCCAGGTTATTAAAATGATTTAGAGGTAGGCTAGTGTCTGACATATAGTCAGCACTTAATAAATGATTCTTGATCAATTGGTTGGTTGATTTGGGTTGTTTCATCCCACTATTGGTTCACTTTGCAGTCCATTCAATCCCCCACATCATTTTCAGATTAACTACTATCTAGTCAGGGTTCCTCTATTTTGTACTTGTGAAGTTGATTGTTTTTAGCCCAAAAAAATAGCCTTTATATATCGTCTTTTCAGACAGACAGGCAGGCAAGCCGATAGATGATAGATAGACAGAAAGATTAGATAGATAGATAGTCTCCTGGATTTCTTTCATTATCAGCCTGGGCTCCAGCTTCCTCTCCCTTGCTGGTGATAGTTCATTATGACTGAGAGGAATGAGATCTCTATTAAATTTGATTTCATTCATTTGGCCCTCATGTCACCCTTTTTTTGGAATCCTTCCTTCCATCATGTGAGTTATCCCTCCCAGCAGGAAGTCCCTTCTATTCTAGCTTCAGTTTTCCATTCTGCCAAATGAGGAGCCTGGATAAGGTGCTTTCAGAAGTCCCATCCTGAAAAAACAATGGAACTAGGGTTGTCTACCCTGCCTGGGACTATTCCTAGGAAGCCTATCCATTCCAAAGCAGATCTGTCCTGGATATACTAGACTACCTTCTCTCCTGCATCGAGTAAGGAGAGAGGAATATCTTCAGGGCAGTTAAATATATATTTGAACTAATAACAAGGATTTATTAATGGCAACATTGTTGGTATAAAGCAGATGCTGTCAGCATTGTTATGAACCCTGACTAAGTAGCAGCGATGTGTGAGGCACAGAGAGTGTGTGAGGAATGTTGTGTTAGACATGGTTTCTGTTGGGGATCTAAATTTGACAGAACGACAAGGCACAAATGTTCAGAAGGCCTTCATTATGCTCAAGGGAAGACTGAGCGACAAGCCTTTCTGGTTTGCCTGGGAGCGTTTCATCTCAGCTCTAATCTAACATGCCTGCTAGCTGTTTCCTCTATATATGCCACTCCATTTTTACTTCTTTGTCTTTACATGTGATGGTCCCCCATGTTTGGAATGTACTCCCTTTTCACCACAGACACTTAGAAGTCCTAGCTTCCTTTAATAGATAGCATCACTAAAGGTCCACTTCCTACATGAAGCCCTCACTGATTTCCCCAGTGCTTTTTCTCTTGAAATCACTTTGTAAAATGTTGTATATACTCCGTATTTCCTAGTCTATGTTAATGGTGCATTGTGTGGCTGAATGTAAGCTTCCTGAGGTCAGGAACTCTTTCATTGTGGTCTTTGTATCCCTAGCACAGTGTTTTGCATGTAATAAATTCCCAATAAATGTTTATTGAATTGAATTGAATATGGGAATCTATGCTTTTTTCTCTCCTGAGAGTACTGGGGACTTTTACTTCTTGTTTGAATCATGCTTGGACAAGGAGAAGCCATACAACTGAGAAAAAGAAGACTTGCCAGAGTGCTGATGTTTTGTAAATGGATAATGAGATCTGGCCAAACACTGGTCATTGATTTTCTTCTTGTTGGTTATAGTTAGTTATCATCAGTAAGGGAGATGAAGTTTGAGTCCAGTCTGGCAATAAAAGATAACGGGGGGGACTACCTACATATCCATTTTTTTATTCATCCAAACATCTATCTATTTATCTAAAAGAAGGGTATTAGCCTATGAAGTCACAACCCCATCTTGTTTCCATGACAGAAATTAGCTTCAAAATTATTTGGATAGAGTGTGATCCTGACAGCTGGGTGATTTTTTTTCCTTTTGTAAACCTAGAGATGGATGAAAAGCTTAGCCCCAAAGGAAAGACTTTGCTCTGTAGGAAACCTGGAACTACCTAATCAGAAATGTAGGGAAAACTTGGGTCTCTTGTGACTGCAGTAAAACTATTTAAGTATTGTCTTCTGAGGTACAGAGGTGGGTTCTATTACAGAGATTTTTCCTTTGAGGGAAAAAAGGAGTTAGTAATACTAAGTACCACAAGTAGTAGAGGAATCACATGCCAAAAGACTAAGTGTGCCAAAGTCATCTACTGGGACGTCTAATGAGTGCCTGCCTACAACTGTTTGAAGCTACACAGGTCTCTGGGGAAAGGGGTCTTATTTTCTTTAAATTTAATTTTTTGTTTTTTCCCAACTACACATATAAACAATTTTAATATTCTCCCTCCCCCCAATTTTGAGCTGCAAATTCTATCCTCTTGCTCCCCTCTCATCTTCATTGAGAAGGCAAACAAATTGTGTTAGGCTATATATGTGTAGCCATGCAAAACACATTCCCATGTAAGTCATGCTGTGAAAGAAAACACAGACAAAAACAAACCAAGAAAATAAAGAAAAAATATCTTTGATCTGCATTCAGGCTCCAGCAGTTTCAGGTCTTGTTATCTTCCAAGAGTTCTGTTATGATTTCTTGGTTTGTTTTCTTTGTCATGTAAATACTACTTTTCTTCTTTGAGCTTTACAAATCATGTGCTCATGAGGGGCACTAATGACAATGCATTGGACACTGTCATATATTGAAATTCTTTTCTGGGTGGAAGATGAACTAGAGTAGTGAGAAATCTTTCCAAATATACTGGGATACTTTGAGTCATATGAGAATCAGAAGATATATGAAACAAGGGTTCTATCACATAGAGGCAAAGTAGACAACTATTATATGATATAACTTAAGGACTCCTTGACCATAAGTGCTTATCAGTGCCAGCCTATCTCAGGTATATCATATGCACTATTCATTCCTTTGTGTCTACAAGTGTTTGCCATTTCCAATGATATGCATTGAAAATATACCCTCTCCCAGTTAACATTTTGAAGCTGATCCATTTCTGAGATCAAGGTCTGGACTCAGTTGTGAAATAAATGTGGGGAATGAAGATCTGGATGGGGTTGGGGTGATCTGTTCTACCAGAGAGAACAGGGATACTGCCATCTCAGCTAGACCCTTACTGATCCATACTCATCATTGTATGTTTCCCTTTTGTTCCTTGTTCCTGGAAAGAATTCCTTCCTTCTTTATTTCTACTTCTAGAATCCCTAAATTCCTTATTGTAGGTGGCCATTTTGGCTGATCCTTGAAGAAAGCTAGAAGCAGAAGTGTGGAGGGAGTGAATTCCAGTCCTAAGAAATCCTTTCAGAAGGAAAGAAACAAACATTTTTACTAAGTACTTACTATGTGTCAGGTATTATGTTATGCACTGGGGCTACAAACACAAGTAAAAAGACACTTCTTGTCCTCAAGAACCTTACACTCTAATGGGGAAATAAAATATACAAAGAGAGCTGCGAAAGGCAGAGGAGGGTACTCATTCTGGGTGTGGTTTGGAAAACCACAAGTCAAGAGTTAGAATGAGAGAGTAAAGAAGGCTATCTAGCTTGAACTTCTCCACAAAAGGCTTGTTGTTTTAGGAAATTTTCCATCCAAGGAGCAAATAACAATCTTCAGACCATCTCCAGTGACCTTAAAATGCAGCAGGAAAATGATTGACTCCTGAGGAAAATTAAAAACTGATCACACAGTTTGACAATCCAGTCATAGGGGGAGAAAGTAGATGGGTCCAGCAATCTCCAGTAATTGCTTACTTGGCCAAATCTCTGAGGACTACAGGGATTTGCTATTTCATGAAATTAAAAAAGGAGAAAGGAACAATAGATGCTATTATATAAATCCAGAAACGTCAGAAGACTTAGAGTTCCCTGTGCAGAACTATGCAAACGGATGGGGGTGGCAATCACTCTATTTGTCTTTTGGTAGTTAAAAAAGTTATATGTCGCATGGCTTCCCATGACCAGCAGTTTGTATTTTCCAGATTTTATAGTGGGAGAATGGGAGAGGTCCATTTTCATTTCTCTAAGTTATTTAAGTCCCTAGATGGTCATTTCCCCAGTGTAGGACCATAATAAAGAAGGCAGGGAGGGAAAACTCAGCATAAAGGAGGAGCTTAGGACCACAGATATATTTTTTTTTATCCATTCTCCTCTCTTTATTTATGAAGAAACTGAGGAAAGATATGATTTGCTTAGGGTCCCACAGGTAGCCAAGTGCAGAGTCAGTATTGAACCTTCATCCTGTAATTCCAATTTCAGGATTCTTTCTACTGTAATGAGCTGGGTTAGGAGATGATTGATATCCTCCAAAGAACTCTCTTGGAAAATGTCACTAACTTTTGGTGGAAAGCCTTGAGCAAGCATAATCTGTGCATGAGTGTAAAGGTCAGTGGCAGACTCTAGCAGCTTGTATTTGCATGGTTTTAAGGTTTATAAAATGATAAAAGCAGATTTTATTTTGGTATAAGGAAAACTTCCTCACAATTAGAGCTGTGCAAAAGTGTAATGGGTTCTCTTAGAATGCAGTAGATTCTCATTCATTGCAGCTGTTCTAGAAAACACCAGATGGCCACTTGTAAGGGACATTATAGTGAGGAGCCTTACTTGAAAGAAGATCTCAGAGATCCCTTTCTTCTCTGTTTGTCCTGTGAAGGAGCAGCCATAATTTGAATCCTGCAGTTTCTCTAATTTCAAATCAGGTTCCCTATCTTTCTAGTTGCTCTACCTAACAAAATAAGTTAGATAGACTCAAAACTGGCTAAATGACTCGAGCCCAAGGGTACTGATACCCTTGTTCAGGAGGAAAGTCTTCTGTGGACTGCCCCAGGAAGTCTTTCACTGGTCCTGGTCTGTTTGATATTTTTATCAATGACTGGCATGAAGGTTCAAATAGTGCATTCATAACATTTGCAGGTGTCATGAAGCTGGGAGACAGTTCTACCATTATAAATGACAAAGTCAGGATTTAAACTTACTTGAATAGGCTAAAGAAATGGGCTACATATAATTCTATTAAATTAATAGGGATAAATGTAAAGTCCTACACTTAGATTCAAGAAATCAATACAGCAGATACAAGATGGGAGAGATTGAATGACAATAAATAGCTTATATGACAATAACTTGACTTCGTGGACTGCAAATTCAGTATGAACCCCTCTTCCTCCAACATAATTCTACCTTTGACTAGGTTACTAGAAGCAAGCATAGTGTTTCAAACAATGGAGATGAAAGCTCCTCTGGATTTTGTCCTGCTCAGAACACATGGAGTTATGTTCTGGCCACCAGATTTTAAGAAAGATAATCAAACTAGTGTAAAGCTAAAAAAAAGATCCACATCATAGGGAAGACTGGAAACCATGTCCCATAATAATGGCTTGAAGGAAAGGTAGATATATATCTTAGAGAAGTCCTGGAGTAAAGAAATACTATTGTGCCATAGGAAATGACTAGCATGATGGTTTCAGAAAAACTTATATGAACTGAAAAAGGTGAGCAGAATTATACACAGTGATATCAATACTAGCTGTGACCCTGGGCAATTCAGTTTCCTCATCTGTAAAATGAATTGCAAATCATTCCAGTATCTTTGCCAAGAAAACCCCAAATGGGTTCATAAAAAGACAGATCGAACTGAAACAACTGATCCACAGCAAAAACAGTTGATAGATACTAATAGATAATCCTTAGCATATTTGACAGCTTTTAAAAATATTTTTTGAATCTTCCAGTTTCTCCAAATCGATCTATGGGGTGTCGTCTAGGATACAACATGCTCAAAAGTAGAACCAAGCATTCACCTAGCACTATCGTTATCCTTCCTGAAAGGAATCCAACATGGAACCACCAGAAATTCACTTTGTGTTGATTGCTGAGAAGCTATAAAATGTGCAAGGATCTCAGGAAGAATGAATCCAATAATAAAAAGGGCAGAGGAAAGACTCAGCTAAATCAAGATCTAATTTATGAATTAGAATTTAACAACATAACATGAACTCAAATTAATGAGAATTCCTAAGACTTTCCCTTCATTTAACAGACTGTCAGACTTCTTCTGTCAGAAACAGTCACCAAGTCTACAATATTCCAAAGCTGTTATGGTCCAGTACTTTTTTTTTCAGGAGCTATGCTAGACACTGGGAATATAGAGACAAAACTGAAGTGGTCCTTATCCTGATGAAGCATATAATCTATTGAGGGAAGCAACATATATATATGAAGAAAATATGAGATCTATAGAAAGAAATTCAAGAGGCATTAGTAAGTGGGTGCATCAGGAAAGATCTAAGTGAATGTGGCACTTAAGGTGAGATTTAAAGGATGGTAGAGATATTATGAGGCCAAGGCAAGAAGGGTGTGCATTCTAGGCTGTGCAAAGGCATGCATTTGGGAGAAGAAAACCACATGAGGAATAGAAAGTAATTCAGTTTAGCTGAAGCATGGAAAACATGAAGGCAAATAATGTATATCTGATGGTATTTGAGACAGAGATTTACAGAAGATCATCAGAAAAATGGCCTTTCAGAGAAAATTTCTAGTTCAGTATAAACATATATATCTTTCCAAAATGAATCCTACAGAGTGAGAAAAAAACTTTTAGCTAAATATATATGGCACACAATTGTTTCTAAAAGAAGCCTGCCTTGACCTGACGAGGCTACACAAAATCAATTCTTAATGTCTAGTGGAGAGAAAGAAGAGGAAAAAAAATAAGAGAAAAAGAGTTGGTTGGGAAGCAATGGTTTAGAGTCAGAACTCCTGAGTTCAAATCTTGCTCTCAGTGTGAATTTCCTTTTTAAGTCTGGGCAGGTAACTTCACTTCTGAGGGCCTCAGTTTCCCCTTGTGTAAAATAATTCTGCCTAAGGTCTCCTCTGGCTTTAGATCTGACTCTACATCACTTTCTCTGTCTTGGTCTCAATTTCTTTTCCAAAATTAAGGGGCTGAATTAGATGGCTTCTAAAGTCCCTCCTGGCCCTAATTCTGTGATCCCATACTCTAGGTCATTTTACTTGTCTGGGTCTCACTTTTCACTTTAGTTTTCTCTAAAATAAGGAGTTAGGCCACATGGCTTCTGTAGTCCTTCCCAGCTTGAAGTTGTCTATAATCTTCTGGCTATTGAGTCATTTTTCAGTTGTGTCCAACTTTGTGACCACATCTGAGTTTTCTTGGCAAATATACTGGAGTATTTTGCCATTTCCTTCTCCAGTCCATTTTACAAATGAGGAAACTGAGGTGAGCAGAGTTAAGTGACTTGCCCAGAGTCACAGAGCTAGTAACTGTCTGAGGTCAGATTTGAACTCACAAAGATGAGTGTTTCTTGCTCTTGGCTCAATGTTCTATCTGCTGTACCATCTAGCTTTCCCAATCTTCTAGTTAGCCTTTTGCTTTCTATGAGAGCTGCCTTTTCCCTGCCTCTGATCGTTGTAAAGGGGAGGCTCTGTACTATGCTCCCAGTGAGCAGAGAAACCACGCAGAAATAGAGCTCTGGTCTCATCCTGTCAGAAAGAATGAGTCTTAGGATAGGATAATAGAGGGGAACAGCCATGGCTTTAGAACCTCCCCACTGCTTCTGGTTCACAAAGGTCACTTACTACTGGTCCTATTCCATCCGGTTAGGCTCAGGGTGTCACAGGTCTGCCCTCGGAGAGATTCAGACATCATATACTCTGTTTCAAGTTCCACTTGATTTTAGTCACTAGAAGCCCTCTCAACACACACACACACACACACACACACACACACAGATACACACAGATACACACACTTTTCAAGGGACAGGTCAATTTTGAATCTAGGGAGTCCTTCTTTGTCCATTACAGAAAATTTCCTCTTCACTCCCATTCAGCAGAACTCTGGAGTTCCCTTTCCTGGCTGAAATTGAATGAGGTATGCGTAAAGTATTACTCTGGGCTCACTCCTTTCCAAATAGAAGGAAGATAGCAGTCTGTCAGCTGCTGATCACAGTATTGTCAAGGCTACTTGTTCAGGTAGACTCCCTATACTTTATCTTTTTGTTGTTGTTGTTCTCCAAGAGATTTTAAGAGGACCCTAAATGCCTACTGCTAAAGGAGAGCTTGACAATCAGTACCACAAAGGTTCCAAACTTGGACTTCCTCCACATGTTCTTGGTCTGATCTGGCCATTTATACAGTTTCGTCTTCTTAAAGACTATTGCCACTTCCTTCTGTAGTATATTTGGTACCTAGTTGGTAGAAGTCAAATTTGGTGACTCCACTGCATCCAGGATGCTGGCAAATCTGTTTTATTTTCCATCTATTTGTTCTCCTTCCAAATTTAGTTAAAAATTATTTTGGGAAGACCAGGCTCAAGTCACTTTGACTCTGAGCTTTTAGAGACTTATTCCTCTCTTCACTGTCTTTCTATATTTTGTGAGGTGGTCATTCTTCATCATCTTCTGCCATCCTCTTTTATAGTATTTTCCCAGTATGTTTGCCCTTGGCTTTGCACTCTCTCTGCTTTGAAGTGAAATTCTGTTTTTGCAGGCTGTGGGTGTTATCTTGGTCCCTCAATTTTGCAACTTTTTTATATCAATTAAATATCTGTAAGAAATAGAGATGATGGAGCTAATGTTTTTATTGTTATAAGATTTTTATTTTACAAATTACTTAAATGAACCAAATTGAAGCTGTTTGAATTATATGGAGCATTGGGTCATCTTTCTCTTTTCTTTTAACTTAATTTGGAAAAGACCAACACATCCGTAACTAGAAATTTCCTGTTTGTTAAGATAAAATTAATTGTGTGTGTGTGTGTGTGTGTGTGTGTATGACATTGTTCAGTGCTTATCCACTCTAGTGACTCTTGACTGTCTTAGTGAAGAAGGTCATTGATGACATACAGGTATGAGGCCACTCATCCATGTGGTTGCTTTTATTTCTTAAACACTCTTCTTGCATGAAATCTTTCCTGACTCCATTAAATGCTCCTATTCTCCTCCCCCCATACTATCTTGTGTTTAACTACTTGGTATTTGTCGTTGTTCTGTTTTATCCAATTCGATGTAACCCCATGGGCATTGTCTATGGGGTTTTCTCAGCAAAGGTACTGGAGTGGTTTGGCATTTCTTTCTCCAGCATTTCTCCATTTTACAGATGAGGAACTGAGGCAAATAGAGACTGAGTGAGCTGTCCACGATTACATGGCTAGTCAGTGTCTGAGGCCACATTGAACTCCAGACCTGGTGCTCTATTATGGGCACCATCTGGCCACCCCTTTGTATTTACTGATATTCATCCTGTATGTATTTATTCATGTCCTTGGGGTCATCCTCAATTGAATTAAATTCCTTGAAAATACATAGTTTCATTTACTATCTTTGTAAACCCCAGCACCTGGCACAGAGTGAGACATACAGTGAGCAATTAATAAATGTATATTTATTGGTCTGGTTTCTGACATATTTTATAGATTTTATTCCCTGTGGCCACTTTTTCAGTCCTGGAAAATATTGTAATAGGACCTACAGATGCAAAGACTATAGCCCATATGGTACTTATGTTTGTTAAGGTATAGGCTGACTTTATTTGGCGAAGTTTGCTAAATTAAAAAAAATAGCAATTTATAGACTTGAAAGGTATTATAATACTGTTGGTACTTCAGGTAATATTATCTCCATTTCACAGAAGAGGAAATCAAGGCTCAGAGAGGGTAAAGTGGCTTGTTTGTGATCACAGGAAGTATTAGAGATGAGATTTGGACTCATGTTTCAATTCTTGCCTTCTATCTATGCCACCTCCCTACTACTCACTGACAACTTGGGAGATTGAGGAGGACTTCTCAGAAGAGGAGGCAACTGAGCTGAGTACTGAAGGAAGAAATGTATTCTGAGGAGTGGAGAGGAGGAAGCAGTGAAGAATATTACTCCCATCCTTGCAACCTACAATCCTGTCAAAATAGCCCTCTCTAGTACTCAGACGTGAGATACCATTAGCTTACCCCATAACATGGCACAGGATATCCTCTGTACCTGGACTGGATTCTTTCCTTGCACCTGCATCATAATGTCCCTTCCTTTCTTCAAGATGGCACTCATACATATATTCTGTAAGAAGTCTTTCTTGACCCCCCTCAACCTTCTCGTGCTCTCCCCCAGCTTCTATGTAACTATCTTGTATGGATTCATATTTACTCTGAAAATATTTTTCTATGTACATGTTGTCCTAATGTAAACTCAGTTCAAGTCAGGATCATTTAATTTATTGTATTTGGAGTCCCAATGTCAGGCACAGAGTAGTTACCTAACAAATATTGGTTGATTAACTGATTGTATTTCATTTATGCATGCCAATTTTGGTCCATATACTATAATTTCTAGTGTTAAGTGTCATCTACTCCTCCTCCCTACTTCTTCCCCTGACTCTATGGTAAGCTACTTAAGGGTAGCTGTACCCAAGTCTGAAAGGAGGGGGAGGGGAGGGGAACATTCACTCAAAGCACTGGGGACAGTGGAAATGTGTGTGACCTTGGAATAGTCACCTATACTTCCTTAGCTTACATTTCTTCATCTATAAAATGGGGATATTCATAGCATCTGCCTCACAGGGTTATTATGAGAGAACACATCTTAAAGTGCTATTTAAATGCTAAGTATGTAAGAAGTAGCACTAGTATGGAAGGGAATTGGTGTTTATAAGAAACAAAGGAGAGGAAGACAGTGCAAAGACTCAGAGAAGCAAGTTCTTTCATTCATTCACTTCATACATGCACACACACACACACACACAGAGAAGTTCTTAAGATGTACTCAAGAGCTAACTGAAAGTTTGCCCCATCCTGTTGTGAACATTTTAAGTCTAAAGGCATTTGCTAAGCCCCAAGGAACACAAGGAAATCAACAAGTCCCTTTTCTGACAATTCATGTTGGAGCCTCTTCGCTCGTAGGAGGGTAATTGTTGGATTTGTCAAAAGGCATTTGCTCTCCCAATGAACTCTTCCCTCCCCAGCCCACCTCCTTTGCCATAGGGTGGCAGTTACTCACACAATCATTTTTAGGGAGTCCACCAAAGACTGATGTGACTAGTTCTCAATTAAACCTCAGTACTTTACCAGTGGCAGAAGAGTGAAAAGTATTGGAAAGAAATAGCTTCCTCTCTAATAAATAACTGCCTGCTGCCATCTGAAACTTAATGGTAGAGACACCACTGCTGAGTGCCTAGTCAACTGTAGAGTGGCAAGTTAACAGATTCTTGTTGGCATATAGACCGCAATGTGTTTTCAAGACACATCAAGCAGTGGAGGGCCATATGAAAAATAATAATACTACAGGTTCTCAGCTCATCTCATTGCCAAAACCTGGACTGGATTACTCCTGGAGCGAAAGACTCTATATGCTTTCCCTACGTGTTGCTTTGAGTGATATGTAGAGAAGCAAATATAGGTAGACTCTATGAACAGGATAAGTTCCTGTGACAATGAGTTTATATATACATAGGAGTTTGTATATACATATATGTATATAACATAGGATGTAACTTTGGAGATCATTTGGTCCAATCCATTCTTTTTATAAACAAGAAAATTAAAATCCCAAGGGGACCAATGACTTTCCCAAGTTCATACTGATAATGAATGTCCAAACCAGTACTTGAAACCAAGTCTCTTTACTGTCAGAATGAGATATTGAACATTGCAGGGACATAATGAGGGTCTTTTGAATGAATTGAAGTCTTCAAGTCCAACTTTGATGAGACTGAGACACAGAAAGCTTAAATGACACCAGTGGCAAGGAGCAGAGCTGGGATCTGAACTTAGCTCTTCTGGCTCCATAGCTGATGTCCTTGTTACCGTATTATTCCACTTTTCCTAGATGAATCCAAATTTCCCTCCAATATTTTAACCTTTCCTATGATTCCATTATCATCATCATCGCCATCATCCTCAACACTATCATCATCATCCTCATCATCATCATCACCATCATTATCCTCCTCATCATCATCCTCATCACTATCATCATCATCCTCATCATCATCATCACCATCATCATCCTCCTCCTCATCATCCTCATCACCATCATCATCCTCATCATCATCGTCACCATCATCATCCTCCTCATCATCATCCTCATCACCATCATCATCCTCCTCCTCCTCCTCCTCATCATCATCATCATCACCATCATCATCATCCTCATCCTCATCCTCATCACCATCATCATCCTCCTCCTCCTCCTCCTCCTCATCATCATCATCATCACCATCATCATCATCCTCATCCTCATCCTCATCATCATCATCACCACCACCATCATCATTGTTGTCATCTTTGTCATCATCATCTTTACCAACATTCACATAGCACCCACTATGTATCAAACACTTAACAAATATTATCTCATTTGTTCCTCACACCAACCCTGGGAGATAGATACCATTATCTACACTTTAAAGATGAGAAAACCAAGGCAACTCCCAAATGACTTACATAGGGTCACACAGCTAGTAAATGCCTGAGGTCAGATTGGAAGTCAGATCTTCTTGACTCCAGGTTCAGTGCTCAAACCTCTGTACCACCTACCTACCTGATTAGCACAGGGAACTCTTGGGAAGAGCTTCCTTTGTTAATACTGATCTGTGACTTCTCTGATATGTTTTTAGAACTTTCCCTGGGGCATAAAGTACCCAAGCTCATGCAGACCGTGTATCAAAGGCAGAACATGAACTCAAGTTTTCCTGATTCCAAAATCAGTTGCTCCCCATCCATCATGGCTGTCAAAGGCAACATTATTCTTCTAAAGTCTAAGGGTCATTATCTTAACCTTCTCTTGGACTCTTCACTTTTCTTTACCTCACACATGCAATAAGTTGCCAAATTTTATTGTTTCTACTTTTACAGTATTTCACATCCAACCGATTCTCTCCACTCACACAACTACCACTTTATTTTGAGCCCTCATCATTTCTTGCCTACAATTGTGCTGTCAAAATCAGGGACCATTATACTGCATACGAGGATCCCTCCTGCTTCAGATTGACTTAGCAAACTCCATATTAACATTAGTTATGTTCTCTTGTATTTATTAATTTTGTTCAATGTTTCACAATTACATTTTCCTCTCTTTCTGGTCACAATCTCTGTCCTACATTATTGCAACATCCTCCTAATTCGTTTCCATGCATCTTGTCTCTCCTCTCCAGTCCATCCATCCTCAACACTACTGCAGTGGATAGAGTTCAAATCTCACTTCAGATGCTTACTAGCTATGTGACCCTGGGACAAGTCAGTTTGCTCTGTTTGTCTCAGTTTCCTCGTCTATAAAAGAAGCTGGAGAAGAAAATGGTGAAAGTTCTCTGTTATCTTTGCTAAGAAAATTCCAAAAGAGGTCAAGAAGAGTCCAACACAACTAAAACAACTAAACAACAGCATAAGTCACTGGAGAGATGGATACGATAAATGAAATAACCAGTACTCTAAAGGAGCTAGCATTCTAACTCCATGATAGCTATTGCAAACCTTTTCTTAAGCAGTAATAACTGTGCAATTCCTCTAATAGACCTCTTCCATTGGCTCCCTGATGCCTTCAAGATAAAATAAAAAAATATTTCTGTTTAGCTTTTAAAGTCTTACATAATGTAGCCCTAGTATATATTTTCAGCCTCTTGGGCAATCCTATTTTTCCCCTTCTATCCTCTCTCTTTGATCCACCCTTAGCTTTCTTTCTGTCCTTAAACATGATGCTATATCACTAAGATTTGAATTGTCTTAGCCAGATTCTGAAGATCACCTGGAAGGATGAGATACAAGACAATGAGGTCCTTTCTGGAACCAAACCACCAAGCATTCAAACTCTACTGAAGAGGGCACAAATCCAGTCAGTTGGCCAAATTATTCAAATGTCGAATGTACACTTGCCAAGAAGACCATTTTATGGAGAACTCACACAGGGCAAGTGTTCACCTGGTGGTCAGAAGAAGCAATACAAGGACACTTTCAATATCTCCCGTAAGAGCTTTGGAATTGCATGACGTGAAAGACACTGGCACAAAACCACCCAGTATAGCATGCTCCCATCAGAGAACGTGCTATGATGTATGAAGAAAGTAGAACTGAAGTATCTCAAAAGAAATTCGAGATGCACAAATTATGAGAATCTACTCCAAATGTTCACATGGGCTATTTGTGCCTGAACTGTGGTAGAGCATTCTGAGCTTGTATTGGTTTGACCAATCATGGTTGGATGCACCATAACTTGACTCTAGTACAGTCATCTTGGTCTTCTTCAAGAACGAGAGACAACCACAATAATTCATCTCCAGCATGGACAGTTCCCATGATTCCCTTTACCTCTTTGCCTCATGGAGTCCTTTTCTTCCTTTAAGATGTCACTCAGGCATTATCTTCTACACAGAACTTTTCCTAGTCTCCCAAAGTACTAAAGTCTACTTTGCCAAAATGCCTTCTATTAAACTACTTAATATGTATTTGTATTTACTTACCCTGTATTTATGCCTTGTGCATACTTCTATATGCTTATAATATCCTCCATAAGAATGTAAACTTGGGAGTAGGAATTGTTTCATTTGTTGTACTTGTGTCTCCAGAACACAGAAGACTATCTGGCATACACTAGGCCTTTAATAAATACTTGTTGATGGATCGATTGATCTGTCACAATCATTACATTCGTTTCTCTACCTTACACCTAACAAAAGACACTGACAATGAGAGAACTGGGAAGCATTCCTCAAATGAATGCCACCATTTGCAATTGCTTTATCTTCAAAAGGCAAATGACTCTTTTGACTCAAGTAAGAGAGGGAACATTATGCTCATGTTGAATGAAATGATTCTTTTAAAAATTCCATTCATGTCTTTTTATTTGCTACTATTGCAAAAGAACAAAATGAAAGGAGGTGCCAAAGCTTTAGGGCTTTGCCTCAAAATTAGCTGGACCTGACTATGTGGTCAGCCTGTAGGTTTCTTTCAATATTTGAAGTATATAATTGAGACAGATTTTGTAAAGGTTTAAAAAAGAAAATACAAGGCTGCTCTAAAATGGCTGAAAAGATTTTTAGGCTACTGTTCTCAGCTGACTCTTGCATGTATAAATTCTGAATTGTTCACACTAAGAATGAAATGAATCAATGACTGAAAAAATGAAAAAGAAAAGTATTTACAAGTGCTTGCAATGTGCCACACAGTGTGGTAAGCCTGGGCATACATATATAAAAACAAAGACAGTCCTTGCCCTCAAGGAACTTTTAACCTGTTAGGAAAGAGAAATATGAACAAAGGGAGTGTTGGTTAGAGAAGAGGAATTTGACCCACAAGGTTGGGGGGCAAGGAATGGTGAGGAGGATCATATAGATTAGACTGATACACTCATTCTAGAAAGAATGGCACAGTTGGCTTGATCATGGTTCCAGAACTAGAAGAAAGAAATGGTGGTCAAGAGAGTATACAATGGTGAACTTCTGCATTGCTTTCTATTTTAGTTTCATCCTAATTTAAAATTCCTTTTAGTATTGCATGACAGCTAGGCTGGCCAATGTTGTTTACTTTCTCTCTCCTCTACTTCTCCAGTTACTCCTTCCTTCCCCCATTCCTCTAACCCAATACTATAGGAAATGGGAACTTTCTTCATGGGAGTGGTGTATAGTTTGAGTGAGCCTTCCTCAGGTTTTCTCATTTCTCCAGACTCATCATCCTTATTTTGCTCTCCAAATCTATGGATTAATCATTCCTCAGCATAGTCTCTCCTCCATTAGATCCAGGGAGACTCATACTAATAGGCAGAACAGCAAACTGATATAAGCATTCCATTGGGAGTCAGAGGACTTGGGTTCAAATCCATGTTTGTCTACTTCAAAGACTGGAGTAAGCATGCTTAATGAAGAGGTTTCTAGTGCATGGTAGAAAAAGTCTAGAAGGTAGATTACAGAGGAGTGTGAGCTGGCTAATCTGTCTCATTAGGGCAGCTATCTAAGACAGTAGCCTGAGAAGAATTGTTTCCAGAAATAGTTTTAATAGCTTCATTTGAATTAGTGACCACCAAGACATCAGAAAGTGTGGCTGAATCACTTTCCCCACCTTTCCCCCTTGCAAATAGTTGCAGATTCTGATTAAAACCATTTAGAGAACATATGGATGAGAGTTGAGGGAGAAACAGGTTTGGGAGTCTAGCATGAATGACTGTAATGGGCCTAAAGGAAAAGAAATTGAAACTTAGATATGGCCAGTTCTATTCCCCACAAAGCTACAAATGCAAGTTAGTGAAATCTAAAACCTCGAATGTGGAAGAAAACTGAGGTAGTTTTTAAATGTGCCTAGCAGAGTATCCACTGGTAAGTGGACAAGTAAGGGTTCAGAAAATGAAAATTGAGAGAATGCAAGGAAAATAGCTAAAACATCAAAGATTTCCAGAGGAAAAAAAATACTCAATAAAAACAGAGTAAACGCAAATGAATTAAGGAGTAAATCCTAAAACTAGAAGGAAAGATGAGTATTATACCCTCAAAGAGATTACACAGGTCTCATAAATATTACAAATCAAAACAAAAAGTGAACCAAAGCATCATGAAAAAGAGATTATTCCTCTGAAATACTAAAAGAACATGGAACAATAACAAGGAATTATAGAATTTCAGAATTTTTCAGAAAAGAAATGAAATTCATAAAAGAAGAAATTTGTAATAAAAATAAAATAGAAGTTATAGTTCTCCATGCAGTAATAAAAAACTCAATTAGTAAACTAGAAAAAAAAGGAGAGTTTGGAATATGAAAAGGCTGAAAGGGAGGAAAATCTGCCAGAAAAAAAGCAAGCCATTGATCTCAATGATAGAATATGTATAGATAAGTTAAGTATCATAGGTCTTCCAGAAGAACACAAGAAATAAAAAAAGAAAAAAGGAAACCCTCAAAACTATGATATAAAACTCCCCAGAATTTGTAAATACAATAAACAAAACACCCATCATAAGAATCTACAGATAACTTAAGGAAAAACAAACCAAAAACCTTATACTTCACATTCTAAGACTGGGTCAAATTTTTATAATGCCTATGAAGAACTGCAAGTGGGTAGCAGAAAACCCTTCAAATAGAAATGAAGGCTCATTCAGATTTTAAAAAGTATTCTTCATTTACCAAGAACCTCACGTTTGATTCCTTTGTGAAAACCATCTTTTGCCTCTATTTTTACCTAGGCTTTAATTATTGAATGGGCAATGAGACCTGGGAAACACCTTAGCTTTATAAAAGATCATGGTCTCCCATTGCATCTGGGGCCATCACCAGTAGCTTTGACCTATGTCTTGCCACTGGTTTCCAATGACTCTGGAGGACAGAGTGAGGCTGATGACTTTGTACAACTTGACCTCACTTAAATTCAATTCACTTGTAAGTCAAGACATCACTCCCCTAATGTTATTGGCCTTCTTTGAGAATGAAGGACCAGTAGCAGCACCACTTTCTCAAAAAGGAAAAGAATAGTATGTTACAAAAAGCAAAAGAACTCAAACCATGTCACCTCCCTGTAAACACCATTGGCTCCCTATCACTTCCAAGATCAAACAGAAAAAAAATCCTTTTGGCTTTTAAGGCTCTTGGTCACCTGGCCCTATCTATCTTTCTAGTCTTTCTCTCCTCTACCCACTTTTCCTCCCTCTCCCTTACCCATTTATTCTGATATCCAGAGATTCTGTCCCCCTTGCTGTTCTTTTCACTGACTGTTTCCCATGCCTGGAACTCTCTCCTTCATGACTTCCATTTTCCCCTTCAAATTCTAAATTTTTAAATCTGAACTAGCCACCTTCTGCACAAAACCTATACAGGTTCTTCCTTAACCTTAGTGCTTCTTCTCTGAGGTTACCTCCAATCTATCCTACATGTATCTTCTTCGTCCATAACTCTTTGCATATTGTCTCATAGCTTCTTGGGAACAAGAACCTGTGGGTTTTTGTCTTGTTGCCTCTCTTTGTGTTTCCTGTGCTTAGCACAATGCTTGACACCAAGTAGGCGCTTTGGAAATACTTACTGACTTGACCTCATTTGTCTTAGTAGAAAAGACCTGAGATTTGGAGCTAGAAGAAACTTTAAATTCCGTCTAGTCCAGCCCCCTCAGGGAACTGTCCATTGCTACAGATATTACCTAAATAACAATCATGATTTGGATCTTGATCCTTTGACCCCGAATCTAGGGCTCCTTTGACCACCCCATGCTTCATCACTTGCAAGTTTCATGTCCTTAGGCAAATCGTCTCATCTCTCTGGGCTTTGGTTTTCTCCTCGGTAAAATGAGATTAATACTATTTGCTCTGCGCATCTCCCAGAGTCATCATGAGAAGCCAGGAAGGTAATATATACAAAAATGATTTAATAAGAAAAGCATTACACAAGTATGAAGACAAATATCTTCTTGAAATAATAGGATTCATTGGCCACCTCTCCTTTGGTTAACAAAATAGCAGACATTTTTCAAAAACAGTAAGTCAATGTTTCAAGCATTTCTATTTGTACAGCATGTATAGTCATTTCTATATAACATTAGTTACTCTAAAGATTAAAAGACCTGTGATCATAGGAAACAGTCTACTGAACTTCCCAAAGACAAATCTTCCAAGCAGTGCCAAATTCGTTCTTTTTCCATGTCCCCAAAGAACCCTTTTCCTGTTTTTCTTCCCAATTGAGAAACTTACTGGATTTTAAATTAAGGTTTTGGGAGGTTAGCCTGAATAGGATCACTGGATTTCAGCTCCAAGGGTCATTTAATAAAGCAAGACAGGTGGAAATGGCAATGAATAAAAGAGAATGGAGCTCATTATGTCATCCATTTTCAGCTTCTCATTCATACTATTACGGTAGCTTATTTACATTTTATGACAGTATATTAAATGTTGCTTTTCCTCTCCTTTCTCTTTAAGTCCTGATGCTCATTGGTCTAGCACTCAAACCCTGTGTACCACCTGTGCCCTTGCACCCATCCCCACTCTTCTTGAACTGAAATAGCCCCCAAAACTTTCTACTTTTCAAGTCACTTGATGGCACTCCCCTGTGTATTTTTTTTCTATTTGACTAAACACTTGAGAGAGATTAGGAATGAATGAGCTGGGCTCTTGTTGAATTCTCCCTTCCTCAATAGATGCTTAAACAGGTAAAAATCAAGACTTCAAACTGCCATTAGTGGGAGCCTAAAGTGAATGACAACAGCAGAATTTTATTCCAAATGAGAGACAGCATGGCATTATAGATAATGGACAGAGATTAAAGTCAGGAAGCCCTGGGTTCAAATCCTGACTTTACCACTTACAAAATGTATGTCCCTTGGTAAGTCATTTCTTGTGGTCCAAGTTTCCTTATCTGCAAAGGAATAGATTAGATTTGATAGTCTCTAAGAGTCTCTAAGATCCTTTCTATTTCTAAAACTATGATCCTATGAAATGAACATTGAATAGGCTTAGATTTTGGTGAAACAGCATCATTCAGGAAAGGAAACTTGATTTCAAGTTTGAGGACTGGATTTGAATCTTAGCCCTGTCATCATATTATACAAGTGATCTTTGGTAGGTACTGAGGCTCAGTTCTCTCATAAATAAAATGAAAGGGTTGATCAGTGGTGTCAAAAATCAAATAGAAATAGATCCTGTGGGCCATATATTGACTTAGACAGTCACAAATTAATATTATGTTGTATTTTTATATATTTCATTATACATTTCCCAATTGTATTTTAATCTGGTTCAGCCATGGTTGAGAGTTTTGCTGGTCACCTACAGCAGGAGCACTTTAGGTAAATGACCTTTAAATGCCAAGATCCCTTTCAGCTCTAAATCTATGACCCTTTGAGCCTATGGAATTTGTAACTTGGTCAGCGATGAATAGAGACCAGAGCTTGGAGGCAGGAACATTCACATTTAAATCTTGCCTCAGACACGTACTAGTTGTATGACCCAGGGCAAGTCATCTTAATTCCTCTCAGTCTCAGTTTCTTCATCTGTCAAATGAATGTGTTAAACTTGATGGCTTCTAAGTTCTTTTCTAACTCTAAATCTATGAGTGCTTACAATTAAATTCATCTATCAGACAATATGTTATCTCTTCATCTTAGGAAGAATCAATATCTTTCAGACAGAGAAAATGTCCTAAAGTGGAGAAAGCTGCCTTGATAAATGGCTTATTGCTTCAACTCCTACTCTTGGACATCTTTACACAGAGGCCAGATGACCATTTATTGGGGATATTATAAGAGGTATCCTTTCTGAATAGGGGTTATATTAGATGGTCAATGAGGTCCCTTTTAACTCCCAAACTTTGTGGTTCAGAGTTCCTACTTTGGGGCCACATACAATCATCTCTCTCTCTCTCTCTCTCTCTCTCTCTCTCTCTCTCTCTCTCTCACACACACACACACACACACACACACACACACATATGCACATACACACACACCTTCTACTCAATAAACTCCAGTGACTCCATATCACTTTCAGAATTAAAGAAATAAAATTCTGTTTGATGTTCAAAGTCCTTCATAATTTAACCCTCCTCTACCTAGGCAGTCTTCTTATACCTTACTGTTTATCATGTACTCTTTGATCCAGCTCCACAAACAAATCACTCCATCTGTCAACTCCAGGCATTTTCTCTGTTATGAGAAGGGAATGCTCATCCCTCCTCATCTCTGACATATGACCATTCCATGACCCTGAGCAAGTCCCTTAGCTTCTCAGGATTCTGGGTGGCTCTTCAGGAGTCAGAGTTGCAGAGAAGACACTGATCAGAATGGGGAGAGGAAGTGTCCTCACTGGGAGTAACGGTGAATGGCAGGTCTGATACAAATATTTTATATATGCACATATATACTTTATGTGAATCTATGCATAAAATGTATATTATATATATATATCATATATACTCTTTATAAACATACATTATCATATATTTTTTTGCCTGTAAATACATGCATAAAATATTTAACCATTTGCTTTCTAAAAGGTGGAAAAATGAATGGTAGGGAAGCAAAAAGAAGTTTCTAGTAAAAATGATGAGGGGGGCAGAGCCAAGATGGTGGAGTAGGAAGACACACAAATGCAGGCTCTCCCCACACAGCCCATAAAATACCTGTAGAGAGGGACTCGCAACAAATTTTGGAGCAGCAGAAGTGGAGAACAACAGAGTGGAGGAGATTTCCAGCCCAGAGAGATCTGAAAGGCCCACTGGAAACATTGGTTGCACCAGACGCAGAGCAGAGCCCAGTGCAGTGTTGGCCTCACTGGGTGGCTCGTGAACAGCCCTTGGAGGAGGAATCTCCAGTCGTGGAATTTCCAGTCCCAGTAGCACTGGTTCGCAGATCCCTCAACCCACAGGTGCCAAAGGTCAGTGACAGGATTTTTTCAGCTGACCAGGAAGGAATAAGGGTCTTCCATAGCTCTGGCCTCAGGCAGTGGCTGTAGAGACCACATCAGTAGTCAGCAGCAGTTCCCAGGGCAGCCCCTACAGCAGCCCACATCCATGGTTGGATCATAAAAATGTTGGGGGCATTGATCTTTATCTCATACTGAATGGTAGCAGAACTGGAGGCCAGGTGGCTGTGGAGAGGAAATTGCTAAGATTCTGGGCATAAAAATCTCTTTTTGCTCCCAGAACAGTATACATGCTTGTTTGTGCCACCTTGGGGGAACTGAGATCTTACAGATGCCCAGAGCATACCCTACTTTTGACAAAGGACCCAAAAGTCAAGTAACTGGTTGGGAAAATGCCCAAAAAAAGAGAAAAAAAATAAGACTATAGAAGGTTACTTTCTTGGTGAACAGATATCTTCTCCAATCCTTTCAGATGATGAAAAACAATGCTTGTCATCAAGGAAAGACATAAAAGTCTATGCTTCTGTATCCCAAACATCCAAAATAAATATTCAATGGTCTCAGGCCATGGAAGAGCTCAAAAAGGATTTTGAAAATCAAGTAAGAGAGGTGAAGGAAAAACTGAGATGAGAAATGAGAGAGATGCAAGAAAAGCATGAAAAGCAGGTCAACACCTTGCTAAAGGAGACCAAAAAAATGCTGAAGAACACCTTTAAAAATAGGCTAACTCAATTGGCAAAAGAGGTCCAAAAAGTCAATGAGGAGAAGAATGCTTTAAAAAGCAGAATTAGCCAAATGGAAAAGGAGGTTCAAAAGCTCACCAAAGAAAATAGTTCTTTCAAAATTATAATGGAACAGATGGAGGCTAATGACTTTATGAGAAACCAAGAACTCACAAAGCAAAACCAAAAGAATGAAAAAAATGG
>CM053771.1:516320979-516413420 GCA_028658325.1 Potorous gilbertii | reverse complement strand
GGAACATTGTGGCCAAATTCCAGAATTCCCAGCTCAAGGAGAAAATATTGCAAGCAGCTAGAAAGAAACAATTCAAGTATTGTGGAAATCCAATCAAGATAACACAAGATCTAGCAGTTTCTACATTAAGGGATCTAAGGGTGTGGAATATGATATTCCAGAAGTCAAAGGAAGTAGGACTAAAACCAAGAATCACCTACCCAGCAAAACTGAATATAATACTTCAGGGAAAAAATAGTCTTTCAATGAAATAGAGGACTTTCAAGCATTCTTGATGAAAAGACCAGAGCTGAAAAGAAAATTTGACTTTCAAACACAAGAACACAAGAGAAGCATGAAAAAGTAAACAGCAAAGAGAAGTCATAAGGGACTTACTAACGTTGAACTATTTACATTCCTACATGGAAAGACAATATTTGTAACTCTTGAAACTTTTTTCAGTATCTGGTCAGTTGGTGGGATTACACACACACACACACACACACACACACACACTCACACACATTCACACACATGCATCCACATAGAGAGAGACAGAGAGCACAGGGTGAATAGAATAGGATGGGATCATGTCTTAAAAAAATGAAATTAAGTGGTGAGAGAGAAATATATTAGGAAGAGAAAGGGAGAAATGGAATGGGGCAAATTATCTCTCATAAAAGAGGCAAGTAAAGGACTTTTCAGTGGAGGGAAAAAGGGGGGAGGTGAGAGGAAGAACATGAAGCTTACTCTCATCATATTCAACTAAAGGAAGGAATTTTGGTATGAAAACCCATCTTACAATACAAGAAAGTGGGGGAGAAGGGGATAAGCAGGGTAGAGGGGATGATCAAAGGAGGGGCAGTGGGAGGAGTGAGCAATTACAAGTCAACACTCTTGGGGAGGGTCAGGATCAAAAGAGAGAATAAAAACAATGGGGGGCAGGATAGGATGGAGGGAAATATAGTTAGTCTTACACAACACGACTTTTATCGAAGTCATTTGCAAAACTACACAGATATGGCCTATATTGAATTGCCTGCCTTCCCAAAGGGAATGGGTGTGGAGGGAGGGATAAAGAGAAGTTGGAATTCAAAGTTTTAGGAACAACTGTTGGGTATTGTTCTTGCCACTAGAAAATAAGAAATACAGGTTCTTTCCCTCCAGGACAAAAGAGAAGATGGGGATAAGGGAAGGGAGGGATGTTAGAGGGGAGGACAGATTGGTGATAGGGGTAATTAGAATGCTTGACATTTTGGGGTGGGGGAGAGGAGAAATGGGGAGAAAATTTGAAACCCAAAATTTTGTGGAAATGAATGTTGAAGACAAATAAATAAATTTAAATTTAAACAATGATGAAAATTTGAGATGCCTAGCACATAGTATCACTTAACATATGTTTGTTGACCTTCTGACCACACTCTGATCATAGAGAACTGACTAATTCTGTGATATTCTATGAGCCCACTTAACAATCTGGGTCTAGACAACATTTCCAGGCTGTCACATTATTTACCATTTATCCATCTTAGAGTCTAGCCACACTGGCCTACTTCATAGTTCTTGAAGTCCACATCCTTTCTCTTACCTCCATGTCTTTGCCCTTACCTCACACTTAGAATTCTCTCCCTCCTCATCTACATTCCTTAAAAGCCCCAGCTTCCTTCAAAGCTCAGTCAGGGGTCACTTACAGGAAATTTTCTTGATTCTCCTTTCTCAGAAAATCACATCTATATGTATCTGTGTAAATTTTGCAACCCAAGCTCCTTGGGAGTAAGGACTGGTTTTTTTGTTTTATTTTTTTGTTTTTCTTTTCCCCAACATAGCACATTGCATTCATTACCCATAGTTAGTGCTTAATAAATGCTTATTGCACAGGTCCCTGTGAATATAAATGACTCTAACTATTTGTCCTTCATTTTCTAAGAGGAAGGATGACATTATGGGGTGATATCTTGCCTCATGAATGAATTGGATCTAAGTGAGGCAGTTGCACATCACTAGTTTCACTCTCTTCCAGAGTTATCAAAGTCTAGTGATGGGACAAAAGTCAAGATGACTGACAATAGCCTGGGATACAGAGGATGACTTTGGTTCCTTCGATGTTTGACCAAGCTGTAAGTGCTCCACAATGCCTGCTTCAGCCACCTTGGCCATTGGAACAAATTGTTCTCATCCACCGGGATAAGTCTTCATGTGCTTTGGGTAGAAACGCTTTAACTTACTGACTGGTTTGAGACCCATTGAGGCCCAGCCTAAACTTGGTTTGGCTCATCTGCTGAAAAGGTCTTACCAAGGTGTGGCTACTGCCACAATAAAAAAAAAAATGTAAATATCCATTATGCATCTGACTATCTGGTTATCCATCCATGCCTATAGAAAGAGAAAGAAGGGAGAGGGAGAAAAATGGAAAATTGACAAGGTGTTATTCAGTTGTGTTTACCACTCTTTTACTTAGTTTGTAAAATGGTCAATTTTAAATAGAAACTGAATGCAATATATCGCTACATCTACCTTTCATTAGCTCAAGTCACGTGATCATAAAATCTAAGGTCTCGAGCTCATATTTAAACACCCAGATCTAATCTAATTCTTTCATTTGACAGATGAAGAACTTGAGGCTGTAAGTGACTTACCTAGGTCACACAGCAATGATTAGAGGTAAAATTCAAACCCAGTTCCTTTGTCTCCAGAGCCACCAATTCTCATAAACGTTTTAGCTCTTGCAAACAGGGGGTACTAGAGAATACTATTCTGCTGAAAGAATTATCATCAGTATCAACTTCTCTGAACTTTAAAATGACTAGCTGCCACTCACCATCACACTAAGAATGACAAGTCATGACTTCCCTCTGATGAAGAAAATATGGCAGCCCCCAAGGCTGATTCCATCTGTTTGGATTTGTTCTTTTCCTTTTTCAACTCCATCTGTTTTGGAGTTGCCTCTTCCTGTTGGATTTCAGCCTCTTGGACACCCTATGTCCCTGTAGTTCTTGATTCCATTGTTAACCCATGGCCCCAAGCACTCAGTAGTACAGATACTACTCTGAGATGTGACTTTCAGTGATAGCCATTTATAATCTGCCACTTCCTTTTTCCACTTTGAAATTTTATCTTCAGTCTAGTGACATGATTTATGCTATTTTAGGTCTTGTAAGAATGTATACTTGAAGAAGTAGAGTTGGTGGGAAGGAGAAGAAAGAGATAGTGATTGACATGCTATGTAATTACTTTAGGTATCAAGGTTTGGGGTGGTATTTACTGGAAAATCAATCTTGTTAAAGTAGCATCAAGGGTGATGTCAGATAGATTACACCAAGGCAGTCGATGCTGAGAAGTTATTCTTTGGTATGAACAGGGACTATTTTCACCAGATGCAGACAAATAATCGACTCAAATGATTGCTTTTTTTAATTGAAAAAGAGAACTGAAATACAACCCAAAAAACAATTTAGGAAAAAACATCTTTCTCCATTCCTATTTGTATATTTGTATTAAAGAAACTATGGGACCCCACCATTTATTTTTAGATTTATCTCCATGTGTTTCAATGTCATAGAAAATAGTCAGTGTCCATTTCTTCAGATTCCTTGCTTTCAGAATTTTCTGATGGAATACTGGGACTTGGAGTCATGCCATTTGAGCCAGAAACTGGGGATTTGGGTCCTGGAGAACACAAGACTTAAGGAGACATAATAGCTGTCTTAAGCACTTGAAAGACTATTTAAAAAAGGCTTAGACTTCTTCAGGGAAAAACAAGATCAGTGGGAACAATTTGAAGAGACTTTGGCTTCATGTAAGAAATCATTTCCTAATAATTAGAGCTACGAAAAAATGGAAGGGAATATGTACACAGGTCATGAGTTGTCTCCTTACAAAAGCTCTCCACTCAAAGACTGTTCGTTTGGTTGCTTAATAGGAACCTAGTTGAGGGGAATCCTCTTCAATTATGATTTAGACTAACGAAACTCCAAGGTTCCTTCCAACTCTGAGGTTCTATGACTGTGATACTGACTCTTTCTTTACATAACTCTAATTCCGTTGAACATATATTTATTGAGTAGTTACTAAATCATAAAAAGTGTTAGGCACTGAGAATTCAAAAAGTTGAATAAAATGTAGTTTTTGGACTCAAATAGAGGCAATGCGGTAGAGAAGATAAGGAAAATAAATGGCTAAATTGATTCAGGTAGCCTGCCTTTGGGGCTTCAACTAGACTTGGAGTCAGGGAAATGAGGGTCTGAATCTCAACTTGGGTGCTGTGTGACCATCGCATTTGTTTAAACTTTTTGAGGTCCCAGTTTCCCCATCTGTAAAATTAGGAAGTTAGATTGGACAACTTCTGAAGTCCCTTCTGTACTAATGTCTTAAAGTTAAAGATCATATTAGAAGATCAAAGAGGAGATTTACTGGGATTCATGGCTGGTCTAGGAATCTAGAGTGATGGTTGGCATATTTGCTTTTGCTCCTATGGCCTATTTTGTAGCAACATTGGGTTTCTATACCTCTTTCTGTGAATTTATATTCTTATCTGTAATTACCTTCTATATTTCATTACAATTCTCTATCATCTATCTATCCATTTGTATATCTACACACATATATTACATGTGCATATATGTACATATATGTTCATTTATTTATTCATCCATCCACTTTCATTAATTCAATAAATTTTATTAAGTTCAAGGTACCATTCAATGTGGTGGAGATACAAAGACAAAAACAAAAGAGCTCCCTTACGTTTAGTTTGTATCGTTGTTTAGTTGTGATCCCATTTTTTTTTGGCAAAAATACTGGAGTGCTTTGACATTTCCTTCTCCAGCTCATTTTACAGATGAGGAAACAGAGGCAAATAGGGTTAAGTGACTTGCCCAGGGTTACACAACTCCTAAGTGTCTGAGGTCAGATTTGAACTGATGAAAATGAGTTGCCCTAATTCCAAGCCCAGTGGTCTATCCATATATCACCTAGGTGCCCTTGATTTGCATAAAAGATTATTAAATTTTACATATATCTGTTATATGAAGGGGGTGGGTATGGGTGTATGTGGGTGTATGTGTGTGTGCAGCAGTAGCAACTGAGATTTAGACAAAGCTTAGCTGAGCATTGAAGGAAACTCAGTACTTTAACAGGTGAGAGAGTTCATTAGAGGCATTAGAGTAAGCAAAGATAGGTGGGGGGCCAGATTGCATAGGGCCTTGATTGTAAAACTGAGGTATCTAGATTTTGTTCCACAGGCAATAGGGAGCTGTGGATGGTTGTCTGTCCTTTGTTCTTGAAGAAGACCATGACATCTGGAAGGTGATGTCATGACTTTCAAGTGGATTTAAGTGAGGTGGGACTATGCAAAATCACTAGCCTCACTCTCTCCTCCAGAGTCATCTGGATCCAGTGGTAAGATATAGATCAAAATGACTGGAAATGGTCCAGGATGCTGTGAGAGACCTTAGCCTTTTTAAGCTAAGCTCTTTCCTAGGTCTCAGTTTGACTGAGGAAATGCCCATTCAGTGATTAAGGCTAGTTAAGAAATGAGGCAAAGAATGACTTGTTTTACTTAGGCAAAAAAATCATTCTGGGAGAGGAAGACCCTCAGGCTTCCTGGCCAAAGCAGAAACAATTGCTGTTTTCACTCACTCTGAGCCATCAGAGCCCAAACAATTACCAAATGACGCTTGGATTGGGACCTATTGGCCAATCCATGAGAGCCAGAGTGATTTGGTTTAAGGCATGATCATTAAAAAGAAAGAAATCTAGCCTATAAACCCAAAAATATCTTGCAAGGTTGCAGCAATCAAAATTTATATTCCTTTGAGCAGAGCACCCATAGAAAAGGGTACGATTCCTTAGGTGGACAGAGGAAGAGGAAGGAAGGAAGGGAGGAAGAAAGGAAGGGGAGCTGTGGAAAGGTTTTGAGGAAGGAAGTGATGTGATCAAAGCTGTGTTTTTGGAAAGTTGAACTGCCAGTGGTATTCACAATGGATTGGAGGAGGAAGGCTATATGTGACACATTCTCCTTTTTACTCAGGAATAAATACAATGACATCTGCCTCATAAAAATGAATCCAATCCTACCAGCACCTCTCCTCCAGTTCCTAGTTCTCAACCAAATGTCTTATGTTCATCCTTTTCATCGTGCTTTCTCCATCCCTACTCCTCTGTCAAAGCTGTTTAGTTTCAAAGCAACATAAGCCAACAAAGGATTTCCTGCCTCTCTTCTCCTCCCCCATCTCCACTACTGTACTAATTATTTTGAAAACAGCCCAGGTACAAAATATATGCCTTTTCCTTCACGTCAGCCTTTTCCCAGCCTCAATGAAAGGAGTTGATGGAATGTGACAAATGCGATCTTCTGGGTCACACCCACCTGGCTGCCCTTAATGCAATCAGCACATCCTTGAAGTTTCTGCTCCAAGACATCCCTTGTAGAGAAATGACAAATCCTCTGATTCCAGAAATTTTCTGGGAAATATTTCCTTAGTCATGGAATTAATGAGTGTGTCCATTTCCCAGTTGGGTCAGTGACCCCCAGGTCTTTACAGCAAAGTTGGCATTCCATATGTGAACCTACACAATGGAGCTTATCATCAGGGTTCCAGCAAGATTTGCAGAAACAAATATTTCCAAATTAAATCTTATTCACAGTTCCTGCTCAGCATAAACTAACCTAACCTGATGAATGCCTTTGACATGTTAGGGAATAATTACATTTATTTCATATATAGAACGCAAATGAAAGCCCATGATAGAGCACTGCAGGGGCTGTTATCCATCCATTGCTTGCAAAGTTTTCAAAATAAAAGGAAACAGAGCTCCATGGGGAGACCTCCCTCCCAACAATTTCACAGAAAAAAAGCCATCCAACCACAGTACCTCGAACTTTGCCTATACTAGGTAAGAGGAGTCAACCTTCTTCCCACCCCCCACTATAGCATAGGAATTAGGTTAAAATATAATTGAGACATATCTAACAGAACAAATAAAAGTACATTTGAACATAGATAATGATGATATATAGTTTTCTAAGTTCATGGTTTGCAGGGATGCTTATGTGTGGTTTAGTGACCCATTTTTACTGGAGTTCAACATCCCTTTGCTAGAGCATAGTTCAAAGAGTGCTAGATTTGAAAGGGCCTGTGATCAATTCCTGGCTCTCAAACTGACTACTTTTGTGACCATGGACAGGTAACAACTTCTCAGGTTGTCACTTTCCTCACCAGTATGATGAAAGGTCTGGGTTTAGAATCAGGAAGAATCATATTTATGAATTCAAGTTTGGCCTCAGACACTTACTTGCTTTGTGACCTTAGGTAAGACACTTAACCCTGTTTATCTCAGTTTCCTCATCTATAAAATGAACTAGAGAAGAAAATGGCAAACTACTTCAGCATTTTTCCAAGAAAACCCTAAACGGGGCCATGGAGAGTCAGACACAACTGTACAACAACAGTATAACCCTTACAAAGGAAACTTTGGGTTTGAAAATGGAAATATACAACTTTTTCTCTTGAAAAGGTAAACTATGGGTCATTTAGTCTCTTTATTATCTATGTTGGATCATGGTATTACTGGATCAGAGTTTCATAGATGGAAGGCTACTGAGTTCACAATGGAGGTCATCTAGTTCAACTCTCCCATTTTGTAGATGATGAAATTGAGGCACAAGAGAGGGTAAGTGCTCAGTCACACAGCTAGCAAGTGATTAAAGCAGGACCACAGATGCAGAGCTAGAATCGACTTTAGAGGTCATACCAATATAGTTTAATTTTCTCATTTTACAGCTGAGGAAACTGAGTCACAGGCAAGTTAAATGACTTGCCAAGGGTCAAGGGCCATACAGTACAACCTGTATGGACTGTAAGAAGTAGAGTCAAGATTTGAACCCAAGTCTCTTGTCTCTGACTTTATCCTCCTTTCCACCAAAACATAAGGCAGTCTAGTACAGTAGTTAGACTTGAACTCAGGAAGATCTGGGTTCAAATTTCACCACTCACATTTACTAGCTGTCTGATCATGGGTGAGTCCGTTAGTTTGTCTGAAAGTCTGGCAACTCTTTAAGACTGTTGTAGTCAGTTTGCAAACTTGGTCATTTCGGTCATTGCTTTCCAAAGACTCTAAGATTTTTCATTAGCAAGCCTATGAATGAAAGTTCTGAGGAGCTGGTCCATGAGCATCTTAAGCAAAAGGGTGAGGTGAGTGAAGGGAAGAAGAAGGAATGATTCCACCTGCTTTCAGCGAGGATGAATGTGGAGGTTATGGAAGAACAAAAAGTCATCTGGCGGGGACATCCCCAAACTGCCCTTGTTCAAGCACAGGGCATCAGTGTGATGCTTCACTACACTCTTGACTTACTCAGAGCTCATCTCTATTTATTATCAAATGTCTAAGAATTTAAAATGTTGCTCTGAGTCACTCCTGGATGACAGAGACTAACATTTTTGCAATCTTCCTATAGTTGTAATAACAGCAAAAGGTTTTTCTGCAGGACTGTGAACATTACACAGGGCTTTGCAAATGTTATCATATTAGAGTCACATGATAACATGAGGAAGGGACTATTTTTAACTCCATCTTACAGATGATGAATGAATTGTTTTTTGAAAACTTGCTAATCTTTTACTATGTACCAAACACCAGGGAGACAAATAGGAAATCAAAGACAGGGCTTGCCCTCAAGGAACTTATTTTCTTTTGTTTCTAAGTTGATATTTCCCCAATAAAATGTAATTTTTTTAACCTTTGTTTTTCTTAAATTTTGAGTTCCAAATTCCTTCCCTCTCTCCTCCTCCCTTCTCACTGAGGAGGTGATCAATTTTATAAAAGTTAAACATGTGCAGTCATGCAAAATATTTCCGTATCAGACATGTTGTAAAAGGACATGCAGACAAAAAAAGCAACTCAAGAAAAATAAAATTTTTAAAAATGTATGGTTCAGTTTGCATTAAGACTTTACCAGTTTTTTTCTGGAGGTGGATAACATTTTTTCATCATAAGTCCTTCAAAGTTGTCTTAGATCATTGTACGGCTGAGAATTACCAAGTCATTCATAGCTGATTGTCATACAGTACTACTGTTACTATATACACTGCTAGTTCTACTTACTTCACTTCGTATCAGTTCATGTAAGTCATTCCAGGTTTTTCAGAGAGTACCCTGCTCATCATTTCTTATATTAGCACAATAGAATTCCATCCATTCACATTCCATAATGTGGTTAATCATTCCCAATTGATGGACATCCTCTCAATTTCCAATCCTTTACAACCACTAAAAGAACTTCTATAAATACTTTTGTACATATAGGTTCTTTTCTTTTTGGGTTTTTTTTTTATCTCTTTGAGATACATACCTAATTAGTAGTATTTTGCCATGTCAAAAGGTATGTGTGGTCATATAGCCCTTTGGGCATAGTTCCAAATTGCTCTCCAGAATGGTTAAATCAATTCACAACTTCACCAATACATTAGTGTCTCAATTTCCCCACATCCCCTCCAACATTTTTCATTTTCCTTTTCTATCATATTAATTAATCTGATAGGTGAGGGGTGGTACCTCAGTTTTAATTTGCATTTCTCTAATCGATAGTGATTTGGGATAATTTTTCACATGACTATATATAACTTTGATTACTTTGTCTGAAAACTCTGTTAATCTCCTTTGACTATTTATCAACTAGAGAATGACTCTAATTTTATAAATTTAACTCAATTCTTTATATATTTAAGAAATAAGTCTTTATCAGAGATAGTGTAAATTTCTTCACAGCTATAATTACCAGTTGAATTTCCCTCCATCGTATTTTCCTTTGTTTCTTCTTCTTCTTCTTCTTCTTCTTCTTCTTCTTCTTCTTCTTCTTCTTCTCCTCCTCCTCCTCCTCCTCCTCCTCCTCCTCCTCCTTCTCCTCCTTCTCCTCTCTGTCTCTCTCTGTTTCTGTCTATCTCTCCTTTTACCCTGTCCCTTCTCAAAAGTATTTTGCTTCTGACTACTACCTCCCCCAATTTTCCCTCCCTTCTATCAGCCCCATCTTCCCACTTTCTCTTACCCCTTTCCCCTCCTGGAGGGTAAGATACATTTGTATACCCAACTGAGTGTATATATTATTTCCTGTTTGAGCCAGTTCCAATGAGAGTAACATTCAAGGGCTCCTGACCACTCCCCATCATCTCTTTCACTATAAAAGCTCTTTCAGGCTCCTTTTATATGAGATAATTTACCCCTTTCTACCACTCCCTTCCTATTCCTCCTAGGGCATTCTTTTTTCTCACCCCTTAATTATATTTTTAAAAAAATCATTCCATCATAGTCAACTCACACTGATTCTCTCTATCTATATATACTCCTTCTAACTGCCCTAATAATGAGAAAGTTCTTGGGAGTTACAGTATCTTCCCATGTAAGAATGTAAACAGTTTAGTATTATTAAATCTCTTACAATTTCTCTTTTTCATTTACTTTCTTATATTTCCCTTGAGTCTTGTATTTGAAAGTCAAATTTTTTATTCAGCTTCAGTTTTTTCATCAGGAATGCTTGAAAGTTTTCTATTTCAATGCATATTCATTTTTTCCCCTGAAGGATTATACTCAGTTTTGTTGGTTAGGTGATTCTTGGTTGTAATCCTAGCTTTTTGCCCTCTAGAAGATCATATTTCAAGGCCTTCAGTCTTTTAATGTAGAAACTGCTAAATCTTGTGTTATCCTGACTGTGGCTCCACAATATGTGAATTGTTTCTTTCTGGCTATTTGAAATATTTACTCTTTGACCTGGGAGCTTTGGGATTTGGCTCCAATATTCTTGAGAGTTTTCATTTTGGAATCTCTTTCAAGAGATGTTCTATGGATTCTTTCAATTTCCATTTTTACTTGGTCTAGAATATCAGGGAAATTTTCCTCAATAATTTCTTGAAAGATGATGTCAAACTTCTTTTTTTTTTATCATGACTCTCTGGTAATTCAATAATACTTAAATTATTTCTCTTGGTTCTATTTTCCAGGTCAGGGATTTTTCCAATGAGATATTTCACATTTTCTTCTATTTTTTCATTCTTTTGACTTTTGTTTATTGCTTGGAATCAGGAAGACTCATCTTCATGAGTTCACAGCTTCCTCAGTGACTTATTAGCTAAGTGATCCTGGGCAAGTCACCTAATCCTATTTACCTCATTTTATCTATAATTCATCTATAAAATGAGCTGGAGAAGGAAATGGAAAACCACTATAATATCTTTGTCAAGAAAACCCAAAATGAAATTACAAAGAATCAGACACAACTGAAACAATCAACAACAGCATCTGTGACTAGGAACAAAAAGAGAAGTCATAGAAGAGTGGATTTAGAGATGGAATTCTACTTTATTTTACAGAGAAGGAAATTAATTCAGAAAAGGTAAATGATTTATCAAAGGTCATTTGTCCTTCGTTCTCAAAGAGGACCACAAGGACAGATTACCTAGGCAGTAAAAAGGTAGGGGTATGACCCCCAAGACCCTTCTTCTCTACTCTTTTTTCATGAGGTATTATTATCACAAAGTGAGAGCATGGAAACTTTGGTAGAAACATTAAAGAGAGTATTCAAGTACAGAGTAGAGAGGGGATATTCTTTTACTCTATGATGTCTTTTTTGGAACTAGAAGCTTTTGGACTGCTACAGGAAGTTTTAAGATCACTGGAAAATGTACCTCAAACTTCATAAATGTTTTAAAAAGTAGATCGAAGAATCCGAGAGGTGGGAGGAATCTCAGCAGTCATCTAGTCCAAAACATGTGCCAAAGGAATCCTTACTCTCACATGCCTGACTAGTGGCAGCCCAGCCTCTTGCTATGGGAATGTTATCCAACAACGGAGAACCCAGTATCTCCTTTCTATAGGCGAGTTTCCTTTATATGAAAGATTGTCTATATTTTGTTAGAGATAAAATTTTCCATACAAAAGAATATGCTGTATTCACCTATTTGTATTTAAGGTAATTTTATTCCCCAAAGGAGACAGTGTGGGACAATGGAAAGAGTTGTTTCTGGAATCTGAAAATCTTGATTAAAATTCCATCACATGATTACTATTTATGACCTTGGTCACTTTTCTGGGTCTTAGCATATTGAAATATAAAGTAAGGAGGCTGGACCAGATGATCTCTGAGGGCCCATTTGGTTACAAATCTATTATGCTAATCAGTGTATATTTTAATCCCCAAAATTTGCCAAATAAGCGCTTCAACATTTCTAATCAGAGCAGATTAAAGGTGAGCTATCCCTTCTCTATTCCCAGAAGTTATGTATATCTCTCTGTGATTTATTCAGCATAATCTGCCAGGATGCATCATTGCCAGGGTCAAAAGATTGGAGAAGCATAAGAATACTGAAGGAGAGTCAATTTTGGTAGAAAATTATAGAATAACAAAATTTTAGAATTTGCAAGGATGTCACCAGCCATTCCTATGGGGGAAATGTCCACTTTAACAGACTTAGAAAGTGTGATCAAGCTTTTGCTTGAAGACCAGAGATGGAAAAACTACAGCCTCCCAAAGTAGATGAAATACGATCTGGTCAAACCTCCCCCATCGTAGTAGAGAAGTTTATTTATTGAACCCAAGAAGTATATACACACATACACACACATATGTATATTACATACTTATATGAATATTTAATTTTATTTTCAAATACTCAAATGGATTTGTGATCTCATAGATATGAGGATTTCCTCCAGTGATGTGGATTGAAATCCACCCAGGTTTTCATATGAATTTTATTTCCCAATACGTATTTCCCCTCTCTCCTTCTCATAGAGCCATCCTTTTATAAGAAAGTTTTTTGAAAGTGAAAGAGTTCAGCAAAACTAAGCAATGCATTGTCTGACATTATATGCAATATTCCACACACATCATCCCCACACTTCTGCAGAGAAAGGAAGAAGGTAAATTCTTAGATCTCTTTGTTGGATCAAGATTGGCCATTATCATTTGATATCATCCTCTTTCAATTTGTTATTGTTCATTTGCCTTGTAAACAATATATTGTTCATACTAGTTCTGCTTACTTCATGTGTTTCAGTCCATATATCTTCTCTGCTTTTCTGTATTCTTTATGTTCAGTTTTCTTTCTTACAGCACAACACTATTCTATTATTTTCATGAACCACGATTTGTTTAACTATTTCCCCAGTTGTTGAAATTCTACTTCATTTCCAGTACTTTAAAATGCTTCTTTTGTATATGGGACCTTTCTTTTTGCCTTTGACTTCCTTGGAGTATTTGTCAAGCAGTGAAATCTATGGGTCAAAGAGTGTGGACATTTTCACCACTTTCTTCATATAATTCTAAATTGTTTTCCAGAATCAGCAGTACCAATTCATAGTTCTATCAACAATCCTTCAGTATTCCAATCTTTCTACAACTCATCAAACACTGGTTATTCCCACATTTTGTCACGGCCCATTTTGGTGTATGATGGGATACTTCAGTCTTGTTTTGATTAACATTTCTCTCATCATTAGTGATTTGGAACTACATTTCATGTGGTTTTTAAAAATAGTTGGTAATTCATCTTTTGAGAACTCTTTGTTTATATCCTTTCCTTGGCCACTGGGAAATGATTTTCAGTCATGAATTTATATTAGTTCTCTATTTATCTTGGGATATCAGACCTTTATTAGAGATAATTGATAGAAAGATTTTTTTCCCCAGTTGACTTCTTCCTCTCTTATGTTGCCTAATTTTATTTGGCTTGTGAAAGAGCTTTTTACTTTCTTATAATTAAAATTCTCTATTTTATCTTTTGTAATTGCCTCTATCCTCTACCTGGTTAAGAATTCTCCCCAGGTCACAGCTATGAAAGGTATCTGATCTGATTGTCTTGGAGATTAAATATAAAGTCCTCTGTTTGATATATAAAGTTGTTTGTAGCCTGGCTCCTTCCTAACCTTTCTAATCTTATTGTACCCTGTGATGTCAATCAAAATAGGATCTTTTGCTGTTTTCATTTTAGTATAATCAAGTGCCTCTGACTGAATCTTGCCTTTATCAATCAAGAGTCTTTACAAGGAGTAAAGTACAGAAACAAGAGTTTCTTTAACTAGAAACAGTGTATGTATTTGTATTGTTAATTATTTTAATGTGATTAAAGATCTTTCCTACCCATCGATGGGCCTGCCCATTGTAGGGAGCTTGATTAGGGAAGTTGTTTTGTAGCAGGATCCCAAGTACCTTTTGTTTTTTCTATTGAGGCACTGGGTCAAAGGGTTGTGATGCCCTTTGACTCTAAAAAGGTATAAATACTCTGAGTTGAGGTTTTACTTTGGGGTTTAGTTTTTGGTAAGAAGGTTTGAGTGCCAGATGAGGACGCTGGGAAGGTGCTAAGGAGCCCCCTGGCTTTGAGAACCGTGCTTCCCTCTCTGGTACCTGGTCAGACAGCTGCACCTGTCTGTTGAATTATGGTCAGGCAGAGGAAGCCATGTCTGTTGATTACTTTGGGGTTTGCTGACTAGAAGTGTTTGTTTGGCCTGATGAGGACTCTGGGAAGCCACTAAGGGGCCCTTGGGCTTTGAGAACCCAGATGTCATGCTTTCCTCTCTGTTAACTATGGTCAGATAGATGGGGTCCAATTGTCTATTGAATTCAGGCAGAGGAAGCCATGTTTGTTGATCTTTTGATTTCTCTGTATTTTCTTTGAAATTCAGGGTGCTGACTCCCTGAACTAACTGAATGATATATGTACTTGGTTAAAGGAATGATACATGTGCTTGAGTAACGTGATTGTTAACATTATCTTCCTTTTATGAATGCAGATCTAAAAACCTGTGATAGCAGGCCCCACTGTGCTTGTTGGGGTGCTTATTGATACATTGATACCCTGCTATCCAGACATACTGACCCATTCCAGACATCCAAGATCCATGAGGAAAGCTATTTAATCAGACAAATATCAACAAAGAGTCTCCCTCTCCCCACAATTTTGTGAGTGTCAGATGGATTGGCTTCAGTTGGTTGAATAATATCTTGACTAACTTATCTGGAAAATGGGAATAACAGTCTCATTCAGCTGCTGATGTTTTACAGACCTCTCCCAGAGAAAGTCATCAGTAATGCTGGCAGAACTTGCTTGAAGTTGGTGGTTCTGGTCTATGTGACTACTAGTAGATAGATGTGCTCAGGAGTAGGAAAAATATAGGCTTGCAAGCTGGTTTTGACCATGGAAACCTGAATTCATGATGTCTTGGTTTCTTTGTAAACTTCAAGTTACAGTGTGGTGACACACTTCTGTAATCTGTCCTACTGGGAAGACTGAGATGGACGAAATGCTTTAGTTTAAAGGTTCTGAGCTATTGTAGGGATAAAATTGATCTTACTAAGTCTGTCACCAGTATATGGGCCCCAGAGCAGGGCGCCACTAGGCTGCCCAATGCCAATAAACTGGTCCAGGTCAAAACCAGAATGGGTCAAAGCCCCTGTGTCAGTCAGCAATGGGATTGCTGCACTTGCAGTATGAGAAAGATAGGGAGACCCAATCTCAACCAAGAGAGACTATAATTATTGTCCCATTGCTCCTACTGTTCACGTGAAAAGCTCTGATCTTAGCTTTTCCAGGATACAGTAAGTTGGTTGGAGTACGTAATAGCCTCTAAATTCTAAATCTATGGTCCTAGGATTTGTAATGCCAGTGACTTGCTACTAAGGGTGCCCTCCCTACCTGCATTAGCATATGAATGATAAGTAGCTCTGAACAAGGACAAACCACTCAAGCTTTTCAGACTTAATTCATATAATTGTTTAAGGTTTGCAATGTGCTTTGCATATGTTATTTCATTTGATCTTTATAACAACCATGGGAGATAGATATGGATTTTATCCTCATTTTCCATATGAAGAAACTGAGTTTTGAGGGAGCTTAAGGAACTTGAACAGGGTCATACAACTAGCAGCTGAGGCAGGATTTGAACTTAGGTTTTTCTGACTCCAAGTCTAGTACTTCATCCATTGGGCCATCTAGCAACCAAGGACCTTGGTTCCCTTGAGTTAGTTTGAAATTGTGGTCCCACTAATACATTGCTGGTGGACCTATGAAATGGCGCAACCCTTTTGGAAAGCAATTTGGAATTATGCAAATAAAGTGACTAAAATTTCGATACCTTTTGAAGCAGAGACTCCATTCCTGGACTTATACCCTAAAGAAGCCATAAGTAAGAAAAAAGTTCACATGTACTCCAAAATAGCTATAGCAGTATTTTTGTGATAGCTAAGAACTGAAAAATAAAGTAGGTGCTTAGCACTGGGGAAATGGATAAACAAATTATGGTATGTGGATATAATGAAATATTATATGCTGTAAGAAATGATGTGTGTGATGAACACAGAGAAGTATAGGAAGATTTATATGAACTGGTATAGAGTAAAGCAAGCAGAGCCAAGTAAACAATATATACAGCTATTACAATGATTTGCATTTACACACATAAAGTACAACACATCAAAAATAAATTAAAATTAATGTAAAAAAATTATAAAAATCCAGTGGGACTCAAATGAAGAGGTATGAGAAGACACCTCCAACCCAACCCTTTCTGGAGGTGGGAGATTTACAGATGTTATACATTGTGCATGTTTTTGGACTTTCTCAGTGTATCAATCACTGATTGATTGTACTGACCTCTCTCTCTCTCTCTTTCTGTCTCTCTCTTCTTTCTCACTCTCTCTTTCAAATCCTATTTTTCATATGGGATGACTCTTGGGGAGGGGGAGAGAGAGAGATACATGAGATACCATGGTGATGTAAAAGATAGAAAACATCAATATTTTTACAATTGTGGTACCATTAAAGTCTTCTAGCACAGAATGTTAGAACTAGAAAGAAGGAAGCTGAAAAAAGTCCTAGTCCCTTTTTTTTCAGGTAGGAAATTTTTCTGGGCTTCATTCTTAGTCAACCAGGCTTAGCACAAGACTTGGTACATTTCTGGAAAACCAAAAAATGTTATTAAGTAAAAATAACCAGAAGGATTCGTTTGAGTTGAGTTATCAATGTCTGACAATATCTTAATGTGTTATCTCTCCTGGTGGTCTTTGCAAGTTAACAGGGCTCTCTGGTGGAATGCTTAACCCTCAAAGCATAGACTGATGCACCTAAAATGGTAGTATTTCAGACACCGAAGCCAGTTTATATTGGAAACATTGTGTGTATATGTATGGAAAGGGTGTTGTTGTTCCATCATAGTAAGCATTGTACAAGTTTCCTCCTAATGCCTGTGTGAAAGACTAATTTTATTCCATTAATTATATATCAGCATTAAATTTTAATTAAAACATATTTTTAGTGGGTGAGAAATCTGTAATATTGCACTTGAAAATGTACCCTGTGGGTGCTCTAATTCCACATCAAGGTGGTTCAGAAATTACCCATAATAGGAGTTCAACCCTTTCTTCCCATTATACTAATGTTTCCAAGAGTTTAATTGCAGTCCATTAGTATGTGGTACCATATGGCAGCTGGATCAACCAGAACTCAAAAGGAATTGGACAAGGGAGATTAAATAAAGGAGCAGAGGAAGTCTGATCTTGTACCAGAGGCATTGCAGAGGGATAGTTAGATAAAAAGGCAACATCAGCCATTCAATAAATACGTAGTTACCTGGGGAAGACTTGGGGAAATCATTGCAGTGCTAAGCTCAAGAAAGACTGAAGACTATTAAAAGAATAAAAGGGATACCTCTGAATGATTGGATAGATCTTCCATGGAATATTGATAGGGAAAAATGGATAAGAAAGGCACAGAATAAGAGAATCTCTATTATCTTGTTTCTCCTCTGTATGTATCTGGTATATCTTTTGGTATATGTGTTGTCTCCTCCATTAAAACGTAAACTTCATGAGGCCTGAGATTTTCTGTTTTCTCTTACTGTCTTGATGCTTAGTATGGTGCCTGAATGCAATAAGCAATGAATAAGTGCTTGGGGATTGATTGGTTTATTGTCTATATTGGTGGAGGAGAGTACCAGACCAATGAAACCTCTGATGTATCCAAGGATGAACCATAATAATTGCATATATTCTTAATGTTGTGAAATATGGATCTATCAAGTCCTGTACTAGCTATTCCATTAAGGAGATACTTGGGGCTGGACAATCACTGAATCTCTTTGGATCTCAAAGTCCTTGTCTGTGAATGAGGGATGGGACTGGAGGAGGTAACCTCTAAGGAGGGAGAGAGAGAGAGAGAGAGAGAGAGAGAGAGAGAGAGAGAGAGAGAGAGAAAGAGAGAAGATGGGCTAGACTGGTACTCTTCTCAGATAGATGTCTACCAATAAAGTCAGTTTAATAAATCTCCAGCAGCAATTTGGAACTATGTTCAAAGGGCAACTAAACTGTGCATACCCTTTGACCCAGCAATACCACTACTAGGTCTGTATCCCAAAGTGATCACAAAAATGGGAAAAGTACTTACATGTGCAAAAGTATCTATAGCAGCCCTTTTCATACTGGCAAAATACTGGAAACTGAGGGGATGCCCATCAATTATGGAATGGCTAAACAAACTGGTATATGAATGTAATAGAATACTAATGTGCAATAGGAAATGATGAATAGATTTCAGAAAAACCTGAAAAGACTTGTATGAACTGACGCAAAGTGAAATGAACAGAACCCAGAAAACATTATACACAGTTTTAACAACATTGTGTGATGATCAACTACGAATAACTCAACTCCTTTTAGCAGCCCAATGATCTAAGATATGTACAAAGGACTCACAAAGGAAAATGCTGTCCACATTGAGAAAAAGAACTGATGGATGCTGAATGCAGATTGAAACATATTTTTTTCACTTTTTTCTTTTTGTTTTTTTCCCTTTTGATCTTTCTTTTTTCATAACTGTGACTAATATGGAAATATGTTCTACATGAAAACACATGTATAACCTATATCAAATTGCCTACCATTGCAGGAAGAGGGGAGGATAAGGAAGGAAAAAAATTTGAAACTCAAAATCATGTAAAAAAAAGAATGCTAAAAATTGTCTTGACATGTAATTGGGAAGAAAAATAAAATACTATTTTAAAAAATTAAATAAAAAATTTTACAATCTGCATGAAGTCTTTTCTGATCCTCGCTGATACTACTCCTCTCCTCCCCAAATTACTTAGGTTTTTTTTGTATTTATTCTGGATATAACTATATATGTATGTGTTGACTCCCTGTCCTTGAGGACAGGAACTGTTGCATTTTGGTCTTGGTGTCTCTGGTGCCTATCACATAGTGCATTTTTAATAAGTGCTTGTTAATTGATTGAATGAATGAAACAGGTGTCAAGAGAAAAGCTCATCTGTTGGTATTGCCAGGAAAAAGACAAAGCCTCTGATTGGGATCAACTTTATGAATAGACTTCTATTGGAGACTGAAGTTAGCCTGGCTCCATCTTGTTCTTACATTTATTTTTGCCTTTTCTTTTTTACTCTTATTCTTACCTTCTTTTCATCGAGTGCTAAGATTCCATTCCACCTAAGTGACACCTGTTTTTCCTTAAAATAGTGGGGTCACAACATATGCAAAATGAATGATCTAAGCACTGGTTATAAATACACATTATTGGATAACTCTTGGCTGGTCATTGGTTTAAGATGCATTTTGTTTTTCAGGATTTTTACAAGCTGATGTTTAGTTGTATAATCAGAACAGTGTAGTGTGGTGGAAATAGGGCTGGATTTGGAGTTAGAGGATCTGAGTTCAAATCTTGTCCCTGCCATTAACTCTTTGCATGACTTTGGACATGTCATTGAATGACTCAGTTGGGCTAGATTGCCTTTGAGAACCCTTCCTCTTTAAAACCTAAGACTTCTTGCATTCTTACACAATCCTAGAGTCTAATTTCTTTTTTTTTTCTGGTTTTCTTTCTTCAGTGGAGTAGAACCACAAAGTGTGACTGACTGGTTTTGATTACAAGTTCAGGGAAAGGGGATACAAAAGATATGAGGTTTGACCCAATTCAGCTATGAGTGATAGATATGGGACTATTTCTCCTTGGGACACAGGATTCATATTCCCAGCCCTTGGTCTTTACATCTCTAAGACAAGTCTTGGTAAGTAGATGCAGCTCCTTGGAATTTAAGACTCCTATTTAGGATTTATAAGCTTGGACCATCTTGACATAGGACCAGAGATTCAGTATGTTAAAGGGAATTCATTGGGATGCTTAGAAACTGGTTCTAGGACCAGTCCTATAAGACTTGTGGAAACAGAATGTGGGTAAAGGGAGCAGCACATACTTATGGCCTGGAAGAGCATGGATAAGAGAAAGGATGCCATTGGGCAACCAGGAGGGGGTGTTCTATGATGGAAATTGATTCCAGATTTGTGTTCATACAACAGCATAGAGAAAGGGTCAAAATGAGATCAGGGCAATCTTCTCTTTTGCTGACTCTTAATCAGTAGGTTAATTAAAACTAAGCACTGATACTGAATCAACTCCACCAAGACAGGGGTGGTTCTCAGCCAGAAGAGTACCATTAGTCAATGATAAGAGATCAAGTTCTGATATGCTAATTAGGTGACCCAAAGATGCCTGGGAAGAATCTTAATAGTGAAGAGGCTGGGTCATTAGGTGAGTCAAGCATCCACTTGCAAGGGACTAAAGTCTTAATTGTTAGTCCCAGATGATAGTTTTCTCACATAAATTGTTAAAGTCATTGGACATGAATACCAAGGTGAATAGGTCCGAAAATATAATGGTGTCTATTACCTACCAGTCCTTTAAACAGCAGCATATAGAAAAGAATGTTGGGGGCTGCCCCTCCCAGGTGGAGGATGATGACACTGACAGATCCAACATTGTTAGTATGAGGTCTTCCAGTGTGCTGGTGATGAGGGTGGATCCAGCCACATTCCCTAATGCAGGTCTCCCAGAATCTATGTATTTGCAATATGGAAAGACAGATGGATGGGCTACTTGGAAGCTAGGGAAATTTTCCCTTGGGAATGACATCATCTAAGTTAGAATATTGGCCAGGTGCTGTTCAGCAGAAACACCAAGAGGGCTGCAAACTAACTCATGCTAATTAAGCTCATGATCCAAAGACTAAATTCTTTTATAAGCCAAATTCTATAGGAATTGTCTTAGTGTTGCTGAAATTTAGCCAGAAACATACTAACATTTTTGCATTGAGTAGGATATGAAAAGCAACATGGCAGAGTAGATAAAGGAAGACCTATATTCAAATCCTGCATTAGTCATATCTTAGCTCTCTGAGCATGGACAAGTAATATTACCTTTCGTTGCACCCAAGACTATCAGTTGCAGAGCAGGAAAACATTTCCATTGTTAGAGGGAATTACTCACCAGCAGTTCCTTACCCTGATGAAATCAGGTCCAGTCCCTACCCTCGCAAAAAATAAAAAATAAAAAACTACAGCAGACCACATCTTAATAGTCACATAACTGACTTAGAGGTATATAGAATATAAAATTCCAATATGGTAATTGTTTATTGATGTTTGCATAGCATTTTTCTTAGTGGAACAAATGCGCCTTTGAAGTTACCTCTGGAATATTCAATTAAAGCTATCTCAGACTGTGCTGTCAATGCAGCTTTAGAAATAATTTTGTTCAAGTATTGATAACAAAGTGTCAAATAGAGAGATCTATATATATCTAAGATATTCATCAATATCACCAATTCATATGATGGAAGAAACCCTGCAGATCCAAACAAAAGGATTCTGTCAGTGACAGAGTTCTCTGAATGCACCTGTTCCTAGATGACATTGTATTAGAATTGCGATCTTGACTAATACACATTTCTGCAGCAAAAATCCATAGAAGCATACTCAAATGAGAAAAATAAAGTGATATATTACTCAGATGATCACATGTAACTGTATGAACAGCCTGGTAAATAAGCTATTAATACCTTTACTTGTACCAGAGGCGGCTAGGTGAAATAGCAAATATAGTTCCACGTTTAGAGTAAGGAAGACCTGAGTTAAAATCCAGAGTGAGAAACTTACTAGCTGCATAACTCTGGGTATGTCACTTGGTCTTCCCAGGATTGTTGAGAGGATAAAATGAGATTAATACTTGTAAAGAACTTAGTATATCAGCTGACACTTAATAGATGCTTGTTTTCTTTCTTTCCTCCCTTTCCCTCCCTTCTCTTCCCCTCCCCTCCCCTCCTCTTCCCTTCCCTTCCTTGAACCTTGAGCCTACTGCACTCGGAAGCTCTAACACCATGGAGTCCCTGCCCCCTGCCTAAAGGCTCTCTTCTGGACTCTCCTGGCTTCAGAGTGATTATCAATAGAAACCGTTACTGTTTCCTTCCCAGCCTGAGGTCTTTTCTTTCTTTGTCGGATTAAAGGGGCCATGCCCTGGCTACTACCAAAATGGGTCTATTCAATGAATGGGCATTACCTCACCCTAAGTGAGTACCTGCATAATCATTGGCCTAAAGGGGCCAGGGTCTCCCATTGCATCCTGGGTCATCTCCATTCATCCTGATGAATATCTGGTCACTGGATTTAGATGGCTCTGGAGGAGAAGTGAAGCTCGTGACCAGCACAGCCCTCCCTCACTCAAAACAAAGTCAAGTGCAAGTCATGTCATTATTTCTCCGATGGCATGGTCTTCTTTGGCAATGAAGGACAAACACAACAACAACCTTGGACAAGTGCTGAAGCTAGACAATGAACTGGGCCCAAAATTATGTAGTAGAACAGCACTAGGCTGGATCCCATATGATCAACTGTAATTGCCCAGTGCTTTTAAGGATGACAGACTTCTCACTCACAAAACCTCCATTTCATGAATGCTAATACTCATCCAGTGATACTATATAGCTATGAGTCATGGGATGCCATAATCTCAGGTGAATGAAATTTATCAATAACTCAAAGAACTCTGACAAAAAGAATGGAGACCACAAGGAAAGGCATCTTGTGACAATGATCCCCTGTGCTTGTTTGAGTAGAATCTAGTCAAGGGTATTATTGAGACCATTATTGAGATATTGACACCAGAAAAAGAAGTGGACCAAGCATTTTAGTGAGAATGAGACAACTGCAGCTTGGCTCCAGAGGTGCAATGATGTCTTCAAGACAGCAAAAATTCAAAAAGAAGATCATCACAGCAATAGGTAGTTCCCCTATAGAGTATTTATGGGAGTGGATTAGAATTGCATAGAATGAGAAGCTATGGAAGAACTGGACACTCTATACAGAATAAACAAGATATAAAGATGACTATAGTAGTAATAAGCATATATGTAGCTCTTCAAGTATTAACTTAAAACATGTTAACTTATTTGATTTTCAAAGCAACTTTTCACAGGGAAGTACTATTATGGATGAAGAAACTGAGGCGAGGAAAGGTTAAGTGGCTTATCCAGGGCCACACAGTTACTGAGTATCTGAGGCAGAATTAAAATTTAGGTCTGTTTGATTCAAGTCCAGCACTCTATTTACTGTACCATATATGATTTACAGTACCATTGCCATCTAGCAATCCCAGATGCACCAAAAAATCAGAAATGAAAGTGTACCTGCTACTAACCAGCAAATACATTGTATACGTATAGGTTAGAGTTTATAGAGCATGAATTATCTAAATTGTTTTCAGTATAAAAATATTACTTCTTATGATATATCCCTATACCACATTTTTTTTCAGTTTTCTTCAATTCAGAGGTACCCACTCTATTTTACTGGGTTGTGTGTGTATGTGTGACCACAAGAGCTGATGCTAAGAATACTATCTTCATAAGTCTCTCAGTTCAACTGCCCTGTAACTTGTGGTCATAAATCTCTTTTAATTATTAGGTCTTATCCTGCTTCCTGGCAGAGCTAACTCTCCTCAGGTTCTACTTCCTCAGAAAGGTAATAGGATTGAAAAACATAGTGGCAAAAAAATTTGACCTTAGGCCAACAGAACCTCTGTTCTATGCAAAATAGAAGCCACTGTGCTGGCTAGTGAATTCTGAAAGGTAGTACTGTCTACTCTAGCCTAGTCTCTTTCACTGACCTCTCTCCAAGTATGAGGAATATCTTTTTGTTTTTTATCTCCTTGAAATATATGCCCAGTAGCAATAGCTTTGAATCCATTCTTCTGTCTCTGGCCCTGCATTAGACCTAGTCAATAGACTCTTGACAGTGTTAGGTTAGCCAGCTCCTTAAACTGATAGAGAACATCAAAGTCCCAAACTTGAAAGAAAGAAATAAAAGAGAAGATGGATATTGACAACCAGATTCAGAAAACTCAAAAAGAAAAAAAAAGTTAAAGAAATTTTAAACAGTAAACCCTAATAGAGAATTTGCTCTCAGCTCTGCTTTCTATTGACTTTTTGGTTTTAGTGATATACTCAAAGGATGATCCAACTAAGAGGAACCTTTGAACATACACCTTGAAACAAAGATAGTCAATCAGTAGATTACTGTTTGTTAAGCTTATTTTTCAGGGCTTGTCACTGGTAAAATTCTCTTGTGAATAGAGAGAAAAAATTTTGCCCAGCAAACATTTAATATGGGGAAATGATTGTGCAGTTTGCTAAGTATTATTTCTAAAGAAATCCCCCAAGAAACACTTTAAAAGAAATGAAGGATAATTATCTCAAGAGTTTCCTATTCAAGACTTGCTCACTTTCATTGCACTGGAAAAGAGCAGGAAGGAATGAAGACATGCACACAAAATTAAAAAAAAATTAAAAAATATAAGCATCAGCAGAACTTTTCATTATCCTCAGCAAATGCCGAGTGTCTGAGCTTCTGTGCGTGTTGGGGAGTAAATCAATGAGCTTTGAAAATAATGTTATTTAACAAGGTTGGGATGGCTCTGGAGAGGCACACAATTTATGGGAACCAAGACTAACTTCGGAAGTTCATTAGCTTTTCAAGTGTATTTAAGAACAGGTTTCAAATAATAGAACTAAATTATGGAATGAATTAAAAAAAAAAAAAGAAAACCATCCTTCCATGTCTCCAGTTACTGGTTACGATTTGCTCCATATGAGGTATATATCTCATTCTTTTCATGAAATATGTTATGTATTTACAATTCCAGATTAAACTCCCCTACATATTTTCTGTTACAAAGTATAAGACTAGCTATGGATGTTTTTTCCAGCCCCAAGCCTACTTCTCTTCAGCTTCTTAATAGGTAATTTGCTTCTTATTTTACTGCAGTGTTGGTCTTTCCATTTCAGAGGATCCTCTAATTGGAAATAGAAGGGTCCTTTGAAATCAGCCAGTCATAGCTATAGCTATAAAGCAACAAAGGATCTCAGAGGTCATTAAGTCAGAAAGACCCTGACTTCAAATCCTGTCTCAGACACCAATTATGTGATTCCAAGAAAATCACTTCACCTTCTGACAGAATTGATTTTGATGATTTCTAAGATTCCTTCTAACTCTAAATTTATGGTGTCTCACTTTACAAATGAGGAAACTGAGGCCCAGAGCTTCAGTTAAATCCCTTGCCCAAGGTCACACAGATGATAAAGATAGAGCTGGGGTTCCAATCTAAGATACTTGCTACAAATCCAACCTCTGTTCTTGGCAAGGAAAATGCCTCTCCTCATGCTCCTTTGAAGGGTGTTGAGTCACAATGTATGATAAACATTGAAACCTGGGTACTTCAGAGTTATTTTTTAAACTACAACTGCTTAAATCTTTTTTTTTAAGGAAATAGAAAATTAATTTTAAAAGGTAGAGGATCTTGGTGCCAGCAATCATAGATAAACATTTTAGAAGAAAATACTATAGGTTTCATTGGGGGAAATACTTCCCTCAGTTTTATAGTTTTAAATTGAGTGACTGAAATGCTAGACAAAGAACCAGCGCCCATTTGAACAGCTCTATTTTGCAAATCTGTCTGCCAACATGGAGAACCAAACATCTGCTGTTGGGACCTCCAGAGAAGAAAGGCATGCTGCAGAAAGTGATCTCCTCTGGAGCTCTTTGAGAGCATGAGTCATAAGGGGGCTCATGCAGAGACAGTTCCCTCCCCTTCGTGCTGTGATTCTTTTCTTGGTCTCTGCCACTTAGAAGGATGAGTAAGAAAGCAAAGCAAGGACCCCCAAGGACCTTAACATCATAGTATTAGACCTGTAAAGGACCTTAGAGGCCAACTAGACCAATCTCCTCATTTTATAGATGAGAAAATCAAGGATCGGAGCAGTGATATACTTCTGCAAGGTCACAGAGGGAGAAAGGAAAAGAGTCAGGCATTAGAGCCAGGTCTGCTGATTAAAGTGTTCTTTCCCCTAACGCATCTTTCTCTTTCTCCTGGAAGTTCCCTCCTTATGTTAGTAGAGAGAAGAAACAAGAGTTGGTTCGAAATAACCCAGGGAGATTGGTAATACATTACTAACTCCATTTTGTAGGCAAAGAGACTGAGGATGAGACAGAACCTGCCCATAGTCATGCAGCTAATGAGAGGCAGATTTAATATTTGAACCAAATAACTTCTAGTTCCACATCCAGTGTTGAGAAATTGCAGCATGAGCAAGATAATTGCAGAGGACCCTCACTATAGTTGAATGAATGAATACATGAATGAATGAGTGAATGAATGAGTGAAAAAGATTAAGTGCTTCCTCTTTACCAAGCTCTATACTAATCATACGTTATACAATTAGAAAAATATAACAATCCCTGATCCCAATAGGAGGGACAACATAGATGGGAACATTTCAGTTGAAAGTCAGATAGAAAATTCCCATCGTCTTTAGAATATAGGAGAAAAGTAGATAGTAATGTTTCTTCTTTAACATCTTTTTCTAACAAAAAAAATCATATCAGTTTCTGATGTTGAGTAATTTGACAGCACCAAGGACTTTGGTGACAAGAATTTTTTTTTGGAGTCTTCAACAGGTGTGATTGTAACACCTACAGGAGCAGCCACCAGACTGCATCTCCACGGAGTCTGCTTGCTAGGATGATGCCAGTGGGACTGAGTTGGGAGTATGACTTTTGGATTCAGTCATAGGCTATGTCCAATTGATAAGAGGTTAGACTAGGAAACATTTGATGCTAAGTTATTGTTTCCTAGTTGTGAATTGACTTCAAGATAAGGGCTGTATTACAAAAGATTATTTTAATCATATCTGGGAATTATGCCAGGATTAAGCTAACTTATAACTGAAAATGATTAACTGAGTGATTAGAGCAGTCACTAGACCTGAGAGAAAAAAAATTACTTGGGGAAAGGGTATGATAAAGTATTTGAGTCCCACTAAGTCACAACCAGAATTTCTTGAGCACACTAATCCAAATGCCTGAGAAAGAGAAGCAGTGATTTTCCTCTGCAACAATGTGGTCCTAGTGTAAATGTTTTATCTATTTCTGCTTATTTTGCTCTGCATAAGCTCATACAAACCTTTCCAAACTTCTCTGAATTCCTTATATTCATTGTTTCTTAGGGTGTATTATTATTCCAATACATTTGTATACCAAAATTTATTCAGCATTCGTGGATCTGTAGGTATCTACTTTACTTACAATTATTTGCTTCTTAAAAGAGATGCTAAAAATATGTTGGTGTATATGGGACTCTTCCTCAGTTTTTTACCCACTTGGCAAATATGTTCAGAAGTGGCAGTAAAGTTATACAATTTAACCTCAGCTGGGTCCTCGCTGCTACATGGCAATCTTTTTGTTCATCTCTAACTGACTCCTTTACACTTTCCATAAAGGCTGATTGGAAACCTCTCCTCCGTCATGAAGGTTCCTGCATTTCTCTCAACCTCTTTTTGTTGGCAGATGATTTCATCTCTAGCTTTACTGAGGAAAATCAAGTCGGTCAATACCTGAGTTCAATCTGAGTCAGTCAATAAGAATCTTCTTTGGCCTACACTTCAAAACCTTTCTCCTTATTTATCCATTTTCTTCTCATTTGCTGTAGTCTCAAGGGATGAGATGGTTCTTCTTCTTGCTAAAGTTAACCCTATTTACTTGTACACTTGATTCCATCCCCTCCTATCTCTTTTTGAAGCTTTTTCTCAGTGTTTCTTTCTCTTTCTCTGTTTCTGCATTTCTCCTTCTTTCTGTCTGTCACACACGCACACACACACACACACACACACACACACACACACACACGCACACACACCTTCAGTCTCTGCTCACAGATATTCTTTAAAAATACTCTACCACTCTATTCTTTTAAAAAAAAACTCTTCATTTTCATCACCTCAAGCTATTATCCCACATTCCTTCTCTTTTCCACTGTTAATTTCCTGGAAAGAATAGTTAAAATACATCCCTCTACCTCCCTACCACTTTCTTACTCCTCAGAGCCTTGCAATCTAATTTCAATTTCTGCCATTTTCAGGTCATTTATTAAGAAGGAAGGAAGGAAGGAAGCAGTCATTTACCAAATATTTCCTATTTGCCAGGAACTTGTTAAAGTGAGCCAAACACTATGTGTCAAATGTTTAATAACTGGCTGAGAGAAAGGGAAAGTATGTAATGCACACTTTAAAGTTTAATCTGCCTCATTGATATTTTCTCCATCACTTTCTTAAGTTTAGACAATCAACCAAGCAAGAAAACAAACTGTGATTTGTAGTATTTTCAAGGTATAAATATTCATACTGAAAATATGATTGTCTGTGGCAAGCTGGTTGAGTTGACTCCAGTAAACCCCTGCCCTGACCTCAAAGAGCTTATGTTCTAATGAGGGAGAAAACATGAACTTGTGTAAGTATATATGCGTGTGAGAACACACATGAGCAGAAGGAATTAGCATGGATACAAGGGGGCTGTACTGTGTAGTGGATGGAGAGCCAGCCTTGGACAAAAAAGACCCTGATTTTAGTCTTACCTCAGACTCAGGATGACTCTGTGACCCTGGGCAAGTCACTTAACTTTTTGGTGCTGTAGGCCACTTTCTAAGACTACAAGTTGCAGAGAAGGTGCCAATCCACATGGGTAGAGGATGTTTCCTCACCAGGGAATTCTCTATACCAATGAAATGACAGTTTCAGTATATTCCTGGATAATATAAACAAAATTGATACAAAGTAGTTTTGGTGCACTTAAAGTGAGTGAAATTTGTGCAGCAAATGAAACCAATTTATTAATTTTCATTTTTTTTAATGGATGTTGCCTCTTTGCAGCTTTTGGTCTTATTTTCCACCTCCCTCATTCTGGAAACTTTGTTCCCTTGGCTTCCATGACAGCTGGATTATCATCCATCTAATACTGCCTTAGGGGAAAAGTAGAAGAGCACCTCCAAGTCTCTTCTTTTCTTTTTCTATACTTTCTCCCTTGGGTATCTGTCTGCTTCCATGGGTTCAGTTTTGCCATTTTCACCTGACTTTCCAAATGCTATATCCAACCCTTATTTATGTCCTGAAATCTAATATTCCATTTGGGGGAAGGAAGAAAAAAAATATACATGATAATTTTATTGTATATTTGAAGGGAATGGAAAGTTGTGCATAGTAGATTTGCAATTCTTTTTTATTGCATGGTATCTTTTTATTGCATATTATGGAAATATTTTATTTATTTTCCTTGTTTACTTATTTTATTCTGTAAATTAAATATGAAATTAAATTTCATAAATTAAAAATATACCAGTGATCATCTTAAATGTTTAGAAGTGATTTTCAATGAATGTTTTCCTGAAATTTCCAATAAGTTAAATTAGGTTAAAAAAAAGAAATGTAGTCTTCCATCTCCAGTTCCCCACTAGACATCTGAATCTGGATTTTCCATTTGTGCCTCAAACACAACATGTCCCCAAAGGATCAGATCATCAGGTATTATGGGGGCAATGGAAAGAAAACTGGCTCTGGTGTTAGAAGGACCTGGCTTAAAAGCTGCTTCTGATGCTTAATGCCTGTGTGGATTGCTTCGTTCTTTGTCTTATCCCCAGAACTTAGCACATAGCAGGCACTAAATAAATGTGACCATGGACCAGTCATAGTCTAAATGGGCATCAGTTTCCACAAGCATAAAATGAGCAAGTTAGACTAGATGAACTCAAAAGTCCTTTTCAGTTTCTGATCTCAGATATTTTGATCTTCCCTCCAAACTAACTCTTCCTCTAACATTTCCAGGTTCCATTGAGGGGACCACCCTGTTCCCCACTGATCCAGTTCCTAACCTCAAAGTCATCTTTGACTCTTCCTCTATCCTCATCCCTCCATATTAGTTAGCTGATTCAATAGTCAACTCTCAAGTCTTATCAGTTCTGCCTCTTCTATGTCATGTTTTATATCTTTCCCTTTCTCTCTATTCACCCCATCAGTTTAGTCTCTCATCCTCCATGCTGAGCACAAAGAAATGTTGCCAGCAGGAGCACAGTGTAAAGAACTCTGAGTTTGGGGTCTGAGGACCAGTTTTAAATTCTGACTTTGCTACCTGCTATCTCTGTCACCTTGGACAGCTCACTACTAGTTTCTGAGCCCCAGTTTTCTTCATTAGTAAAATAAATATTGGAGTAGAGGATATCTAAGGTTCATTCCAACTCTAAGCTTTATGGTTGCTAAAAGCAGAATTTCATGCCCTTCTAACAAAAATATTTTTGGGCGGGGCCCTCCCTGGGACCTTCAGATAACAATGCCAAAGTCCCTGCTTCCTCTTCCAATTCATGTCATTGGCGTTGAAAATAAAATTGGGGCAATGGGAGGAAGTAGCAGAGTAGTGTTGAGTGCAGAAAAAGGAGAAAGGGACGGGGAGGAGTTTTGTGAGTTGTAGTTTAGTCACAAAATTCTCTAGTGGTGGATGATGGATGAGGGTGTGAGGCTTGGGGAAGGAGTAGAACAGTTTAATAATGCCAGCAGAAAAACAGAAGTAGCAACAGCATGAAACCCATATTCCAAGCCCTTAGACATGTTCTGTCCTCAGTTTAATCACAGAAAGGCTTTGATGGGCTTACTTAATGGGATAGAGATTGGACTTGTGATTTCAATGGAATAGGGGACTTTTACTTATGCAAGTTAGCACTGTCTATACAACTTGTGGTCTTACAGGGTTGCCTTGAATACCGAAAGGCTAAATGCCTTGCTTTTGGTGGGACAGCTAGTACCTAGGTCTTCCCAGCTCTGAGGCCAGTTATCTATCCACTCTACGATACTGCTTCTTAGAGCCTATTCAAATGTTGTATATTTTAAGGTCCGATCCCCCTCAATCAGTTCACTTATACTAGCAGTCCACAATCTTTTTGGTCTGTGGATTACATCGTTAGACTTGGCCACATTGCTCTCCAGCTCAAAAAGATCCAGTGACTTCCCACTTTTTCTAGGATAAAATACAAACAGCTCTGTTTGGCACCTAAAGTCCTTTGTGCAGCTCCACTTTGATGTAAACAGATTCCTCTTTGCTCGCCCTCATTCACTTTGCATTTCAGCCAAACCAACCTTCCTGATCTCCCCTGCAACATCAAATTCCTATCTCCTGTGGTTGGCATGATCTCCCTCCTCCCTAGAATTTCTATTCCCTTCAAGGCTCAGTCACTTCTTACCTGAGATCTGCCCTGATTACTCTCAGTTATTCAGTTCACTTTCAGTTCAGTTACTTTTTATTTACTTCATATATTTTGCATTTATTTATCTGGGTACATGTCATTTTTCTTCAACTCTGTCCCATCCTCTAGGAAAATGAAAGTTTCTTGGTTCTATTTTTTTTTTGGTCTTTTTATTCTCAGAAGCTAGCATGGTGCTTTATACATAATAACTGCCTAATTAGTGCTTGCTGAATTGAACTGACAAGAAACCCCATGGACTATTTCCCATAATCCTTCTGTGACTCCAGTCAGAGTTCTGCTTAGTCAAGTCAGAAGATGGCCATGCCTCGTGTTTACCTGGTAACTACTTTCAAGCTACATTTTGTTGATTTCTAGTAGTTAAATCATTCAAAGTAAATAATAGCCTGGTGTCCTTACCAGTAACCTTTGGAGTAGGAGACCATGAGTTAACTTAAGGCCATCTATTATGAGAAATTATGAAAGAAACTGGGACACCTGGGCATACAATAAATTTTGGAATACCCCTTGTGGTGAAACCCAGAATTCACAGCATTATCAAATCTTGATCCAAGAAACAAAACCAGAGTTCAGTACCCATTGTTTGCCCCCATAGAATGTAAGCATCTTGAGGGCAGAAGATGTTTCCTTTCTGTCTTTATATCCCCAGAACCTGGGGCAGTACCTGGCATGTAGGAGAATCTTTTTTTAAATGATTTAAAATGGCTTTTTGTTCATAGCTTTTGCTTTTACACTACCTAGATTTCCTCTATATCTATCCCAATAAGTATAGGCTCTTTTAAAATGTTTCTAGAAAAAAATTTGGTTGTTAGTCAAAACAATGATGAGAAAAATAAACACAAGAAACACACATCCACTCTATATTTCTGCCAAACTAGCCAACTTGTTATGCTTTCCACAAATAATATTTCTTCTTTCACCTCCATGCCTTTATACAGGCTGCTCCTTCTCTCTGGAACTTTATCCCTCCTCACATATGATTAGGAGAATCCTTCATTTCCTTTGAGATGTGAACTTGCTTATATCACCCACCGTCAGAAATCTGGGGAACCCCTCTTTTTTCCTTCTGCAGGGCTGGCTGGAAACTTCATTCAAATCCTAAAGCATGCTACCATGTACTTTGGAATTGTTCAGGGTCCAATGCTTTCACTGGAGAAATCTGGATCCAAGACTTGATTTGTCCTATTGATCTTTGAACCTTTAGACAAATCACAAAGCTCTTCGGATTGCACCTTCCTCATCTGTAAAACAGAAGCAAAGGAGGGTAATATCTGATAAGATGCCCTCCAATGTGCTATCTTTTTTCTTGCTATGAGTTACAATCATCGAGTAGGTGCAGGGGTAATAGGCAAAATGTCAGATTAGAGATGGGTGAATGTGCATTACCCCACCTCTTCTCATTTCATTTGAAAATTCTTGACATTTGGACCTCCAGACTTTTCATCAACTAATAACTGTGAGCTCCACTGGCCAAGCTTGCTGGCACAGTCCAATTTACACCCTCTGCCCAGCATAAGCAATTTAAATGATTGTCTATGACTTCAGGTTTTTATTGTTTAAGAGCTTGTTTTGGAAGAGAGGCAGAACATTTTAGTGGAATAATATTTTGCAGACACTTATTTTTAGAGTAATCACCTTTTTGATAATTGGAAAATCTATGTTGTCATGAGACTGGGAGCCACCTTTGTTACAACACCTGCATGGAGCTTTCACTAGTGTTTTTGTCCAAGTCTTGATGTTCTATTCTATTTCTCTGCTTGGTACAGATGGTGTTCTCATAGGACAAGGAAAAAAGGAAGGATGGAAGGGAAGAAAGGAAGGAAGAGAGAAGAGAGAAAAAGAGAGATGGAGAACAGGAGAAATGAAAGATGAAAGGGAGAGAAAGAAACCTCCTGTAATCAGAACTCCAAAGATAAGCATGTCAAATATTATCTATATTCTCTAACTTCACAGAACCAAAGAAATGTGACATACATATATAATATGTGTGCGAATTGTATATTATATATCCACTTGTAGATTGGTAGATGATAGATATAGGTAGATAGAGACATGAATAGATAGATGAATGGATAGAAGACAGAGCAATTATTAAATTCTTATTATGTTCTAGGTATTATATTAAATGCTGATAATACAAATTTAAGCAAGGGAGTCAGCATCTCATTTCAAGGAGCTAAAATTCTAACGAGGAAGAAAAAATTTAAAAGGGGAAATAGAAAAGAGGCTTTAGTGTAGATTTGGTGACTAAGAAGGAAGGTAGAGCTCTGATTCCAGGCAAGATAAGGTGAAAGCTCACCTTTCAGACCCCAAGAATACTGGAGCAGTGTTCTTTTGAGAAAGATGAGTGGCATAGAGGCTGTTGTACCAGAATTGAAGAGGAGGAGAAGGGCTAGATTTTATTTGGGAAATTATGAGGGAATGACTATAATGACCCCAACTGTCTCCCTGAAATAAATGTTCTTCTTTTTAATATTTCTTAAATTTCGAGTGGGCAGCTGGATGTATGCATGTTGGGTGAACTCTTTATGGAGAATTTATTTTGCTGTTCAGTCATTTTTCAATAGTATCCAACTCTGTGACCTTGTTTGAGGTTTTCTTGGCAAAAATACTGGAGTGGTTTACCATTTCCTTGTACAGATCATTTTACAGATGAGGAAACTGAGGCAAACAAGATTAACTGGATGAAACTCTAGGCCTGGAGTCAGGAAGACCTGAATTCAAATCTGGCCTCAGACACTTATGTGACACGTAACTCTGTTTGCCTCAGTTTCCTCATCTGTAAAATGAGCTGGAGAAAGAAATGTCAAACTACTCCAGCATCTTTGCCAAGAATACCCCAAATGGGGACACAAAGAATCAGATGTGACTGGAATTACTGAACAACAATAACAAACACACAAAAAAGTACCAGACACTCTGGAGGCACTGGGGGTACCAAGTCAGTCACAAACATTTATTAAGCATTTAAAAAACACGAGCTCTTGCTTTGAAGGACTTCGCATTTTAATGATGGAGACAACAAGGAAATCATTAGGTATCTATAAGATATAATGAGTGTAAATGGGGGTAATCTGGGAGGGGAAAGCACTAGCTATTGGGGAACCTAGGAGAAGAGCCCTGAAAAAGATAAGATTGAGCTGAGTATTAAATCTAGTCAGGTAAGCCAGTAAGACACATCAATAAACATTTATTAAGGTAATGTATCAGGTAATATGCTAAGTACTAAAGATACAACAGTTCATTTTGCAGATGAGGAAACTGAGGCAAAAAAGGCTAAGTGACTTAGGGTGACATAGCTAATATGTGTCTGTGGCCAGATTTGAGCTCAAGAAGATGAGTCTTCCTAACTCCAGGCTTGGTCTTCTATCCACTGTGCCACCTAGCTACTCTAGACAGTTTATAAGGGATACATACTAGAATGAATCAGGATGAGGAGGCAAATATGGGTGGCCAATTGCACCACATCCACTGAAATCACAGATCCATTAAAAACCCTTTCAAGTATTAATGTATATACCTGTAGGTTCCATTATATAGAAAGTATTAAAATTCTTGATGCCAGTGAATTCACTTATTTCCTTTTTTGACTTTCATTCCTTTATACATTCTTTCAAACCATTCATGTTCAATTTCTTCTCCTTTGCCCTCTTTCCTGATTACCAGAAAGGGGAAAAGTATAATCACCCATCCAACCAGCAATCAATAAGAATTTAGTATGTGCCTACAGCATATCAGACACTGTCCTAGCCTCAGTGGAAGATAGAGGTGAAGCATAAGTTCTCTGCCTTCCAAGTGTTTATTATGATATATAGTTTTTACAGTTTAACAATTACATCATTTCCCACACAACTACTTTCCTGGTTCTCAGGATCTCCAGAAAATCATCATTCTGAAGGATTGAATCAGTACTGACTTCCCCAGCAACTCTTACTCTGGGTACTTCCCCATTGGAGGAGAAGGAAGTTGAACATTGGGGACCTCCTCCTTGACTCTACCATTTAAGGAAGACTCTCAGAGAATTCAGCTCTTTGCTCACTCAGCTTCTTTCCTGGATTTCATGATTTCCACAAATTCATCAATCTGCAAGTGAAAGTCAACTTTGAAATTCTCATCTACTCAAATAATTTCCCCCCACTCCAGACCATAGGACTTCATTGTACCCCAGAGCTGATAAAATCTCCCTACTCCACCCCAAGAGCCATCCACTTTTTAGCTTTGTGGGTTGTCTCTCCCATTGGAATGATCTTCTTGAGGGATGGAATTGTCCTAATGTCTTTCTTTGTATCCCTTATAATCAATTATCTAGCACTGATTAAGTACCTACTAAGTGAAAAACTCTGGAATGCAAAGAAGGAATGAAGCAGTGGCCCTCAGGATGCTTATATTCTGTTGAAATAACATGGACACTTACAGATGGATATAAAATATATCTGAAATAAATACAAGGTAACTTTGGGGGAGAAGCACCAGTGGCTTTGGAGATCAGGAAAATAAATTCCCATGTCTCCTTTCTGCCTTTCAAAGTCTATGTGAGTGATCCATGGTCTTCACCAGGTTGGACCCTTCTGCACTGAGCAAAGGAATGTGGCTCCAGGTTGGCATCCAGAAGTCTCTGTTTGTTTAGAATTTCTGGAACATCCTGAAGAGGGAGTGTTTTAGAAATAAAAGACCATCTGGTTCCTGACAATTGTGATGCCCGTTTATTCTCTCCCCCTTTCCTTTGCTACCCCCAACCCCTACATCCAACTGAATGGGCCTTTGTTTTTTTTTTTAGTAACAAGATACATTTTATTTAATGGATTGGTGAATAATAAGCCAATAAAAGCTCTTAGGCAGCCTCCAAATGCCCAATTGTCTCTTTTCAGAGGAAAACTTTTCTTGGCTCTTTGTTTCGCTCTCTTCATGTTGCTTGGCATGAACAAGGCAAGGAGATCAAAGCTGGGACAGGGTTGCATGCCCCTCAATGAATTTTTCCCTTTCTTGTAAGCTTTCTCTCTTGGACTTGTGCCTAGTGGGATTTGCTATAGAATTTGCCTTGACCCTAGTCACGAAACTATGAATGAGGCAGTTTGGGGAAATTCTATATGCAAATAAATGAAGGAGCTAGAATTTTATCTGCTTAGGGAACTCCCAGTATGGGAGCTCCCTCCAGCAATGCAGGCCTGCAATCTGTCTCCAGCTTTGTAGAGCAATCCTAGAAAATAGCTTGAGATGTGTTATGGTTAATTGACTTGAAGAGGTATATAGGTGATAAACATCAAAGGTGGGTTCTGAATAGAGATTGTCCTGTTTCTAAGCCCCATGTTACCTCTGGAACTTCTGTTCATTCATTCATTCATTCATCTGTTCAAAAAAGCACTTTTTGTTCATTAAGCATCTACTATGATACTATACTAAATATTGATATAATTAGGGAAAAAATAGTCCATGCCCTCAGAGTTTACATTCTATCTAAAATTTCATATGGAAAAAAATAGATGATGAGATTGCTTTGAGGGACACTTTATAATGAGACCATAATCTTTCATGTAATATGTCCCCCCCTCACTTTGACCCTTCACTTCAAGGCTCTATTATTTTGTGAGACTTTCACAAGCTATCCAGATAATCTTGAAACACTATTCCTGAAAAATTGTTACTCTGTGGCCACCTAATAATGAGCTTTTCTACTGCTCTGGGCTGTTCTTGGACAATGGAATCAAAGGATCATAGAATTTCAGAGCTGAAGAAGCCTCAGTTGTTATTTAGTCCAACCCACAGAAAAAATTCACTCCTACAAGATGGCCAACCCTATGGCCTCCCATATGTCCTGGGAAATCTGCAAGATGGTAGTTGAGGCTGGAGCTTTGATGACTGACGGCAGGAGTAGGGGCACCTGTAACAAATGCACAAAAATAGTACCCGCGGGGGAGTGGTAGTTGTGCCAAGGAACGTGACTCCATGCTCGAAAGAATAATGCTATCCATAGACCTATCAGAGATACGGAGCCTCAGAAATTAACTGAACTATCCAGTCATAAAAGAGAAGCCCCTTAGGGGAACTTGATAAGGGAGAAAATTACTCCAATTGTTGGCAGATGAGAAGTACCTGTTTGCCACATAAATGCCTTTCTACTTTTGAACTCAAAGTCTGAGTTCACTCTTTCAGTGGAGAATATATGTGTGTATGTATATATACATATGTATATGTATATATATGTATATACACACACGTGTGTGCATGCATGTGTGTATATGTGTATGTATATATACATATATATGCATATGTATATATGAAGAGTGAATTCCTGGTTTGGAGAATGTTATATACCAGATATCCTTACTATACTTTCTCAGCAAATGCCTTTTCTAAAAGCTAATGGCTGTCATGATTGTTAATGAAAGGCACATTGATGGGGGCTCAGGATATTATTACAGTTCTTCAAGATTATCTTTAAAACTCTTGAGAATAAGTAGGGTGGAACCAACCCTCTAGGTACCCCAAACTGTGTGAATATGTGTGAGTTTGAGGAATATCCCAGATGGGTGCTACTCTACATGTTTAAGATACACTAGCCCACATCCATATATAGGTAATCCCTACCAATCTCAGACTCAGCTCAGGTGCCATTTTTTCCACAAAACCTTCTCTGGTTTCTACATGCCTCTTTATCACCCTGTTGTTAGTGTTTTGCCCTCCTCAGACTTACCTGAATTGACTTATCTGATATAAGCTGTATTCCCACTCCCATGCAGGAGAAGGTAAGCATCTTCAGGGCAGGAGTTGTTTCTTTTTTGTCTGTGTCCCCATCTACTTACACACAGTACATACTTAACAAATGCCTGCTAAATTATCAAGGTAAATTCATTTAGCTGGGGCTACTGTATAGAATGTATGGCATGGTCTGAATAAATGGTGAGAAAGCTCAAGAGAGCTAACTGAGGCCCCAAGCACACCATACTTATCAGCTTTTGAACAAAAGGAAACACTCCCTTGCTGGGAAGGTACTCTTCCTAGGTATTAGATGGAAAAAGAAGGTGGATCTACTCACCTTGTCTGACCTGACTTTGGTGATGGGGGCTCTGCTGAAGATCTTTACAATCCAGCTCTGACTTACTTTTCCAAGCCTGTTACAATAATTGTTCATTTTGAGTTCTAGTCCAACTGATTTGTTTAAGTTACTAGAACAACATCCTATCTCCCTTTTCCAAACCTTTCTTTTTTATCCCTCCCTTTTAGAACTTCATCTCAAATAGCTTCCTTTAACTCAAATGTCACCTGCTATATGAGGTTTTTTTCTGATAGATCCTTTTTTGCAAATTATTTTGTGTGTGTATTTATGTATGTATGCGTGTAAAATGTTACACATATAAAGTATGGACATGAAACATTACATATTCTTATATAATATATCCTGTCTTTTCTATCTTATATGCTTATGCTGCATATGTATAAAGTTTATATATACATAAATACATACATATATACATACACATATTTTTGTGTGTATGTATCCCCAGAACTAACTGCAAAGTCTGATTCCTAGTAGTGCTTAATAAATGCTTATTGTATTGAATTAAATTGAACTGAATACAGCCCGAAGAGGCTGTTTGATGCAGTAGTGAGAACTCTGGGGTCAGTGTGAGGCTTTAGGGTCAAGTCCTGCTTCTAACACATCCTGGTTGTGTAAGCCCAAACAAATCATTTGCATTTTCAGTGTTGTAACTAACCAGAAACTATACCCTGAACAATATTGGCTCTGGGAACCTGGGTAGGTTCCTTAATTTCCCACTGTCAGAGACAACTCTCAAAGATAACTCTGAGTCACAGATGTGCATTTGTGGAAGGATATTTCTCACTGGGACTTCCCTACATTAGTGAAATTGCAGGGAACTGGATAAAATAAAATCTTATATACACAGGTGTATATTTTGTATTTCTCCCAATAAGTTAAACAGTAAGTATTCAGAAAAATGTAATATTAAAGCACAGGGAAAAGCAGGACCTGCATTTGTGAAAATAACAGCCTGCTCCTTGCTCATTTTTAGGTAGATGGGAAGTGATCAACACGCTTCACAAGAGGAGTGGGTGGCACCATACTGAGTGCTGTCAAGTACTGAGAGTCCCACTTTTGGTGGAGTCTATGAGTCAAAGAAATAAAAACTCCCCCTTACTCTGTCTCCCTGCCCACTCTCCATGCCCATGCCCTTCACACCATAGCAGTGTCTACCACAAAGATTATTTGTATATGAATCTTTGTTCTGGGAAGTGAGAAGTCCCACAAAAGGGTTCAGAGGAGGTAATGCCAAGCCCACAATGAACCTGCAACTGCTGTAAACAGTTGAAAAACAAAGTGAGCTAGTACAGGCAATCAGGTGGTCTCATCCCAGCACAGAGAAGCAATAGAGATGCTCACTCATCTTGGGGAGCCATGGAAAAGGGAACAATAGTGCATGACTCATTGGAAAGAAAGCAGGCCAGCTCCAGTGAAGAAATGATTGGAGCAATATGTAAAGAGTGGGGGAAAATCAATTCCTACCAGAAGCTGTACTTAGGAGACTTTTTTGAGGGTGTGAAAGGAGGGGAAAGTGGACTTCAGAAGTTGAGAGATGTAAAAATGCAATAACTAACAGAAAAAGACTTAGAGATCCCAGTAGTGGAGAACATGGGAGCAAGGCCATTCTGATTCTGTCTAGATCTCTACTGTAGAGATCTCTGGAGAAAGAAATGGGACAAATCTTCAAAATAAAAGCTTGGTATACAATGACAAACTGTATATTGGCCCAGTTTAGTTAGTTAATGAGCATTTATTAATGTGCCAAGTATTGTGCTAAGGGCTGAAATACAAAGAAAGAAAGAAAATATGGGCTCCATCCTCAAGAAGCTCAAATTCTAATGGACAAGCAAACATGGAAAGCTATATTCAGATGATATGCAGAATAAACAGAAAGTAATCTATAAAAGGAAGGCACTAACAGATGGAGGAGACTGGGAAGCCTCCTGCAGAAGATGAGAGTTGAGCTGAAGAAAGCCAGGGAAGTGAAGAGGTACAGTTGAAAAGGTAGAGTTTTCCAGGCATTAAGGGCAGAAAGTCTAATGACACAGTAATGGGAGATGGAGTGTTGTGTTTAAGCAGGGGCAAGATGGCCAGGATAACTGGATTAGAGAATGCATGGAAGAGTAAGAAGACTGCGAAGGTGAGAAGGGATTGAGTTCTGAAGAACTTTAAGTGCCAAACAAAAGAGTTTGCATTGGATCATTCAGGAAAGAGGAAACCAATAGGGCTTACTCAGGGAATAAGTGATCAGATCTGTGCTTTAGAAAAGTCATCTGGGCAGTTGAATAGAGGGTGGATTGGCGGGAGAAGAAATTTGAAGTGTCTAATTAGAAGGCTATTGCCAACAGTACAGGGGAGAGATGGTGGTGGCAAAAATACAAGAGAGGAAAGAAGGGAGTATAGAATATTTTGGAGAAGGGGAGGTATTGGAGAGGGAGAGGCCAAAGAGACAGAAAGAGACAGAGAGAGACTGAGATAGGGGTGGGGTAGAATAACCATTGGAAAACCCAAGTGTTCCACTGCTACCAGAAGAAAAGGAAGGAAGACCTCCAGCACATTGGGTAGACCATTTACAACAAACTTATGGGAGAACATGGAAAGAATAGGGCATGGTAGGCAATCATAGATGCTTCATCAGCAGGAATGCCCATAGCAAGGAGACTAAGGATCATTTGAGGGAGATAATACTGTTCATCATTTTCTGCTCTCTTCCTCCTCCAAAATGGTTTAAAAAAGAACCTCTATTGACCTTGGTTGCTGGCTCTCTTTTTTGGCAAAGCTATTAAGCATCAGATGACTGAAGTAGGTTTTAGTCTCCTTAAAAAACAATTGTTTTGTATTAGTTAAACTTTCTTTTTAATGGTGATCCTCAGAATCGATGTCTTCACATTTTTCTGAATTGGAAACATGTTTTAAAAATACCAGTCTGTAGTTCTGATTCTGCTATATATTTTCATCTATATCTTTTCTTCTACATTGGCTCTTACTTTGACCTTTGCTCTAAATAGGTGATGATCTCTCCTTGAGCCTGTAATGTTTTACATTTTTTTAAAATCAATGATATGGGAGAAGGCACTGATGACCTGCTCATCAAATGTGCAGATAACACAAAGCTGAGAGAGATCACTAACACATTGGATGACAGAATTAGGTTCCAAAAATTATATCATAACCACCTGAATCTCATAAAAAGAAATTTCTTATGTAGCATTATCAAGTCTAACTTAAGGACAGACTCAAGGAGGTTCAAGCAGAGCAGAATCTGTGTGAGAAATATCTTGGGGCTTTAACAGATTACATATTCAATATGAGTCCATTCAATTCAATTCAGTGCACAGTTTTTAAGCATATTCTATATTCAAATCATGATGCTAGGTGTTGAGGATGTAAATATGAAAAGGAAAAACAATTCCCAGTCTCATTTTAATAATGAGGTACAACATGTATATAAATAAGCCAATAAAAGCTTGATCAATGTTTATCGATGGACTGGGTTAATTTGAGGAGACCAAAATCAATGACAATAGGGAGTATGGGGATAGGGAGGGTAAAACAAGTTTGTCTTAGGAACCGAGCATGGAAGGAAGGAAGGGATTCTGAGGGGCTGAGATGATGAGGGTGTAGATTGTAGGCAAAGGTAGAGAAGGTATGTTCTTTTTGTGGAAAGGCAAGGAAGCCAATTTGACTGCCCCAACATAGTTTATGAAGGGGGAGTAATATGGAATTAGTCTAGAAAGGTTATGAATGGGGTTTAAAATTCCAGAACATGTCTTTTATCTTGGAGGAAAGAGGGAGCTATGGAAGATTTTTGAAGAGGGATGTGACGTATTCAAACTTATGTCTTAGGTAAACAATTTTGTCAGATGCATGGAAGATAGATTCGAGAGAGGACAGTCTGGACTCTGGGAGATTGAAGAAAATGTATTATAAAAATCTAGTTGACAAGTGATAATGGCTTGAATTGGAATTGTGCGAAAGGGTCAAAAAGAGTAGATGAAAGAAATGTCAGAGAAATAGAATTACAAGACTTGTCAAGTCATTGGGTATGAAGAGTGAAGGGAAGAGAAGAGAAGAGAAGAGAAGGAAAGGAAAGAGCCAAAAATAACTCCTAGATTGCAAATCTGGGGGACTGGGATGATTGAGGTGCCTTCATTTCTTGGTCTTGAATCTTAACTTCCATTGGAGTTTACCCTATTCTCCTGTCAGTTGTATTGAGCTTACCAAGTGTCAACATATGTGTTGACTCAGTATAAAGGCTCTTGCCATGTTCTTCATGGAACTTGGCCATTTCTTTATCTTCTACAATGAATGTTGATGCATATGATGAAACGGCCTTGCTCATTATGAGAACTGCAGGATACATTGTCGAGAATTATTATAAAATCCTCAGGCACTCATAGCTCTTCTCAACCTTATCCCTTTCCTACATTTTTGGTGTTCTTACCCATTTTCCCCCTCATGAACTCTATAATCTAATTTTACTGGCTTATTTGCTATACCTCACACATGATTTCCCATCTTTTATCTACCATCTTCTGCCTTTGCACTGACTATTCCTCATGCTTGGAATGCAACACTTCCAACTTCCATTTTTTGGAATACATGACTTCTGTCAAGACTCACCTCAAATGTCAAATGCTTCCTTCATATGTTTGTGTATTTGTGTGTATATATTATTCACCTCCTCCTCCATTAAAATGTAAGTTTCTTGAGGACAGGGACTGTTTTTGGTTTTTATTTGCATACTCAGTGCTTAGCATAGTGCTTGCCAACTAATAAGCGCTTAATTAATGCTTGATAGTTGATTTTTAGGACAAGATGATCAAGTACCCTGTAAAAATGACACTTAAGATTTCAAGGCTCTCCAACACGATTCCCAAAAGGTAGATGATCTTTTGTTTTTTCAGAAAGCTGTTTTCTCTTTTACATCACTTAGAAACTGCCTTCTCCTCCTGAGAAGATGGTTCTTGGGACTGTAGTCTCCTTAGAAGAAATCATGCTGTTAAAGTACCTTCCATCGTCTCACTTGTTCTGTATGTCTTCTATTTGAAAAAAATATCCCCCAGTGTTCATTTTCTCCCTGAAGGCTCTCCTGAATTATTATGCAAATCCAAAAAGGTTCCACATATTCATCATAGAGGGGAATTTATAGAAACTTTTCTAACTGGGTATTCAATGAATATTCAGGTCCATTTCAAATGTGCCAGGATACGTAATGAATTATGTATAATTTTCAATTTCCGCATACTCTCTTTCATTTCTTTGAAAACATGTGCCGCACATTTTGCCCTGGCTTCTATAGGTTTTGATATAACATAATTTTGAATTGAATCATCTTTATTTTCTCGCTTGTGAATAGGAAGTACACAAAGTTTGGAGCTACTCTTGAACTAAAATTGAGACTCCAACTTGACAGTACTCCCTGATACTTAAAATAGTTGCTTGAGATGTTGACGTGGAAAGAGGAAGTTAGAACTTCTCAATGTTAATGTCTTGCATGTGAAATACCATGTTTGTTGTGGAAGGTCCTTGAACAGTATTTCTGATGCAATAAATTCATGTTTTGTTTATTCTTGTAGATGCTGAAGGGGACAAAGACCTATTTTTCTTTTCTGTTAGTAAACTTAAATTATAAAATTTAAAGCTTTAGCACCTTTTTACTAAACTACTTTTCTCCCTGGAAAAAAAGACAATGTCTTGGTTAAATCTTTTAAAAATCATTGGGACGAGAGTATTTAAGCCATATTAAACCATGTATGGGTATAAAAATGTTATAAAAAAAACAAGGATTCATTGTTTTAAAAAAAAGTATCACAAAGTGAATTTCTTTTTGTTAGGTTTTTTTTATGGGACTTGGGAGTGAGAATGATTGTTTTTAAAAACTATTCTCTGAGGATTGATTATCTTTAAATCATCCTATTTCATTATTCTTGAGTCATTTCTAGATTATTTGACCTTTCATCCTAACACACTCAACTGTAAACTCTAATATTAAGCTAGGTGCCATCTCCTATTTATCTTCGTGTTTTTACTGCTGAGCTCAAGGAATATTGGATTATAGATTTGTAACTAGAAGAGATCTCAGAATAAATGAGTCTAATCTCATTTTATAGATAAGTGAACTGAGACCCAGAGATGGGAAATGCCTCGTCCAAAGACCCCCTGGTTAGGAAAAGTCAAAGACAAGATTTGAACACATGCCTACTAACTCCAAATCTAGTCTTCTTTCTCTACTGCATGCAATTACACTCTGTGTACTAATAGAATAACTTACTCCATATGAGTTACTCCATGGGTGCATATATACTGATAACCATGCTGGATTTGAAACGGAGAAAGAGAGCAGAATGAATGGTAATTGGGAAGTTGTGTGGTGTTTTCAATGGTTCCAAACTGCTCTGTGATACAAATACCTATCTTTTTAAAAATATCATCTTCTTCTTTGATGCTACATGAATACAAGTCTTGAAACACCATGATCTCCAAAGAATTAGAATTGAAGAAAATACAAACAGCACTGTAGAGACACATGGTGGGAGTCATCAGGTGCTCCATAGGACCAGTGATGACTTCTGTGAGAGGTGACATAAAAGGCATGACTCAAGAATGATATACTTTTAAAAGGAAGGAATGTGGTCCAGTGATATTATAACAGTGAAAGATAATAGATAGGAAGCTGGGAGGTAGAGAAGAGAGTGTTATATTGGTATCCAAAAAAAGGTTTAAAAAAAACAATAGCCACAAGGAAGTTTCCCAATGCTTTGAAGAAAGAAGCAAACAAGACCCTAAGTTTCTCTTCCTAAGTGGATATCTCACTTCCCAATTGATTGAGGCTAGGTTATAACTTGGAGGATAGGTTATAGTGGGAATTCCTTTCATGTATGGGTTGAACTAGATGTTGGCTGGACTTCCAACTCTAGGGATTCTGTAATTCTTTGATTATGAGCTACTTCCTTAGTCTCTACTCCAGGAACTCTATCCATTTGGCTTATAACTGAAGTTTGTCCAATACTAGGAGATTGCAGTAAAGTGTAAGATGTTTGAGGGCAGGACAGGGACCATTTGATTTTTGTCTTTGTAAGTCCCTCTGCTACCTTGTAGGAGGTAAGCACTTGATGAGTGATTATTAACTTGAATGGAATGGAGTTTATAAAGGCAGTAGAAAGCACTTACTGGGGAGTCAAAAGACCAAGGTTCAAATTCAAGCTCTTTAGAGACCAACTGAGTGATCTTGAGGCAGTCACCTATCATTCCTGAACCAAAATGAAGAAGTTGGACTATAACAGTGGTTCCCAACATTTTTTGTTCGAAGAGCCACCTTTGACAATAGTGAAACGTGTGGTGAATGTCTAGGGTAATTTAACACACTACTCAATATTCTTGGCAATTATTTGGTGCTTAAGGAATTACTTTTTCAAATACAAAACTCTTGACCACTATTGCAGATGTTTGGGAACTACTACTGAATGTGAGCCATGTGAATAGATAATTTTTGAATTCCACTCCATTTCTAGGTCTGGGAAGCTGTAATCAATGATTCTATTAATGAGGTGAAACAATGACTTCAGGTCTTTAAGAAGGCAGGGTCAGCCACAGGACTGGGCTTCACTGCTGCCTTTAACACTTACTACCTGTATGACCTAGAACAAGGCACTGAACCCCCTTGGGTTTCAGTTTCTATATCTGTAAAATGAGGCAGCAGAATAAAATGGCCTGTAGGTTCTTTCCAGTGATGGATCTGTGATTCTTGGGATCCTTGTGATTCATTTTCCAAAATGGTTTTATAGCTGAGGAGAAAAAAAATCTTCATCCAAGTTAAGAAATTCACACTCTGACTTAGGCAATGTACAAATCCTCACCTCCATTATGTAGCAGATACAGCTATAGTATGTTTCTCCTAAACTCAGCTCATGTCACCTCTTCCATGAGATTTCTGCTTATAAACTCCCCCTAGCAACTGAGGACTCTCCCACAAAAGTTTATTATGTCTTTACTTTGAGCATGCTTTATATCTACTTATATATGGACATGTCATTGCCTCTGATAAAATGTAAGACCCTTGAGGGGAAGTACCAGTTTGGTTTAACCTTTTTATACCCAGTGCCCCTTGTATGGTGCCTGGTATGCATTAAGTACGCACTTAATAAAAGTTAGTTTATTAAACTATGCTAGATGGAGCAAAAACTGGGTGAGGTTCAGCACCCAGGGACATCCCTAGGGACTAACATAACTGTGGAATACTCTCAATATTTGGATTATGATGAAGTCTGGTTAAATGGCCTCATTGAGAGTAAACTTTAATGGAGAAAGAGTGACTAAAGGGCAACATGTGTTCTGAGGAACATGTGGGGACAGCATTTATCAAAAACTGTTGAGTTGCTCCATCAAGTCATTGTTGTATTTGTCCTTTGTTGCTAAAGAAGACCATGCTATCAGAGAAATGACGACATGACCTGCACTTGACTTTGTTTGGAGTGAGGGAGGGCTGTGCAGGTCACCAGCCTCACTTATCCAGAGCCACCTGAATCCAGTGATCAGATATCCATCAGGATGACTAGAGATGGCCCAGGATGCAATGAGAGACCTTGGTCCCTTTAGGCCAAGTACTCACTTTAGGGTGAGGTGACTCCTATTCAGTGAAAAAAAAAGAAGAAAAAATAGCCCTAACATGAAGAAAGAAAGGAAGGAAAAAAGAAAGAAAGAGGGAAAGAGAGAAAAATAAGAGAGAGAGAGAAGGAAGGAAGGAAGGAAGGAAAGACATATAGCAAGTAAATCCCAAGTTAACTGGCCATCCAAATTTACCTTCCTTTGGAGAGGAGAAAGAAGAGGAGACGGAAATCTGACAAAGAACTATTTAAAAGCAAGTGAACTCCAAAAGAGATATAAGATATCTATTCTGTCATCTGTCTATACACAGATAGATAGATTCTACAAAATGGAATTCTTTTAGCTAATTTTTTTAACAGTATCACAAAATAGGGAAAGACTGACTAAACGTAATCATGGCAGCAAAAGTTCTCAATCACAGTGGACTGCAAGTCAAGTATAAGCACATAAAGGCATTTCTTCTCTATTTTAAAAAAACTAACATAATAATTGGATACTGATGAAGTTCTCTTTGAATACCTCACTGAGGCACAGAGGCACACCCTAAGTTCTCAAAGGTTTTGTCCAGAGAGCAGTAATTCTAAGTAGTCTATAAGTTACTACTACAGTAGTACCTACTACTCCTGGGTGGCTTAAAGATGTTCACAGATGTAGCCCATCTATTACATGCTGAGGACCAGCCCAGGTGAGTTCAGGAGAGCCTGTCACCAGGTTGACCAAGGAATGCTGAACTTTTTGGCCATAGCAACTCTAGAAAACCATCTCCTAAAGGGACCTCAGTCTGTGTAGGTAGAGAGATTTCCCACAATGACAAAATGAAGAATCCTTGAGATACATAAGTGATGTAAGTTGAGAGTTCAGGAGGACCCCTTCAGCTATATGACTGGAACGGATAACATGCTGGGCCTGGAGTCAAAAGACCTCAGCTCAGACAAGTACTAGCTGTGTGATCCTGGGCAAGTCACTCAACTTCTGAAGCTCTGGAATCTATAACAGGAGATTCAATCTAGAATCTTAGAGGAGAAACTGCCTTTTTCACTGGGAAGAGAAAATGCAAATGTTTGCCCTCTCCTGGGAACTCTGCTTATATACTGATTCATCACCTCAGGAATGTGATTGATAGAGTTAATCCAACCCCTAATTTTCCTGTTTCTTCCTTTGTATCAAGGGGCATCTATGACTGCCTTCAATTTTTGACTACTCTCACCTACTTAGGAGAAGCAAAGCTGAAATCCAATTATTGCCAGGTTTGGGTTATGCCTGTGGATTACTAGAGAAGATCTGAAAGGCCTGTGGTCTAGATATCTTGACCTTTTTCCACTTGTGACCCCTTTTCACATTTCAGCAGTGTCTGTCAGGGTTGCATGGTCTGAGAGTGTGTGCAGTGCAAAGTGAGCATGCTCTGTGTTCAGAACCAAGGCTGCAGTGAAGTTATCCAATGCAATACGGGCAAGTGCTGCCAGAACCACTTTGCATCCATTATGCATTTGATTATTAATTACATTTTGGTTGTTGTGCATTCAGAAACATTTTATTTTTGCCAAATTTTTCACAGTTCCATATGAGGTTGCAACCCACAATTTAAGTAACATTCTTTTGAAGGAAGTCTGAGTGGGTCTATGTTAAGCCCTTGGTGCGTGATTCCCTGGAAAGAACAACATACTGGCAGTCAGAAGACAGAGGTTTGAATAGTAGATATGGTATTCATGAAATGAGTGACCTGGAATACGGTGATTCACCTCTCTGGACCTCAATTTCTTCATCTGTAAAATGAGAGGTTTAATTAGATGACCTTTTGGTTCCTTCCACCTTTAAATCTATGAAATACACAATCATAGCCTTAATAAGAGAGGCAATATAGCATTATGGAGAAATGGCATCAGGAACATCTGGGTTCAAATACTGGCCTTCTGGCTTCATATGTTGATGTGCTGCTTTTCCCCCTTAGTTTCCGTCTTTCTTAGTGATCTGCTTTTTCACAGAGAGACAGATCTTAGCCAACTCTAATAGCTAAAGAAGGGAACACTGGGCATAGGCAGAAATGTACCTTAAAGCTGAAAAAAGGGGCTTTTCAAGAACTTGGAGAAAAGATGAGTTTTATTGACCAGATACTCACTCAGAAAAGGAAGGCAAATCAAGAAGGAGGGGAGGCTCCTGAATATGTAAATCTAAAAATATAAGTCCAAGTTCCCTCAGAAAAGAAGAAAAGGGAAGGGGGGTTTAACATAATAGATAGGTGATATCTGAGCCTGAATCCTCTAGGGAGCTCAAATTTAGAAAGAATATGTCCTAAATATGGGAGAGGCAAGTAGACTATAGATGGATGGATGGATGGATGGATGGATGATGGGTGGATGGATGGATGGATGGATAGATAGAGGGATGATGGATGGATAGATAGATGGGTGGATGATGGGTGGATGGATGGATAGGTATAATAGATGGAAAGATAGGTAGGTAGGTAGATAAGCAGATAGGAAAAAATACTTATTAAGCACTCACTGTGTGTTAGGCACTATGCTAAGGCTTGCTATACAAATGTAAGCAAAAAGTTAGTATATGCCCTCAAAGAACTTATATTCTAATGAGGGAAGACAACACATAAAATGGAGTTAAATCAATAAGCATCTACTTACTAAGACCTTTCTATGTGCCAGGCACCATACTAAGTGCTGGGGAAACAAATCAAACAAAAAAATTAGTCTCTGCCTTCAAGAAACTTATATTTTAACAGTGGAAAAGTCTGGAGAGACAAGAATGAAGCCACAATAGAGTAAAGAGGGGAAGGTCTGGCTCCCTCCGGGAATAATAGTCCTGAGCAGGAAGTCACCAATCAGGGAAGGGAATTACAGAGGCAAACACAATTTCAGGATGAGAAGGCTACTGGCATAGAAGTGGAAAAGTCTAGAGAGTTGTGAGGAGAGTTGAGAGTGAAGATATTTATGGAGGTGAATATGAAAGACTACTTTCATTTTAGAGTTCATAAAGCTAAATACTAAAACAAGTAAAATGCTTGTTCTCCCCATAAACATTAAGGACAATAAGATTATTTTTTAAAAGTTGTGTTCCTATGTAAAAAAATATTTATAGCAGCCCTTTTTTATGTTGGCAAAGAATTAGAAATTGAGGGGATAGCCATCAATTGGGGGATGACTGAGCAAGTTGTAGTATATGAATGTCATGGAATACTATTATACTATAAGAAATTTTGAGTAGGCAGAGTTCAGGAAAATCTGGAAAGACCTACATGAACTGATTGTGAGAGAAGGAGAAGAATGATGAGAATATTATACACAGAAACAGCAACATTGTGCAACGATCAACAATGAGGGACTTAGCTCTTCTCAGCAACACAATGATCCAAGACAACTCCAAATGACTCATGATGGAAAATACTATCCAACTCCAGGGAAAGAGCTGATAGAGTCTGAATGCAGATGGAAGCATACTATTTCTACTTTTTGTGTGCGTTTTTTTCCTTACTTGTGTTTTCCCCCCTTTTATTCTGATTCTTCTTTTACAATATGGACGCTGGCACAGGACCGCTCAGCATGGCATGCCCATATCAGAAAGGGTCTATGAGCAAAGTAGAATTGAGACAGCACAAAGCAAACACAGGATGTGCAAATTTGGAGTATCCACCCCAAATACTCATACAGAATATCTGTGCTCAACCTGTGGTAGAGCATTCCAAGCTCATATTGGTCTAATCAGCTGCAGTGGGGCACACTGAAACTTCACTTTACAATGGTAATGTTATTTTGGTCCAAGAATGAAGGGCAACAACTCACCAACCAACCAACCAATGTGGAAATATATTTAACATGACTGAATGTGTTTAACCTATATCAGATTGCTTGCTGTCATGGGGAAGGGGGAGAGAAGGAAATGGGGAAGAAAACTTTGGAACTCAAAATCTTGTAAAAATGAAAGTTGAAAACTATCTTCACATGTAATTGAAAAAAACTATTAAGTTGGAAAAAAAAGTTGTGTTCAGAGGAAGGAGAAGAAAGAAGGGATTGACTGACTATTAGGAGCAGATGGTGTAATGGGCCAGATGACAAAGAAAGATACAATGGCTCAACACTCATTTCCCCTGCATATCACCATCAAAGAGAATAATCATTCACCTGGGAAAGAACTGAGGAAACTAACTGGAAAAGGAATCCCAAGATAGGTGAGGAGATGCTCAAGAAACACTTAGCTGATATATATGAGATCTAGTCTGTAGGCTTACATGAATTACCATCACAGAAGGATGAAAGACTGAGCAGATGTAGCTAAGGAGCCACTTTCAGTAATACTGAATAATGAGAAATGGCAAAAGATTGGAAATGGGCAGACAAAAGAACCCTGATTTTCAAAAAATGGAAAGGATGACTCCCTTTCCCCAAAACGTGATCTCTCTCTCTCTCTCTCTCTCTCTCTCTCTCTCTCTCTCTCTCTCCTCTCTGTCTCTGTCTCTCTCTTTTCTCTGTCTCTGTCTTTCTCTCTTCTCTCTGTCTCTGTCTCTCTCTCCCTCTCTCTTTCTCCTCAAATTTGTCATATTACTTTGTTCAGATTGATCATTTCCCCATAATCTGAGTCAATGTCCAATTGTACTCATTTCTTCCATGATAATGTCAACTCCTTGTGAGTAGGAGCTGTTTTGTTTTTTTGTATTTGTCTCTCTAGGATCTAGCACAGTGCTTGGCACATAAGTGCTTAAGAAATATTTGTTGATTGATTAATACTTATTTCTGTAAATATTAGTTCAGATTGGAGGTTCCTTAAGGTCATGATCTTTGGGATTTTTTTATCTTTATAAAAATGGATTGTAAAAGTATTTATTCAGTACTTTCTGTGTGGAAAGCACCCTGTTGAGCACTGGAAATGTTAACAGAAAAAGTGAGATAATACCATCCAACACCTGGCGTAGTGCCAAGCAGGTGGAACGAGATTACTAAATATTTGTTGAATTGAATTAGGTGACCTGGGTTTCCTCACGTAGACAATGAGAGGGAAGGTGGACCAGGTGACTTCAAAGTTCACTTCTACCATTATTTCCATAATCTTATGATCCTATGGATTAGAGCCTAGCAAATTGGACGAGAGATTCAGTGTGGCATTGGGGTTAGAAGGCTAGCCCTAGAGCTCTGTGACCCTGGGCACCTCCCTGTACCTCACCTTGTTATCTGTAAAATAAGGGTTCTGGACTTGATGGCAGCTAGGTAATGTAGTAGAAAGAGTGCTAGAACTGAAGTCAGAAAGATCTGAGTTAAAATCTGGCTTTAGACATTTCCTTTGACCCTGGGCAAAACATTTAACTTGTCTGACTCAGCTTTATCAATTGTGAAATGGAATTAATTATGACATCTTCCTCCCAGGGCTTTATTTGAGGATTAAATGAGATTAATTATGAAGTCTCTGAAAACCTTAAAGTGCAATACAAGCACTAATCATCACCATTGATGTTATTGCAACTTATAAGCATCCCTCCCTATTCTAATTCTGTGATCCTACTACACTATAAGTCTCTGTTCTACATCAATGGAAGGAATTTTCACACAAGGGGTTCACTGAAATAATAAAATTACAGTTCAGATCAAATTTTTTAAAAGAGTTAAGTTCCCAGAACGGAATCAATGGGTTGATGAACAAGTGAATAAATTAAAAAAGCATGGAAGCACTGTGGTGAGTGCAAAGGATACAGATGGAAAATCCAAACAATCTTTGTCCTCTAAGAGCTTACATTCTAATTAAAGGAGACAACACAAAGGGGAGGGAGAGAGAGACAGAGACAGAGACAGAGAGAGAGAGAGAGAGAGAGAGAGAGAGAGAGAGATGAAAGGAGGAAATTTGTCACTGACCAATTCTCACTCCCCTCCCCATCTCCGGTCCAGCTAATAAAATCATATAATAGGACAGGTATTAGAAAGACAAGAACTACAGGTGTCTGACAAAATGTAGGGACCCTTTACAAAGTGTGAAGGAGTTCCCTTATAGATTTTGAAGTACAACTTGCCACTGATTGGCAAAAGATTGGCCATGCCCTTGCTGGCTCCTATGTACCAAGCTCGCTAGGCTGGAAGCAGGTTTGTGGAGTGTGATTCTTGTTCCTCTACCAGAAGCCGTTAGGGAAAGTTCTCTTTCCTCCCTTTGTATTGGCCATGGTATTTTGCCCAATAGAGAAACACCATCTAACAGGAAGCAAGCAGAAAGAACAAGCAGCTTTAGGGATCATGATCCATTCCAGCAGAAAACAGAGCCAACCAAGGGTTAGAGGGAGACTCACCTCTGGCATTTGGGTGTTGAACAGTAGAGTGGAGGAATTCGACTAAGAGACCCACCCATCAGAGATGCTGTCTCCAAGGGGGAACAATGTGAGGGCAGTATGAGGAGACAAAGGATATTGGGATGCTGAAGTGCTAGAGGTGTGTGTTGCCTTGGTAACATGTGTTTCCTATGGATATACCTTCCTATCAATGTAATTTAAGTTCATGTTCACTTTCCCCACTGATGCTGTATGTACAGCTGAAGTTTGGGGAGGGGAGGCTGTTTATAGCTGCTGTTGTTATCTTGCTGTTTTAGTCAATTCCTTTGCTCTGAGCACAGTACCCAGCACTTGGTAAGTGCTTAATATTAGATAACAATCCCAAAGTACTTAACAGTGCCTAGCACAGAGATGGATTGATTGTGTCTCCTGGTTGATTATGGGAGCTGGGTGCATCCACAGATTACCCTTGAATTGAAGGTAAGTCACCTGCCCAATGACCCCAACCTCTAAGTGTGAGTAAGGGACATAGCTCCCAGAAGGGTCACCATAAGAAGATTCAATAGGAAGACAATTAGCAAAGTCCTGGCTATTGTTGCTTAAACATTTTCAGTCTTATCTGACTCTTTGTGACGCCAATTGGGGTCAGGGATGTCCTTAAAGTGTAATGGAAAGGTAGATGATAAGACCTGATGGTCTTTTACCTTAGCAGAAGTATTGCAATTGACAATTTTATGGTTAGGGAGGGCAAGAACAAAAGAAACACTTATTAAGTGCCTACTGTGTGCCTAGCACTGTCTTAAGATTTTACAAATATTATTTCATTCGAACAAAGCTGTGTGGACATCCATCTACCCTCCAGTCAGGTGGTTGGAGGGGCTAGGCTTGGTGGAGTAGGCAAGGAGAATGACCCTATGACCTGGTCCTGGTTTGTTTTGGTTATTTCTCTGGTGCCAAGTTGGATATTGTAATATTATAGAAAGCACCATGTATAAAAAGAAGTAGTTGAAGCTTTGGAAAGTAAGTGTAGATTTGCTAGGAGCCAACATGGGTTCATTACAGGAAATCAGGCTAAAATGCAGTATTATGGGAACCTATCAGAAGGTTTAGGGAAAGGGGGCAATCTGTACCTATGATTTCATTTATATAAGAAAATCTCCAAAAGGAACTTTATTCTATCAATACAAATTAGCCAGCTGTCCTGTTATTCATAGTCTAAGAGAGTTATCTGGGTCATTGAGAGGTAAAGTGATCCGGCCAGGGTCACACAGCCATTATAGGTTCCAAGGTGGCTTGAACCCAGGCCTTCCTGACTCTAAGGCTAGACTTCCATCATCTCCAGCATGCTAGCTGTCACACAAACAGAAATAGACTTGAACTAGCATCCACTATTCAAATCATCATCTTGCAGAGTTTTAGTGAACATTCAGCTATTTTTACAGCTTAGGCAACTGAGGCCCAGAAGATTAGGTGACCAACATCATCCAGCTCCAACATTATGTCTTTTTAGGTAGTAGCAGTATTTAATTTGTTTCATGATAACTCTGTAGACCTGCAAAAGGCATGTGGCTCAGTAAAGTCTATTAACATGGGAACATATTCTTCTTCTCCCTTCCTCTCACCTTAGATCATGTATATCAGCTTCCTGGAGCCTCTGTGTCCTCATACGCTCCTGGGGCAGCTAACCTCTCTTCTTGTGTGCAGAGGACAATGGGGTTGATCGAGTCCTTACATCATGGCTTCTGCACGTATTTGGAGTTTCAGCTCAAGTGATGATAAATAATGAAGTAGATCTAAGGGATCCAGCCTGCAATTATCTCAAGACTGGCTTTCCATATATCCTGCAGGTGCCCTCACTGAGGAATTACATAGTCATACAAATGAGAGAAAAATGGAGATGTGAAGAAATATAATCCCATCTGTCAAACTGGTGATGGACGCTGTCCGAACCTGCACAAGGAGCCCAGGTGCTAATTCCATGCACTCCTGATGTCTTGTGCCAAGGGCAATCAGTCACATTAAAGAATTTGCCAGAAAGTACAACTCTGTCTTATTTATAACCGACTAAGTCTTAATTCCTCCTCCTCCATGGGCAGATCAAGAATAACTGGTAAACACCAAACATTCCCAGCAGTGAATACAACATGCCAGTCCACGTCATGATGGAGTGCCGCCTCAAGATAGCCCTGTTGAACAGTATACAGGAAACGTATCAGAAAATTTCCTTGTTCCTGTATTCCTAGCAGGACTATTATTTCATTCTTTTCTTCTTATATAATGGGTTTCACATAAAAATTGTCCAAGGACAAGATGCAATCCTGTTCTTTTACGTTTAACATTTGGGGAACTGGTGCACAGATGGATAAGATGATTGTGGGTTTTTTTTAATTCAATGAAAATGTTGGGATGCAAGCTCATCTGCTACATAACTCAATGAAAGCACAATATTAATAATTATAATTTTTGTTGTTTTTAGCCTCTTTCTATTTCTCCAGTTTTCTTACACTTTGCTTCCCCATACATATTCTACTATCCAGCCACACTGGCCCATTTGCTGTTCCTCCGTTAGGACACTCCATCTCCCATCTCCATGTCTTTGCCTGAGCTGTACTCTGTGCCCATTCTCACCTCCAACTCTTGGGACCTCTGGCTTCTTTCAATATTCGGCTCAAATAACACCTTCTAATGGAGTCCTTTCCCAGTCCCCTACCCTTTTGAACCTTTCCCTCTGTTACTTTCAATTTACTCTATATGTTGTGTATGTATATATGTATTTCCTCTGTTATATCTCCCCTTAGTACATAGATCCTTGATGGCAGGGTCTGTTTTTGTCTTTTTGCCTTTCTTTGTGTCTCTAGCTCTTAGCCCAAAGACTACATAATGTAAATGTGTGTTTACTAATTAATTTTAATGGTTAATACAATAATAGTGGCCAGCATACATAGCATTTTAAGGCCTGCAAAGTTCATTGTAGATTTTATTTCATTTGATCCACACAACAACCCTGGGAAGTAGGTATTATTGACCCCACTGACTGATCGATAGATAGAGCATCTATGAAACCTTGATATGTGTCAGGCATTATGCTAAGAGTTAGGGATACAAATACAAGAAAGAGAGTCCCTGCTCTTGAGGAACTTATATTCTTATGGGGGAAGGAAGCTTATAATGCAAATGGGAGGAGGGACGGAGAAAAGGTGGAAAGAGGGTACATACATGACCATAGTGAAGAGATGACTGACAAGTGTGTGGAGACCTGTACCCTTGAAAGAAAAGGCAAAAGCTCGTTGCTCACAATCATGAGACCCAGGAGTAAAGTCCAAATTTCCTGTGAGGTAGAGATGCTTGGCAGGTTGGGCCATGGTGAGAAAATAGTGGCTCTTTTCCAGATGAGGAAACTGAAGTGACATGAAGGGCATCACTCCTGGTCACATAGTTAATAAATTTCAGGGGTGGGAAAAAGGTTCAAGTCACTGTTTTTCTTACCCCTTTTTTTTAGCAGGTGGTTTTCACAAGGTGGAAAACCAAAGGTCATTCATCTTTTTCATCTGCTCATTGGAGAAGTTCCTAGAATTATTGAATGTTAAGACTGAAAGAGAATAGAAATGATCACCCCCTTGATTTACATCTGAGGAAACTGAGGACCAAAGAAGTGGAATAATTTTGACCAAGGTGTACTGATAATAGGTGAATTCAAAACTTGACTTTTACTTCAAGTCCATGACTGAATGGTCAAGACCTGGATGGCCCCAGTCTGCAAGTTAGTGCTATCAACTCTCCTGAGTCATGTTGCTTTAAGAACATCAGCCAGGACACACCTGTAGTGCATTTACATCTGCTTATGAATTTATATGGCACCCATCACTTTTGCCAAAGGTCCTTTCATATGTATATAGCCTTCAAATTACACATGTGATGGATGTATCAGAACTTGACTTCTTAGACAGTGGACCAGGATCAATCAATCTTCTTTCTAATAATAATCCCCTCAATTTATTTTGTTCCTACCCAGGGACTATCCTGGAAATTCCAGAATTGGATTTGAGCCTCTCAAGGAGCCTTTGATTCTCCTGAAAGCACACAGGCTGCAGAAGCCTGAAACGAAGAACAAGTTTATGAAAGGCAGTGAAGATCAGAGGAGGCTCTCATATCCAAGTATCAATCAAAGTAAACTGCCTTGGTGAGGACAGGACATGGCTGCCTTTGGTATCTGGTATTGGCTTGCTCAAGTTCCCTCATGGACCATGTATCTAAGACCACATGGCCATAATCCAATACTGAATTTGATATGACAGTGGAAAAAATAGCATCTCTAAGACCTCAGTTTCTGTGCCTTAATGGGACTCTCACAGGGGTTGTCTTTGTTCAATTACTAACTCCTTTGTGTGTCATGTAAGACCCTTCAAAACTTGGCTCCAACCCATCTTTTCAGTCCTATTATATGTCAGAGTACTGGACTTGGAATTAGAAAGATCCAAATTCTAGCTATATGACCTTAGACAAGTCACTTAACTTTTGATTACCTCAGCTTTCTCATATGAAAAATGGACCTTATTTCATAGTATAACAAGGCAACTAGGTGGCATCATTATAGAGTGCTGTATTTTAAGTCAGGAAGAATCCTGAGTTCAAATCCTGCCTGAGACTTTTAGCAAGCTTTATAACCCTGATATATCACTAATATACCTTGCCTGCCTCCATTCATTATAAAATTCCATTTTATAATGGAAATAATAACAGCAATCACCCTGACACATCCAGGACAGTCTGCTAGCTCAGGTTCTTAGATCTGCTTTTCTGAAAGGAAAGAAACTTTTGAGGGGTCAACAATCTTCTTTAATCACATATACCAACAGAGAAAATACAAGTCAAGAAATAAAGACTAACAGACAGATCCAACTGTCTAACCATTACATACATATATAGTTACCAGAGAAGCACCAACATCTGGATTTTCCAACCCAGGGGCCTCCTTAAAGGCTATCCAGAGTTTCGTCTGGCACATGAACCTTCTTCCAAAGATTCAGCCCCCAAAGCAACACCTCTCTTCAGAGTATATGCATGCTTTTCAGAGACAGAGGGCATCACAGACCCTGATAACCCAGTGTCTCATTAGCAATCAACAAAAGGTGTGGCCCTCCTACAAAATAAGCTTCCCCTGGCCAAGCTTCCCCTAATGGGCTCCTCCTGGGGTCTATTAATGAGGGCATGGTGGAAGAGCTTTAACTCTTTTTACACTGGGTAATAACATAACCAGATGATATAGGAGACAGAACACTAGACAAGGTCAAGAAAAACCAAATTCAAAATCTACCTTAAACATTTACCCTTTGGGTGATCCCAGTGAAACCATTTAACGTTTCAGTCTCAGGTGACTCATCTATAAAATGAGAACAACAAGAACACATCTCCTAAGGTGGTTGGGAGATTCAAATGATACAATATACAGAAAGTGATTTTAATCACATTCCATGCCTAGAATGTGCTTGGTTCCATCCTCTGCCTCATAGAATTCCTAGCTTCCTTCAATGCTAAGTTGAAATAGAACTTAGGCCTGCTCTTCCTCATGCCTCCCTAACCCCCCAAATTATCTTGTATTTATGTATTTAATTTGTGCATGTATATTCATACATTATGAATATATATATATGTATGATATGTGCATGTGCATATACATATATACACATACATATATACATACATAATGCATACATTGTTGGGTCAAGAGTCAAGAAGAACTGAATTCAAATTCATCCTCAGACACTTACTAGCTAGGTATCTCCAAGCAAGTTGCTTAACCTTTGTCTCAGTTTCCTTGTCTATAAACTGGGGATAATACATAACAGGATTGTTGTGAGGATTGAATGAGATATTTGTAAAACATTTAGCACAGTGCCTGCCACATAGTAGGGGCTATATAAATGTTTTTTCCCTTTTCCAATAGAATATAAGTTCCTTGAGGGGAGAGACTATTCCTCTTTAGACTTTGTCATCTCCAATGCCCAAACTGGATACACAACAGATGCAGTCTAGATTCATTCATTCATTTATTTATTCATACATTCATTTATTCATTATCCTGCTTTAAACTCTGTGCTTTGGGGGTTTGGACATCATAATTGGTTGGGAGGATATGAAGGAAGGTTGACCTGGTCCATACTTAGAGCTTGACCCACGCACACATCACAAGACTCTTGATATCTTATCTTCATATATGATTCTGTTTCATTGTTTCCTTTACAAAAGTCAGGAACATGACAGGCAGACAAAGCCATGTTAGAATATGTTCTCCTTAATAACATGCAGACATTTATATTTTTTCTTGATATTTCCTATACAGAGCATGTTCTTGTAGTTTCATCACATAGATGCTCATAGTTGACCTAACCATTACTCATCTTGTTTATAACTGATGTCCTCCCTCCACCCTATCACACAGCTACAGGCTTGGGAGGGGAAGATCTTCCTTTCTTTCAGAGAGCTCAGCATCAATGTTTGCTTTACATTCAGCACAGATTTCTCATGAGTGTATTTGGTCAAAAATCAGGCACTGTTTCTGACTTTTAGGTCCTTGAAAGCCCTGTTGTTACTTCTTCAGATGAGACATGGGATATTGAGATGACAGAGTCCATTTAGGAGGATATACATTCCTTATTAATGAGAACAGGTTGCTATGTTTGTCCTTCATTCTCAAAGAGGACCATGACATCAAGGAGATGATGACATAACTTGTAATAGACTTTGATTTGAGTGAGGGAGGGCTGTGCAAGGTCACCAACCTCACTTTCTCCTCCTGAGCCACCTGGGTCCAGCGGCCAGATATTGATCAGGATGACTAGAAATAGCCCAGGATGCAATGGAAGATCCTGGCCCTTATAACCTAAAGTCTTATCAGATTCTCACTTTGAGGGAGATAATGCCAACTCTAAAGACACCAGCCTTTCTCTCCCTCTGCTGCCTTCCTTCCAGTTTGATCTTCAAACAGTCATGGTATTCTGTCATCTCTGGATCACACCCCAGTTTTCTGAAGACTTCTTTTTCCTCAACTGAATTTTTTTTGGAGGGGTAGTTTTGTGAAGTAACATTTCTCATATTTTTCTGTTATCATTCTTTGCAATGAATATTTTGCAAATAAGCTTTCCCTCTGAACTACTTTTGCTTCTGGCTGCCATATCTCTTTGTCTTTGGCAGGGATGTCCAGTATTCATCAGCAGAGGCAGTTACTGGACTTTCCCAGCTTCCTTGTTCTCTTCACTGTAGTGATATTTTTGCAGTAGTTAAACTTCTTTTTGAAATGTTGGTAGTCTGAATCTGTAAATGCATCGTACTGCTACGATCATCCTCTTGTCTGAACTCTGTAATTATGTCTACTGCTCATCCTACAAAGAGAGCCTGCATCAATGATTTCATTGGCCTAGGGAAATCGCAGATGGGAAAATTCCCTTCCCCAATGAAGGTCAGCAAATTCCATACATCTTACAGTCAGAGTACTTCCAGTGGGTACTGGGATGTTAAGTGACTTAATCAGGTAGCCAGGTTCTGTTGAAGGCAGGACTGGAACACAGATCTTCCTGACTTCAAAGTTAACTCTCTGTACACTGTTTCCCTTACCACACATCTTACACTTGGAATGTCATTGTTTATTCACTGCACATTCACTACGGGATCCTATCATCATAACTAACTCAATAATTCACATGCATTAAGTCATTTGTGCTTCACAATAAATCTGTGAAGGAGGTGCTATTATTTCTTTGCATTTTACAGGTGAGGAATGCAAAGTTCAGAGAAATGAATGATTTGTCAAGGATCAGGCCAATTCAGTTTAATAAACATTTCAATTCAACATTTATTAAGTGCCTACTATGTGTCAGGCCCTTTGCTAACCACTAATAAATGTCCTAGACAAGAAGAAAACCTAAGTCTTCCTGATTCCAAATCTAGCCCTCTGATCATTGTGCCATCCTGTCTCATTGATTAGCAAATCTGCAAAAATCTTGGCGATTATCCAGTCCAAACCCCTCATCTAACAGTTGTAGAACCTGAGTCCCAGAGAGATTGAGTGATATGGTAAAGGTCACACAGGTACAAAGTGGCAGAGCCAGAATTTGACCCTCAACCCCTCTGGCTTTAATAAAAATATTAGAGGCAGTAGGGCAAAGGAAATCGAGTGCTAGCCTTGGAGTCAAGAAGACCTGGATTCAAATCCTGCTCCTGACACTTCCTATTTGTGTGACCCTGGGCAAGTCATTTCACCTCTTCCTGATTTAGTTTCTTCATCTGTAAAATGAGAAGGTTGGACTAAGTTTCCCCTTAGGTGTCTTCTAGTTCTAAATCTATGAGCCCATGAATTAGTGAATTTAAAAGATTTAACACCTATATGTCAGACATTGTATTGGGGTTCAAAATGCAAAGGCAAAACAGTCTTTGACTTCAGTGACTTTATAGAGAATAAGCTCCCTGGATTTTCATGTAGGAAGGTATTTTGGCTGGAGGAGTCAGAGGGATGGTCTATTGTCATGACCTCTCCAGAAGCCACGGTAACATTGATTAGATGTCTATGCCCAGAGCAAACGGTAGAAAATGGAGCTTGGGGGCAGAGGTAGTGTTTCCCAGAAGCGGGGCAAATGGCAAGATTAGAGTAGATAGCTAGATAGGATGTGAAGCATGGTGGAAACTAGAGATAGTAAGTTAGGGGGCTTGCACTTGGCTTGATCCCTCACCAATCTAGGATTCTGCTCATTGCAGTGTGGCTTCCCAGCCACTTTCAGTCCCTCTGAGGCCAGGGGACTGCTGACTCATGCATCTCTGGATTCCTGGCACTAGACCACACACAGTATGTTCTCAGAATTTGTAGTTAATGGTGATGAAGGGGTATATTGATGGATTTTATCACTTTGTTGAGTGCCTAAAATTCTAGCTGTTAGTTCCAGCAAACCACTTGGGAATTATTATAACGGAGCTAATTTAAGCAAATAAGCACCTCTGTCGTATGTTAATACAAAAGATTTGCTTAATGTGTTTGGTGGAGGGGGCGGGGAGAATCTGAATTAAGATGAACTGTCTTAAATGAACTGTCTTAGATGAACTGTCTTAGAAACCCCCATCAAAACATGCCTGCCACTAAAGTGACTGGTGTACAACAGAAATAGGCATCACCTGAATTAAAGAAGGATAAAGATGTGCTGTGAATTTTTTAAAAAGTCTAAAACGGAAAAAATGGGAAGGTGGCCCAGTGATAATCAAGTTTTAAAAGGGATGTGGTATGCCGCAAAGAATGGTGGGAGTGAGGTGCAATGTGACTGGAAAGGGGTGGGGTGGGGTGAATAAGCTATGAAGGGTTTTGAATATCATAGAGGGAATTTTGTATTTGATCCCCAAGGTGATAGGGAGTCTTTGGAGTTTATTGAGTATAGGAGTGACGTTGTCAGTTCAATGCTTTAGGAAAATCCCTTTGGCAAGTGAATAGAGGATGAAGTAGAATGGGGAGAGACTTGTGGTGGGCAGACAATGCCCCCCCACACACCAGGACCCCTCCAGAAGACTTTTGGAATAGTCTAAGGTCTGTATGAGAGTCTGCACTAAGTGATGGCAGTACTAGAGAAGACAAGGCATGTATTCAAGAGATGTTGCAAAGGTGAAATCAGTAGACTTTGGCACCAGATTGCATATGGGGGATGGGGGAAGTGATGTGCAAGATGGTGAGCAGCTGAAATTGTAAACCTAACAGAATGAGAGGATGCTGGCACCTTCAACAATAATCGGGAAAACTTCAGGGGAAAGGGATTGCTTAGGAGGAAAGATAATGAATTCAGTTTTGGACAAGTTGAGTTCAGGGTATCGACCCTGTTTGAGATATTCAATCAGCAGCTGGAGATGCAAGGCTAGAGGTCAGCAGAGAGGTTAGGGAGGGATAAATTGGTCTGAAAATCAAACCCAGCAATAATAGTAACTATTATTATTATATGGCATGAACTTGGAGCCCTTAATCATTCTGGTTGTCCTCGAAAAGTTCTTCAGTTTACCATATTCTTACTATAAGGCAGTGTCTAGAACTGAACACATCCCTCCACAGTGACCTGACCAGGACAGAGGAGAGTGAAATCGTCAGTATCTAGAACTGAATACATCCCTCCAGAGTGACCTGACCATGACAGAGGAGAGTGAGATCATCAGTATCTAGAACTGAACACATCCCTCCAGAGTGACCTGACCAGAACAGAGGAGAGTGAGATCATCAGTATCTAGAACTGAACACATCCCTCCAGAGTGACCTGACCAGGACAGAGGAGAGTGAGATCATCACCCACATAATTCTGAATACTCAGCTTTTCTTGTTTTAGCTCAAGATAGTGTTGGCTTTGGAGGCTACCATGTCCATAAAGTTGATTCATACTGAATTCACAGTCCACTGTAATTTCCAACTCTTCTTACTTTTAATTTCTGTCAAGTCCTTCCTTTCCCACCTTGTAATTGTGAAGCTTGTCATTATATTTCCTAAAATGTGTGATATCGAGTTTTGAACACAATACTCTAAGTATGGTCTGTTAGCTCTCCTTAGGGAAGGACTGTATTTTTTTCTTTTTATCTCCAGCACCTGATTGCAGGGCCCAGCACATAAAAGGTGCTTAATAAATGCTTGTTGATTAGTAAATTAATTTTTTTGACCAGGCAAAGCATAGAAAATGATGAATAAAAGCTGATTGACTGCCAGACTATCTCATCTATGTGTTATACTCCAGACTTTCCTACTCTTAATGGCAGTCTCAGAATAACGACTCCATCACGATGTTGCCTTTAGCTGTCTCTGAAAGACTTTATCATCATTCATGACTTTACTCAGTACTAGAAGACTCATCTCAGCCAGTGCGATGGTAACAAGAAAAGTAGCCAAAAACAGTCACTTAAATTCCCTGAGCCTCAGTTTCCTTATCTGTCAAATGAGGCAAGTAAATTGGATGGCCTTTGAAGTCCTTTCTAATCTTAGACCTATGATCCTGTGATTCTAAGCCTCCAGCTTCTTCATCTATAAAATGAGGGGTTGGTTTATATGACCCTCGAAGTCTTTTTAAACTCTAGACCCATTGTTCTACAGGTGTACATGTGTGAGAAAGAAAAGGTCTGATGGAGCAAAGATACTTGGCCCCATGGGAGAAATTCTTTAGATAAAACGGATGGCAGAGAGGGTCATCTTACCAATTCCTTTTCAACTTCTCCACCTTCCTAGCACAGAACCAATAGGGAAATGGACCAAGACAGAATGCTCAGAAGCCCAACAGCCCCAATAGCTAACCAGCTTGGTCTGCTTTTCCACAACTTTATCAGTCATAAAAAATACATGTGCCCAAGAGAGCTATGTGAGAACCCTGCCTTTAGGAGAGAAGATTCATCATAATAGGATACAGTTTGCCTACAAATATTGATAACTGAAGCAACCAATATTGAAAAATCACAGGCTTGTAGTTAGAACATCTAGTCCAACTGGTACCTGAAAAGGGATCCTCTTTGTAGCATCACTGACCGATGATGCCTAAAGATCTCCAAGGAGCTTGGAATCCATCATTCCTGAGGCAGCCCACTCTTCTTTGGAATAGCTCCACTTGTGAGGAAGTTTTCCTTGCATTCTGCCCATAGCTGCCTATCCACTATTTCCCTCCACTACTGCATCCAGTTTTGCTTTCTGGTGACAAAGGGAACAAGATGAATCATTTTGCCACATGAAAGACCTTCAAGCATTTATAGAAAACTTTCATGTTTACCCTGAGTTTTCTCTTCCCCAGGCTAATCAACCAGTCTTCCTAGGTCATGAACTTGAGGTCTTTTGCCCTTTTCTGTATTCAATCAAGCTTCTCAATTTCCTTCCTTAAACTATGAAGCCCAGAACTAATTAGAAGACTTCAAATTTGGTCTGTTCAGAGCCAACAACAAGAGGAGTGCTGCTTCCTTCATTTTGAAGACTTTGTCTCTCTGGCGTCAGTGTGTTTTATTTGTGTGTTAGTCATGTTTACTTTAGATATTATTACTTTTTTTATTCTTTTTTTTCCCCCAGAGTATTCTTTAATTCTGGGTATTTGTATTTCCAATCAATTATTGTCTCTTTTCTTGGGTGAGACTAGCCATCACGAATTTAAGTTCTTCTATTTTGCCAGTTATTCCTGTTGTGCAGGGCATATTCTGCTTTTGTAATTCTAAAGAATTTAGACTTAGAAAGCTAAAGTGGTTTGTGTATGGTCATATATTTAAGTGTCAGAAGCAGGATTTGAAACCAGGACTTCTTGTCCCTAAGATAGGTTGTTTCTTTATTCTACCATGCTGTCTCTCTGATCTAGATGATGCTATCTAGCCTCACTTCCCCCATCTTGTACTTGAGAAATTTATTTTGGAAAAACTGCATAGTGGAGTATTATGTCTAGTATTACTCAGCTATGGAGACGCATGCAGCTAGGTGGAGCAGCAGACAAAGTGTCAGACCTGGAATCAGGATGAATCATTTTCCTCAATTTAAACTGGCCTCGGACATCTACTATCCGTGTGACCCTGGGCAAGTCACTTAACCCTGTTTGCCTCAGTTTTCTCATCTATAAAATGAGCTGGACAAGGACATGGTGAACAACTCCAGTATCTTTGCCAGGAAAATTCCAAATGGAATCATGAAGAGTTGAAAATGGTTGAAACAAATAAAAAAACCACAGATGTTATTGTGTTTGTTTGTATGAAGTATAGATGTATATTATACAGGTACTTACTGCTGATGCCCTCACTAATCAATCAATAAGCATTTATTAAACACCTATTATTACCAGACATTGTTCCTTAGCTAGGCACCAGGAATACAAATAATGAGAAATCTCTATTCTCAAGGAATCTATGTGTGTACATATGTGTACACATGTCTGTATACACATGTGCATACATACATGTTTGTGAACATGTATGCTGGGCTATTTTAACTTCTGAAGCTGGTTAGCTTCTGACCATTCTGCCATGGTCCAATTCCCTACATACAATACATTTATACATACACATATGTATTTATACATATATATAAGCATATATAGAAATATATAATTCTTTGTGTTTATGTGCCTGTATAAGTTTCTGTAATATACACATATATGTATAAACACACAAATATACATATACATACTCACACATATACATACTTGAGTCTTGAGAATAGGGATTTTTTATTCTTTGTATTTTGTCTCCCAGGGCCTAGCACAATGTCTGGTAAATAATAGGTATTTCATAAATGCTAATTGATTGATTGATTAGAGCATCTGCAAGTAATGCCAATGATACTTGTGTGATATATAATTGTATGCATGCAACCACTCTGACTTTGCTCATAAATCTTAAGGAATGGCCATAGACTCAGGGAAGTTAAGCTACTTGTCTGGACTCACACAGATAAAAAGTTTCCAAGGTGATATATGAACATAGGCTTGACTTTGAGCACACACACATGCACATACACATCCTCTGTGCCAGGCTGTCTTCTGTGATAAACCCTTGGCAAACTGAGAGTCACTCAGCATTTGGGGTAGAACTTCTCCCCCTCCAGGAAATGCTAGTGGCAGGCTTTTGGATAGGAATCACAAATTAGGAGAAAGTTGAAGGGGAAAAGGCCTCAGTGGGCAGTGGTCGGGGAGCATGGCACCAAATGGAAGTTCGCCAATGGGACAAAGGAAAATGGTTGAACTTGAATAAAAAGCAAGAGAGAACTGCCCAAGCCAACAGTTTCCAAAATAAAATCAAGGTCCTCCCTGTGCATCCCCAGGGAGTTACTTTTTTAATCTCTTCCAGACACTCTAGGATGAAGCAAGAGATAATTTATCTCAAAAAGGGTTGGCCTATTTTGAGTATACTGTCCTGAATTTTCCCTTTTCCCCATAATCATCTATTGTCCCGGATGCTAAAATTAGCCTTGGTAACAAATGACTTAAAGTCCTTAACACAAAGTTGTGTCACTGATAGACTTTCAGAATAAAACAAGTAGGTTTTAGACTCCCCATCATCTCTCCTATCAATCCCTTCCCTTTCTTCCCATAATTTTTCTTCTGGACCATTTCACCACCCTCCTAAGTTATTACCTTGAATGCTCAACTGGGATATGAGAGACTCTTCGTACCCACATCTGCAGAGACCCAAGTTTAAAATAAATTCATAGATTTTTCCCACAGTAGATTCTCGATGGGGCTATAATGGGTCGAAAATATGAATTTGAGGGGAATCACCCTGAAGACAAATATATTCTAGGAGATGATAAGAGTTGTATCTGTATCATCTATAGAAAGATACAACTGTGAAAAGGGTTTGAGAACTAGCTAAGGTTTGAAGTTCAGTGGGCTAATTAACCCCTCTCACCTCTGAGAGCAATTTGGAGTTACCATAATGTTTGAGTTGGAAGCCAGGAATCCCTAAAGTCATGCATTTTTCAATATTCTGATCTTAAATGCTGATCTCTCCAATGTACTTTGTCCCTATAGATTTGGAAAATGTCCTAAAAAAAGAGTTCTTGGGGGAGTCTGATTTAATAGTAGTCAATTAAGGGAAAATTTCCTTTTGAAAACCAGAAAGAAATGTTTTGCAATACAACTAATAAGTATCTGCCTGCCCAACGTGAGTTCAATCTTCCTTAAAGCTTTTGTCATCTCCTAAATGACATGAAACTATTTTTTAAGGAAAAAATAAACTCTTCATGCCACTGTGAAAGTACTTTTGGAAAAAGAAGTGATACTCGGACTTAAATTCACATTCCAAATGTAAATGACTAATAATATTTATCAGAGATGGGAAGATGAGGGAGGGTTAGCCCCAGCATAACAGATCCTCCATATGTTTAAGAGAAAGAGAGCAGGGAAGGGAGGTTTAGAAGCAAAGATAAATCACCTTTTCATCTTGCTGAAATGAATCATTGAATTTGGATTTATGAAGATTTGGATTCAAACCTCTGACACTTACTAGCTCTGGAGGCCTAAAATGGGGGAAAGGACAGCTGTAACATTTTTTCACAGAGTTGTGAGTTGCAAATGAAATAATGTGTGTAAAGCACTTTTCAAACCTTAGAACCAGTGAATAAGCAACTATCACTGTTATATTGTATAAGTGGGTCAGCTAGGTGGTGCACTGGATAGAGCACCAGTGCAGGAATCAGGAGGATCTGAGTTCAAATCTCACCTCAGATACTTGACACTCACTAGCTGTGTGACCTTGGGCTTACTTAACCCCAACTGCCTCATCCTGGGTCATCTCCAGTCATCCTGATGAATATCTATCTGGTCACTGGATTCAGATGGCTCTGGAGGAGAAGTGAGACTGGTGACCTGTGCAGCCCTCCCTTACTCAAAACAAAGTCAACTGCAAATCATCTCACCATTTCTCTGATGGCATGATCTTCGGCAACAAAGGACAAACACACACACACACACACACACACACACACACACATTGTCCGGGCAGTATACCTCAGGCACTTTCTGGTGCCATGATCATAGGAAGTTACTGAGCCTCTCTAAGTCTCAAAATTCTCACCTATAAAATGAAGATAAAAGATCCCACATTCCAGGGTTGTGAGGATCAAATGAAATATCATGAGTAAACAGAGAATCATGGAAATTACAGTCATCAACAATACTTTAGGAGCATGGACCTAGAAAGAGCCTCAAAGACCAACTAGCTCAAGTGTCCCACTTCTGAGATGACTAAGCCAACGCTCAGGAAGCTAATTGTCCAAAATCACGCAAGTCATAGGTCAGAGGTTAGACTCCAGAGCCAGTGCCTGCCCCATGCACTCTGCTGTCTCTTGTTTTAACCATAAGGATGAAAAGAAGGAGAAGGAGGAAAAGTGGGATTGTTTTGAGCTTTAAAATATTCTTACTCAACTCTGACTCAGTCATCCCACTACTGGGCACATATCCCAAGGAGGTCAAATCAGAAAGGTCCCATATATACTGAAATACTCATTGTAGCACTTTTTATGGTAGCAAAAAAACAAACAAAAAATCTGGAAACAAAGTAATGCCCCTCTATTGGGAAATGGAAGACCAAATTCTAGCATATGAAGATACAGTAATGGAATATTATTAGACTATGTGAAATGAAGATGGAAGAACTCAAGTAAACTCAGAACTCAAGTAAAACAGTTTTGTATGAATTAATGCAGTACAAGACAAGCAGAATCAGGGAAATAATATCTAGCATGGCTTGGTGGATCCCAGAGCCTGGGGATGGAGTCAGGACGACCCAATTTCAAATTCACTCACTTAGTAACTGTGGGGCCCTGAATGTCCCTTAAATTCTCTGGACCTCAATTTTTCCATCTGTAAAAGGAGAAGGTAGAAGTAAACAGCTTCTAAGGTCCCTTCTTGCTCTAAAGCTCTGATCCTACAAGAAATCAGGGAAACTTGGAAAAACCTGGATGGATGCAGAGCAAAACCAGAAGAAGCAAAAATAAAAATAAAAAAAACACAAAACAGTATGGCATGGGAGTAGTGGAGTTAGGAAGAGTGGCTCCAGTCCTGGGGTAACTACAAGGCACAATGGATAGACTGTGGAATTTGGAGACAGGAAGGTCTGAATTCAAATTATACTAACTGTGTGATCCTGGGCAAATCACTTAATCTCTCTGCCTCAGTTTCCTTGGTTGTAAAATGGAAATTATAATAGCAGCTACTTCCCAGGGCTGTTGTGGAGATCAAATGAGATAAATATAAAATGGTTTACAAACCTTAAAATACTAGGTAAATGGCAACTATTGTTAACTACTATTATTAAACCCTGCCTTGGCTGCCAACAAGCTATGTGACCCACAGGTAAGTCATTTACCTCATCTGAAACTTAGTGTCTCCATATAAAAAATCAGGGGTAGAAGTAATATTGGTCTGGACAGCTTCTAAGACTTTTTCCAGCTCTACATCCATGATCTCACAGACCCACAATATATACAACTACAAAGATGCATAAGAAAACAAAGCTGACATACTCTGGAACTCAGACCATTGTCATAACCAATGGCGACTTCAGGAGACTAACAACAGACATTCTGCCCCCTTTCAGCAGAGAGGCACTGAACTCCAGGTGTGGAATGAGGTACAGCTTGGCAGACATGGCCAATGAATATTCATATAGACATAGATTTATTCCTATATGTACATATATTTCTAACACCAATTTGGCATTGATGATATGTACATTTGTATATGCACATATATGCTTAACCCCTTTTTGGCAAGGAAGAAATAGGGGAGGTGGAGGAAGTCAGTAGAAAATAACAGTATCTTTTTTTAAAAGAGAATCAATAAAACACCTATTTTTAAATTTGAAAAAGAAATGCTTCCACCCACATGTAAAATTTGATTGCTGTCATGTTAATTTGAGCCCCATGTCCATGGGGCTGCTGCAAACCTCATTTCTATAAGAACTGGTATATTTCCCAAAGCACGACTACTTTATCACTGTTATTATGAATGCCCTTTCATGCAGGCCCACTCCTTTATTAGCTTGGAAAAACTCAAAAGTGAAATGCAAAACAACAGCTTCTTGTCAACCTCCTAGACTTGAAAGCAGCTCAAGTGGGTGGGGGAAAGGCAAGCTGCCGAGCTGTGCAGACATCAACCCCAAGAAGACTTTCTTGTCAAATGATGCCATCCATAAACCTCCCCACAAAGGAGGTACTCAGACAATCAGGGCAGCTACTGGCAGTGGAGGGAAGTGTATGACCTTTCGGAGCGTCAGAAAAAATAATACCCACGCCAACAAACCTTGGGCTAAAATGAAGTAAATATTTGTAAAATTCTTAGCACTGTGCCTAGCACATAGTAGGCCCTTGTTAAATATATATCCCCTTTCCCTAAACTCCTCTGGGTAAAGTAAAGATGGCAAATTGCACATAGAATCAAGGCAAGCTTTGGAAACAAACAACTGTGAAGCTAGCAGGAAAAGGGGTAGTTCTTGAGGGTCAGAATGTTATACTGAGTAGAACTGGATGAAAACGAATAGGGCTAAATATAGTCTTAAACTCAGGCTCAAGAAATTTCACCAGCACATGATTTGGGAGCTGTGGTCAAAAACCAAAGGTTTTTAAAGGTAAGAGGAGAGGGAAAAGTAGCTCAGTTTACATTTTTTATAAAACATATATTGTGGATCATCTTAGGAATGTAATGTTTCTGTATGTTAGCCCCATCAAATCAACTTTCTGTTTGTGGACTCTCTCTATTACACCCAGGCCTGGGATGAAGGGTAGTGTAGAGATGGAAACTTGGAAAGATGAATCTAAGAGGTTTTTTCATCCCTCATAATTTGTTATACTGAAGGGATATTAACTCTCCAAATCAACTCTCTAGGGAGTCTACATAAGATCCTTGATACTGGCATTCCCTATGACAAATACAACCATTATTCCGACCAGCTCCTCCTGGCTGGTTGGTCCCGCAAAATACCCACGCCTGCATACTACAGTCACACCAGAGACAATGTGATATGTTCTACCTGGCATTCAGAGCCCTTCATAACCTAGTCCACTCATACTTGTGTTCTTATACATTTACTCCTCTACACGTGCTCTTCCACCGAGGGGCACTGACCTCCTGGCTGCTCCATGAGCAAGATACTTCATCTCTCAGTTCTGGGCATCTTCTCTGGCTATTCCCCCCAGAAACCTGGAATGCTCTCCCTCCTGCACTCTGGCTACCAATCTCCCTGCCTTCCTTTAAGTACTACATAAAATCCTACCTTCTGAAGGAATCTTAATTTCCCCAACCTCTTAATTTCAGTAACATCCTTCTATTAATTATTTCCTATTTATCCTGTGGTATAGTTTGCTCTGTGTATATTTGTTCACATGTTGTCTCCCCACCCCTGTCTTTGAGGACAGGGACTGCTTTTGTCTCTTTTTGTATCCCCGGTACTTAGCCCAATGCCTGCCATGTGGTAGATATTTAATGATTGTTTACTGAACTGAATTGAAAATTGAATTGCTTCAGTAGAAAAAACTGGCTCTGGAATTCAAAACCCATCTCTCATCCTTACAACCTGTGTGACTGTCAGCAAGTCACTTAACCTCCCCGGGCTTCGGTTTGCTCATATGTATAATGAGGGAATTGGACTAGATCGCCTCTCAGGTCCCTTCCAGCTATTGATCAATGACTCTATGATCTTAAATCATAATTTCCTTAGGTCAGGTTATACTGTGCCAAGTAATGTCTGGGAATACAACTATGAAAACTAAGTTAGTCTTTACCCTCAGGCAACTTACATTATAGAGGGAGAGCACCAGAGATGCACTGGAGGCAGCTAAACCAATCAAAGGAAGGGGCCAAAGGTACATCAAGATAAGAAGCTGATGGGGAGAGCTAAGTGTCTCTGTGGATAGAGCACCAGGCCTAGAGTTGAGAAGACCTGAGTTCAAATTTGGCCTCAGCCATGTAATAGCTGTGTGACCCTAGGCAACTCACTTAATCCCACTTGCCTCAGGTTCCTCATCTCTAAAATGATCTTGAGAAGGACATAGCAAACCACTTCTGTATCTTTGCGAAGAAAACCCTAAATGGGTGTGAACATGACTGAAATGACTCAACATCAACCACAAAGAAGCTGATGGTGGAGAAAGAAGTCTGGAAAGACAGGAGTAAAGCCAAGAGGGAAACTGGGCCTCAGTTTCATCATTTGTAGAATGAGGCGGCTGGGCTGTTCCAGTTTCATTTCCAAAGAGCTGTTTGGTAAATTTTCAATACAAGAATTTTCAACTGGGAAATCTGAAAATACTATGTATCAGAGCTTGACTTAGTGTTTTTTTTAAGAAAATGATGGAGAAAATATAGGTTAAATTTAAAGTGTGTTTCATGCAATTTTTTTTCTCAGAGAGCCAATTGTTAAATATTTATTAACACACCCATGGGGAAGACATATATAGAGGAGTAATGACTGTGGAGTGGGATTTTAGCTTGGAAAGTTACAGAGCTGATGAGTGGAACCAGAGGGGAAACAATTGACAGGTGTACTCATGTTAACTAAACACAAGTAATGTTATTTGTGGTCAGGGAAACCAGTGAGACTCACAGGCTCCCAGGGGCCTCTGGAGGAAGATCTCAGGTTTTTTAGCTCAGAGTTCAATGAAACCAAGCTAAGATGAAATTCTAGACTTAAATGAGACTTCCAATGTAAAGATACAAGGAAAAGAGTTGGCTTTGATAATACTGAGTTCCTTTGGTCATTTCTTAGTCATTTCTAAGCAATGACTTAGAAGCAGTGTCATGTAGTGGCTAGAGAACTAGCCTCAAAGCCAAAGGTTCAAATTCTGCTCCTAACACGTACTGACTGTGTGACCTTAGGCAAGTCACTTATCTATCCTTTTAATGTTTTAAGTAACTCTCTCAGCAAACTCCAGGTTTCCAAGAAAAAAAACCCTCTGATCTGTGCTGGTAGAATTTCTCATCCGGGAGTCACCCATGCCAGTGAAATCACAATTCTATTCTCTATTTCCATCCCTGGCACTTATAAACTATGTATATCTGGGCAAGTTATTTAATATCCATGGGCCTTAGGTAACTCTCTGGCACTTAACTCTATTCATTGGTAAAGGGAGTTCTCACACAGGGAAGTACCCCCATGCTTCCAAAATCACAGAAAATTCCCTGTATTTGGCTACAAGCAACTTGCCCTGAGATTGTTTTGTGGCTCCTCCTTAACTTCCTTTTGGTCAGGTGCCTTGAATATTAAGCAGGTTGCATATAAGCAAAATGCAAAAGTGTAGAATATAGACTGCTCCATGATATTGCTTTAGATCTGGGACATCAAAGAAATTTCATGTCAAGAAATCAAAGAGGGAATAAAGTTAACTGACTTACTCTGCCACATCCTTGAAGTGTGGAGATTGGTAACCCTGGGGTTCTCAAAGATGATGCCAGAGGAGCGTAAGTTCTACCTAGCATTCTACCAAGACTACAGGGAGAAGTCATCCAACAGCCATCCAACTATGTCTGAGTTTCAAAGATGAGCCTAACTTGTCTCTGTCCATGGACAGGTTCATCGTCAGTACGCTAGCCCCTTGGTGATAACCTGATACCAAGATCATAGGACCACAAATGAAAATTGGGAAGGAATCTGAGAGGCCAGAAATTCCAATCCTCTCAATTTAGAGAAAAGGTAAGTGAGGGCCCAAAAGATTAAATGACATTCAAGGTCACACAGCTGGTAAGTGACAGAGATAGGACTAGAATCGAGATCCTAAATTATGACTTTAAATTAAGTATACTTCGTACTGTGCCTCTCCCATGGCAACCCAAATACATATGTATGTATGTATATAAATTAATGTATGTATGTATGTATATAAATATATGCGTGTATATAAATTAATGTATGTATGTATATAAATATATGTATGTATATAAATTAATGTATGCATGGATATAAATATATGTATGCATATAAATTAATGTATTATGTATATAAATTAATGTATGTATGTATATAAATTTATAAATATAAATTTGTTGTTTTTTTAAAAGATCCTCGGTTCTAGACAGTCCCCTTCTGATTCCATGGTTGTAGGTGTAGTGTGGTGGAAAACGAGGGCAGAAGATGCTAAGAATCATGTCATTTTTAGATCCTCTATTAACATTAATTGAGCCCTTGGTGTTCTACATGTGAGAGACTTGTCCAGTAAACATACTTAAAACTGGACTGAAACTGAATCTTGACATTCTCACTATTGAGGTAATCATATGATAAAAAGAAATGGTCACTAAATGGACAGAAATCTCCTCACTTCTCCTGGAAGAGGCAAATAAGCGATATGGGGAGTTGGTCTGATGATGAACCCAAAAGCAACAGTACACATTTCACGGGATATTCAGTCATCCTTTTCTTATGATAAGTATTTACAAAATAGAACACAATGAAAATAGTCACAGCTCACGTAACAACATCTGCTGCAGAGGATGAGAAGGCTGAAAAAATCTACAAGAAACTAAGTGAGACTCCCAAAATTATTGTTGTTCAGTTGTTTTCCATTGTGTCTGACTCTTTGTGATCCTATTTGGGGTTTTCTTGACAAAGATACTAGAGTTTTTGCCACTTCCTTTTCCAGCTCATTTTACAGATGAGGAAACTGAGGCAAAGTGGGTCAAGTGACTTGCCCATGGTCACATAGCTGATAAGTGTCTGAGGCCACATTTGAGTTCAGGTGTTCCTGATTCCAGGTCTAGCACCCAATCTCCTCAGCTACCTAAGCTGTCATTCAAAATTATATGAATATGTAGTTTAAAACTTGTTGACTCATGCAAAGATGGGCATAAGGTCAGAGTGAAAACTATGCTGAAAAATGTGGATCAGGAGTAAGAAATAATCCAAATCAAATGATTGAAGCCATATGGATGCCCCAAGCTAATATGATGAATGAATAGATGGATAAATCAGCATTTATTAAATACTTGCTATGTTCCAAGAACTATACAATATATCACCTTTGAGAAGACAGTTACAGGGAGGATCTGAGTCAATTTTTTGTGTGACAACACAAAAATGGAAACTGCCTGAATTTCAACAAAGAGTAAATGAGTTACCAATGTTGTCTGTGTCTACTCGTACCACCGACATATTAGGACAAAGATGCCAAACTAGAAGAAAGAACATGGCAGCCAAGGGCAATATAAAGGGTTTAGAATATAAACTTGCTTGTAAAATCTCACAGAGGGTGATAGTGGGAGGTTCTGAGCAATAGTGCTTTAAAATATATTGAGGAAAATGAGAGGAAAAAAACCTATTAGGACCTTTGCAAGGGACATAGCTAAGTGGAATCATCCTGAGGACATTTAAAGATGAAGCTGGAAGGACAGTGAACAGATGAAAAATGGAGAAAAATATCTGTCAGGATGTCTGTAAAATACTTTTTACTCTCTCTACCTCATTTGAACTCTAACATCACAGTCCCTGATGTGCTGCTGGAGAAAGCAGAAACAGCACTGAGGAAAATCAGCAAAAACAGCCAACCAGAGAAGATCAAATAAGTAAAAGGAGGTTTGTGCTGGAGGCAATATGAATTTAAGGGTGCTCAGGGGTCTATTCTCAAGAGATCCCCCAAAGAGGAGGACAACAAATGCTTAGGAAAATTACAGACCTCTTTATTATCCCAAAAATGTTGACCAAGGAAATATCGATTACTGCAGATTCATCTACCTCTGTCTCCACAGCTACAAAATCCAGAAGGGCATGGAAACTACATAAAGGAATTTGCCACTGTCATTGAGGATGGCCAGCACAGACTCCAAATCAGAGAGATTCTCTATCAATGGGGAGTTCTTCCAAAGGCTCTTGATTGTGCTGACATTGTACTGAGTTCATCAAGCCCTAGAAATGGTAGAACCTCCAATATGAGATTTGTCATTGCTCGAAGGAGTTCATTCTCATTAGCACTGGAAAAATAGAAGCCAGTGGTTTAGATTATATAATTATTCCTAGGCTTTGTCTCCTTTCCTCTTTGATCCATCCTCCACATAGCTGCCAAAGTGATTTTCCTAAAGTGTAAGCCTAATCATGCTGCGCCCCACCTCAACCTGCTCAAGAAACTCTACTGGCTCCTTTTTGTCTCTAGGATCAAAGATAAACTCTTCTGGAAAGACCTTCACAGTCTGGCAAAAGCTATCATTCCAACCTCAATGTATTTTATTCCTTTCACTTTTCTTGGTCATCGAGTCAAACTGGCTTCTCTGTTCTTCACACGTAGCAGTCTTGTCTCTGCCTTGTCATGTCAAGCATTCACCCCTTCCTCACTTGTGTCTGAATTCCTAATTTCCTTCCCTTCAGTTGTTGTTGTTCGATTGTTTTCAATCATTCTTGACTCTTTGTGACCCCATTTGGGGTTTTCTTGGCAAAGATACTGGAATGGTCTGCCATGTCCTTCTTCAGATCATTCTACAGATGAGAAAACAGCAAATAGGGTTAAGTGACTTGCCCAGAGTCACCCAGCTGGGAAGTGTCTGAGACCAGATTTGAACTCAGGAAGATGCGTCTTTTTGATTCCAGCTCTGGCACCCTTCCCATTGGACCATCTAGCTGCTACCAATTTCCCTCACCTTTCGGCTCAAATGCCACTTCCTGTATGAGGTTTTTCCTGATCACCTTCTCAATGTCTCCTCACATTTATTCTGTAGGTACCTAGGTGTATACATGTTGTCTCCCTGATGAAATGTAAGATCTTTGATAGCGAGGGCTGTTTTATTTATTATACTTGTATAATCAGCACCTAATACAGTGCTAAGCACATAGTAGGTGCTTAATAAATCCATGCTGATTGATTGTTTGAAAAATAAATTAGGCAATGAATGTCTATCAATCAAAACTCTGCTATGCTTTTGAATGAACAGTTCATAGAACTCCTCTGTCAGTACATGTTGATAGACTGGACTATGAGTTGGGTTTACTATTGAACAGGAGATAGAATGTGGGTTATATTGTCTTTAGGAAACTGAATAAATTTTGGTAGTCAGTCAGGCCTAGACTCAGGTACTGACTAAGGCAAGAAAGTGCTTAGGAGATGTATAGCAGAGAGACAATTGGGAGTTTGGGGGAGTGGTGGAAATGGATATTTCTGACATTTTTTGACTAGGGGAACTGATCATTTAAATGTCTGCCATTATTAATCTGATTGACCTACTGAGAGTAAATTGCATCTATTAAGCTTTTGAACAGTTCAGTTTCCAATTCAAAGAAGCTAAGAAAGGGCTCATAACTTTATTTTACAGTCTCATGGTAGTTTCCCCAGAAGAATGACTTGCCCACCCACTCAGCTCCATTATTATGGCACCTTGCAATAAGAATCTTTGTTGGGGGTGGGGGGAGGGGGAGTAGAAGACAAAGTTGAGAATGATTGCTCTTTCATTTGAATGGGTCAAAGCCTCCGTTGCCTGTTCCCAAGTCATAGTCTCACAATTTCACATCAGCTGTTATAAATGAGTTTCTTTGACTAAAAACTCACATTGTTATGAGGCCATAAAGAAGAATCTATTGTCAACCTTCACTAAAAATGTGAACTTGGGAGACAGGCTCCCTTCTATTTCCTTCTGTGGAAACATTCCCAGTCACATGGGTTTTAATATTTAACATTTGGCCCTACAAAAACAAAACACTCTACCTTAAAGACCTAAAAATAAAACTCCCTGCTCTGCAGGGACCTCTTTCTACTTCCAAGCATGGTGTCTATTTATATAGATTGAATTAAGACTCCCTTGTTTAAGTTCACATTTGCAAAGTAAGTAATAAGATAGATGTTTCTCACACGTCATCCTAAAATTACCTCAGCTATCAAAGGAACACGGAGAACCCCTTCTATCCTGGGCCTCAATCATCACCACCATCACCTTACCACAATTCTAGATGTTTCCCAAGACACATTAAACTTGGGGGAAGAGGCTCAGGCTATGTTGTGTTCTTGCCACCACAAGATTAATCGATCAATCTATAAACATTAATTCAGCACTTATCACGTACACAGCACTGTGCTAAGCATTCCAATACAAAGTCATCAAGTTCCTTAGAGTAGTGGTGTCAAACTCAAGCACAAATAGGGATGCTAAATTATACACAAAAATCCCAACAGACCACATATTGACTTAGTAATATCATCTATGTTCTGTTGCATTTTTATTTATGTTGTTAAATATTTCCCAATTACATTTTCATCTGACTCTGCATTTGGGAGATATGTAGGACCATTGGTCACCATGTCTGTCTCCTCTGCATTAGAGTACTTTGTAGGAACCTCTCCTTAATACTTAGTCTATTTTGCTTTTGCATCATTAAATCAACAAGTATTTATTAAGTGTCTTGATATAGCGGGTGGAGAGCCAGCCTGGAAGCCAGGAGTGAGAGCAAGAGTGTAGGACTGTGACTTTGAGTATCTTGGTTAATGTAAACAGTAAAAGCAGCCCCATCCCATGGGAAGACTCCTGTGTGACCCTGGACCATTCCTGGCACTGTGCCTTCTTTGTTCTATTTCTATTGATACGTTTAAAAGTGAGTAACTGCTATTACAGATGAGGAATCTGATATAGATGAAGCACTGATAAGTAACTTGCCCAGAATCATATGACCAGAAACATCTGGTCTGAGACTGAAAACCAAGTGTTATTGATTCTTTATTGAGTGAGTAAAACCATCAGAGATTATGCTAATGAAGAGTAATAAAATGAAGTTTCTTCACTTACCACAAAGAAAATTACCTGAACTGATGCAGATAGAGACTAGAAAACCAGGGCTTCAGACTCAAAGGTCACCCAGCACTTCCTCCCTAAGGACTGCCTTGTGCTGACCAGACCAGCTTCTTCACGGGCCCCGCCAATCGCTTAGCCAGGAGGTAGCCAGTTTCCTTTTCCTTTAAATTTTTAAAATTATTATTATGAATCTAACAAAAACCACCATTTCCATTCATTAAGCATAGAAAAAAGGTTTATATTGGAAGCTGTGAATCTTGATTTTGTACAATTTGCTTCCAAGTATAGCTCAAATCCGACAAGGAAGTCACAGCATTACCCCACGTACTCATATTCCTCTTTGACCCTCTCCTCCTCATTCTTTATATAATCACTAAAAGTTTCACTGATGCTCCTTTTACTATTTGCATCCAAAAAATGAAGCCCTTGTAACAAAAAAATATACTCATGTAAAAACAAATCTGCATATTGGCAGGATCCAGAAAATGATTTCTCATTTAGTAGCTCTAGGCAATCACCATTACTACCATGAATAAATGCTTATCATGTTCAACCAGTCAATGATTATTGACTGACTGACTATTCAGTAAACACACAGGTCATACCAACATGTCAATTGTGTGGGAATACTCACAGGAGGGCTTCTAGCAGGTGTTCTAGCAGGTTAACTCTTGATCCAGACAGACAAGAAGACAGGAACTGAGACATAATAAGGTGTTAAATAAGCTTACGTTATTCTAGTCTTCTCAAAGGAGTTTGCTGATAATGCTATAGCTTCCCCTAATGCTCTTCCTGAAGAGATTGGCAAGTGTATAGTAGGAGCTACAACTCCTACAGGTCCCCTAAGTCTCAATGAGGCCCAGGCAAGACTAACACACATTGACAAATCCCCCCCAAACCTTGATGGGGGACAATCAAGGTACACACAGCATTCCAGCTTGTGCATTCCCCTCAGTCTCAATGGAGACTGGTTGAGGAACACATACCTGCACATTCCCTTTATGTATTCCTATTCCCCACTTACTGACCAGTGACTACTTGATTTATAGGGTTAACAGACAAAGAAGTCAATTCGCCAGCAATAGCTTTACAAGACTACATTGACTTTAGCAATATCTTGATGATTCAGTATAGTATACATGCAGTATATTATTTACAACTAATCTCAGAAGTTTACATTATCTCATCATTATGTTTCACTGCACAGTCAAAGTAGAAATTATTTATAATGTGAAATCCTGGAAACTAGATAGTGTTGCGACCTTGGATCCTGGAAACTATTATCTTAAAAAGAATAACAAAAATCCACTTTACACACACTAAAATCCACTTTATATACACTGCCTTACCTCCTATATAACTTAAAATTCTATATAACTCTAATCCTAGCCAAAAAATAAAAATCTTCTCTTGTAATAGATTCACATAGTGACATCTGAAAATGAGCCTCCCACTCTGTACTTCTAATCCATTACCTTTCTTCCAAGATGTTAGAAGTATGTTGTCTTTCTTTTTTATTAATTTATTTTCAATTTAAATATACATTAAAAAAGAAAAAGAAACATATTGTAAACAAATGCAAAATAAGAAAAGAAAGGCATTGCCATGTGCATAGCAGAATACAAGAGAGGATTCAAAATATATAGCAATAAATTTCCATTTCAAGGAAGCCTATACAATAAATACTACACATTGTGTTCAGAGCTATCCATGTTTGCTTCCTTGTGAGTTTTTTTTTTGTTCTCTGCTGTGCATTTTTATTTTTTTCATTTTTCCTTCCCCCTCAAAGAAAGCTACAATTAAGCATACATATATATAATATATATGCACATATACACATATGCATAAATGTGGACATACATACACTTACATACACGTACTTAGATATCTATAATCATAGTCAGAAACATAAGGTTTAGCTGGTTTTAATCACTTGAACTAGTTATTGAAAAAGTAAAATTTGATAGACTGTTCTAACTTATATTGAGATATGTTTTGTAAAAGGTTTTAACAGAAACATCTAAGAATCTCCACAAATAACTCAGAAACAGAGAAGCAAATCTATTGGAGGGGAGGCAACTTCAGAACTACCAAGAGAATGATGCCTATTCCAGAATGTCCAAGTAAAGATCTGGTCCAGAGACCAGATGACTATAGAGAATATCTGAGATCCAAGATGAAATGCATTTAAATGGGCACTGGGAGGAAGTTAATAGTCATTTTTGCATTACCTTGACTTTTTGTTTCACAGTACCATTGTTGGCTGATTTTTCTAAGTTACCTTGGTGACATGTAAATCTCTCCTGTAATATTGGTCTATAGTTCTTACTGTAGCTTGTAAATTTGATCAATCTTATATTAACTTATGTTAATGTTCTTACAGTAACTGATGAGAAAAAATCATAACAGGTCTCCCACTGACAAAAAAGGGAAATTGAGAAAATCAAATGATACTGATTCCATTTTGTAGTTCATTTTAGTCTGTATCACACACTCCCTCAATGTGTTCAAAATTGTACAAACCTGGTTTCATGGTCTCTGAACCTAGTTCAGAAATTCAGCTGGCCAGTAAGAGTTAAGTTTAGAAATTTACCTCTACCCACTAATTACCAAATGCCATTGACCCTTTCTTTGCCTCTCTTGATTTAGAGTGAAAGAAAATTGTAACAATTGTGGTAATTCTTTTGTTGGTTATGTTGTTTTCCTACTTGTGATTGTACTGGTGTTGTGGATTGTGCCTCCAGAGTAGCTCATTGGTAGGTCCTTCTGCTTTCTCCATGCTAATGAAACCACTTATGTACTTCTCAGGGAACTTTGGAGAAGAGACAATTTGAAAGAATGTATAAACAGATCATGAGGAATGGAGTGTACAGTAAAATGTGAGAAAAGATCCTCAAGTATCACAGTTAATGTAAATAACAAAAAACAACTCCATCCCATGGAAAAACTTTCATGTGATCCCAAGTCATCCCTGTCACTGTGCCTTGGTCTAACCTGGAGTTCGGAGATTTGCACTATTCTACCAACACCCAGAACAATGGACCTCATGAGTAAGCTCCCATAAATAAAATCTGTCTACTTCCATGCTGGTGTGGACTGCATCTCTTTCTTCAACTTCTCAGTATTCTCTTGGAGGTGAGACTGACCCTCAGGATAGCCTGCCATACTACAATTAATATAATCAGAGCAGAACACAGGTTACCTTATACCTGCCTCTGACACATATTGGCTATGTAACCCTGATCAAATCACTTAACTCATCAGTACTCTAGGCAATACTCTGAGTTTTAAAAACTCATGTGTTGGTAGAGAGAGTGTCTTTACCTTGGAGTTTCTTATGTCAAAAATATCAGTGAAATATATCAATGAAATCTGAGGTCCAGTACCCATCCTTTATCTTTCCATGTGTCAGCTAAGAAGCACCATGGTATAGCTGATGGAGAGCTAGCTTCAGAGCCTTCAAGACCTTGGTTCAATTCTTACCACTGACACATCCTGACTGTATGACTTTGATTCGGTCATCTAAACTTCCTTTGCTACAGGCAACTGTCTAGCATTAGAAGTTGAACATTGAGGAGAAACGGAATTCATTCACTGGGAGTTCCCAGACCAATGAAGCCACAAATCCTCTCCCTACTTCCAAAGAAAGGTAGTTAGATTCAGTTACAGAAGGGTAGATTTTAGGATAAAACTCTTAAAAATTCACAGTAATGAACTATGAAGTTTTAACCTGTTGTCACCCAGGACTGAGGTAATAGACACCACAAAAGACTACTTTTGGGGAATAATCTGGGTGTACTTCAACCTTTCCTTGTAGTATCTTCAGGGTCAATAAATCAGCAAGCATTTATTAAGCTAAATTAAGAAGGATTCACAAATATTTATAAAAACAACAAATGCTGCTGTATGCTGTGAATGAGCTTCCTCACATCTCTAAACCTCAGTTTCCTTGCCTGTAAAATAGGAGGGTTGGATTAAATGGTTCCTAATATCTCTGGTTTAAATGCCACATCCTCCATGAAGCCTTCCAAATTCTTCCCAGTCTGAGGAATAGTTTCTTCCATTTTGTAAATGTTTTGATGTTTTTATCATATATCTCTGTGAAATTTTCATTCAACAAGCACGGATGAAACCTCTCCTACTATGTGCAAGGCATTGTGCTAGGCACCAAGGACACAAAGTCAACAAATGGAATAATAGTCACTGCTCTCAAGGAGCATCGTTGGGAGTTTGCTTGGCACTGTCTCAGGGGATACAACAGGTGCACAGATAAGTATATGCAAGATGCTCTGAGGAAGGAGGGACCATTAACAGCTGGAAAGGTTGAGAAATGCTTCCTATAAGAGGCAGAAGATGAGTTGTGCCTTAAACAGAGTTTAAGATTCTAAGAAGTGGAGGGAGAGTGCATTCTAGACCTCTGGGAAAAGCAGGAAGGTAGAGTTACCTAAGGAAACAGCTAGTTTGCCCATAAGGGTGGCATAATGAGTACATGGAGGAACTCTTCCACAGAAATGGAGTCGGTAGGAGTAGGGTCCACTGGTGTGGAATATTGGTTTTTTCCAATGTGTCAATTGATTTTTCTGGTTTCTTTTCCTGCTTTATTAAAAAAGGATCTTTTTATGTGGAATGATTCTCTGGGAAGGAAGGGGAAAATTTAGTCAATGTATATCTACAGACTTCATTTTTTTCTAAGGCTGTGAAGGAGTAATGGAGCTGGACCATCATTTAAGGATGGTGGTGATGCTTACCTCCCTCCTCTCAGAAGAGATAGTGAACTATGAGGTATACTTGCTCCAATATGGCAATTGTGTTGATTTGTTTTGATTAATAAGTCAATCAACAAACATTTATTAAGCACCAACTATGTGTCTACATTTCTTTTTTGAAAGAGAAGATTGAGTTGGAAGATGTCATTGGGAAGTGAAAGTGAATTTTTAAAAAACAATGAAATATTGATTTTTTTAAAAAAAAGGAATTAGAAATAAGCTGAAAGACCTAAGCTATTTGAGGGCAGAGTTCCTGTCTCATTCAACACTATCTTTCCCCAAGCCTTGAGCACCTACTACGGTAAGAGTAAAAACACTCCTTGAAATGAATTCCTTACATTGACGTTCATTGGCAGCCAGTCTTAAAGCCATATGGGCATTGATGTTTCTAGCAGTATGGGAGGTTGGCTCCAGGTCTGACCTTTGTTTGTCTGTGTGTCGTCTTTGATCCTGGTGACACTGACCTTCTGTAGACTGGGCATGCTGCAGAGCTAGTATTACTCATTTTCAATAGAAATAGATTCTATGAGAAGGTCAACTAGGGCCCCACTCGAGGTTGGATCATGAGCATTCACATCTGCCCTTGTAGCAAGCCCTAGACGTAACATTCTAGCCATCCATCCTCAGAGGCAGGGGACAGGACAGATGGGCTTTGACAGAAGGATTAACCGCCCCATCCCCCAAACACACATCATACCCACCCTTCAGTTCTGAAGAGATGGGGGCTTCTGTGGTGCTCTGTGACAGACAGCCTGGGCTGTGTTTGTGCAGCTGCCTTGTGATTTTTGAGCCTCAAGTTTTCCCGGCTTCTGAATTCCTAGGTGGTGCTTTTTGTTGGAAGGGATGAAAAATCTGTAATTAATGCATTAGTGCAGAGAAGCCTCAGACAGGCGGCACTTTGTTAATGTCACTCGGTATTTGCCAGAGACATTTGAAATTCTCCCAGTGTTAATGCACTGCAATGATCTTTGTTCTGGAACCGATTTGTTCCCCTCCCTCCTTCTTTATTTCAGTGTGAACTTTCTCAATTTGGAAATTAAAGCAATGGCACAAAATGATTGAGCTGAAGATTCACTGATCTTTACGGAGCTGTGCTCAAACCCTTGGGTTTCGCTGCATAAAAGGGGGTCTCATTGAGAGATCAGCCCCAGAGACACTGGGTGATATTACCCAGAGAGACTAGCAGTCAGGAAGACCTGGGTCCAAATTCTCCCTTTCATCCTTACTAGCTATGTGACCCTGGGTGTCACTTGGCATCTCAATTTCAAATTCTTCAATTTCCTCATTTAGAAACTCAAATTCTTCATTTGGAAAATGGAAGCTACTCAAAAGGTTTCTGAGAGTCTCAAATGAGCAAAGATGTGTAAAGTACTTTCCAAGTTTTTTATATAAAATGTGAATTATTAATATTCTCCTTATTAGTTATCATACTTTTAAGGCTTTTATTGGTTGACCAGGAGGATGCAGTGGAAAAGAATGCCTGAAAACAGACATAAATTTGAGGTGAAGGGAAAAAAAGATAGGGGAGATAGAATAACATGATAATGACATCCAGGTGTGTGGTCCCATACCTTAGACCTAGGGCCAAATGGCCATAATCTATCCCACCTCATGCACACACACACACACACACACACACACACACACACACACACACACCTGCCAGTTGAGGCATATAGTTAGGTGAGCAATTGTCCAGCATTGCTGGGAGGCAGCATTGCAGGGATTGACATTTCAGCAGCCTCCTGTGCCAAGGGGAGGAACTCCCAGCCTGGCACAGACCCACTACTGAAATGGTTACAATCATACCCCATACTTGCTAAGTTGGATCACAGCAAGCATGTAAGTGATTGCAATCACCCTCCACCAAGCCTGCTGCAGAGAGGTTTATATTAAGCAATTGAAATACCTGATTTTCCCCTCTTCATCTCCTATACTGTAGAAGAGGGGAAAATAGCCAGTAAGGCCTCACCCTGGAGTACAGCGATTGAGATTTGCTTCAATATGTGACTTCTGATATTATCATGTTTTTGCCAATGATCTCAGGCTAATTTCAGACCCCTGACTTCTTGGGTTTTTGGTTGTGATAGATCTGAGCCTCGAAAGGGCTGGTTAGCCATTGCTCCCAGTGCCTCTTATCTGTGAATGCCTCACAGAAATTAGGAAATGAGGAAATGATTCTCTTCTGGTCCTCACAGTGCATCCTCTAAGCCCAAGTCACAGACCTTCAGGAGCCCTGGGACTGTAGCCTTCCATGGCTTGGGTCTTTGCCTGGAATTCTACCTGCAGTAGATTGGTTCATCATTAGGAAAAGTATAAGCATAATTGACCATATCAATAACAAAAACAACAAAAATTATGTGATTATATCAAGAGATGCAGAGAAAGCTTTTTAACAAAATATGACACTCATTCCTATTTTAAAAAAACACTAGAAAACAAAGGAATAAATGGAACCTTTCTTAAAATGACAAGTAATATCTATCTAAAACCAAGAGCAAGCATTATCTGTAAGAAGGATAAACTAGAAGACTTCCCAATAATGTAAGAAGTGAAGCAAAGATGTTCATTATCACCACTGTTATTCAAAATTATATTAGAAATGCAATCTATAGCAATAAGACAACAAAAAGAAATTGAAGGAATAGAAACAGGCAACAAGGAAACAAAAACTATCACACTTCATAGATGATTTGACGGTATACTTAGAGAACCCTAGAGAATCAACTAAAAACATCTAGTTGAAACAATGAACACCTTCAGTAAATTTGCAGGATATAAAATAAATGCACATAAATAACCAGCAGTTCTATATAGAACCAACAAAACTCAGCAGAAGCAACATAAAGAGAAATTCCAGTTAAAATAACTGCAAACAACATAAAATACTTGGAAGTTTACCTACTGAGACAAACCCAGGAACTATATGAGCACAATTAAAATCCCTTCACACAAATAAAGATAGTGCTAACCAATTAGAGAGATATTAATTGGTCATGGATAGGCTGAGCCAATATAATGAAAATGATAATTCTACCTAAGTTAAATTAATTTTTCAGTGCCATACCAATCAAAGCCAAAGAATTATCTTATAGAAAAGAGAAAATAATAACAAAATTTGAAGAAGAACAAAAAGTCAAGAATGAGAAAATGAAAACAATGAAAAAATATGAAGGAGGAAAGTTTAGTTGTAACAGATTTCAAGTTATATTATAAAGCAGTAATCATTTTAACAATCTGGTACTGACTAAGAAATAGAGTGGTGAATCAGTGGGATAGATTAGGTACATCATACGCAGGAGTAAATGACCATAGTAATCTAGTGTTTGATAACCTCAAGATTCAAGCTTTTGGGGAAGAACTCACCATTTGACAAAAAACTTGTTGGAAAAATTAGAAAGCAGTTTGTCAGAAACTAGGCAGAGACCAGCATCTCAAACCATATACCAACATAAGGTCAAAAACTGATAAATGACTTAGACATAAAGGGTTATAACATAAGTACATTAGGGGAGCATGGAAAAATTTACCTTTAAGATCTATGGATAAGAAAAGAGTTTGTAACCAAATATGACATAGAAATTATCATAGAAAATAAAATGGATAATTCTGATTACATGAAATTAAAAAGGTCATAAACAAACAAAACTAACATAGCCAAAATTAGAAACAAAACAGGAAACTGGGGATAATTTTATAGCAACTTGCTCTGATAAAGGCCTTACTCCTCAAATATATAAGAAACTATATATAAAAATATGAGACATTCTTCAATTAATAAATGGTCAAAGGATATGGATAGGCTATTTTCAGAAGCAGAAGCAAAACCATCAAACAGTCACATAAAAAATGCTCTAAATAATTATTGATTGGAGACAGGCTAATTAAAATATCTCTGAGGTACCACCTTAGACCTATCAGAATGGATAATATGACAGAAAAGAAAAATGACAAATACTGGAAGGGATGTGGAAAAATTGAGATACTAATGCATTGTTAATAAAGTTGTGAATTGATGATCCAACCATTCTGGAGAACAATTTGGAACTATACCCAAAAGGTTATTAAACTATGCTACCCTTTGACCTAGCAATATTACTACTAGGTCTGTACTCCAAAAAGATGAAAGGAAAAGGACCTATTTATGCAAAAAATATTTATAGAAGCTCTTTTTGTGGTAGCAAAGAATTAGAAATCAAGAAAATGTCCATCAATTGGGGAATGGCTGAGCAAGTTATGGTATATAATTGTGATACAATATTATTGTGTTATAAGAAGTGATGCACAGGATGGTTTCAGATAAACCTGGGAAGATTTACATGAACTCATACAAAGTGAAGTGAGCAGAACCAGAATACTGTACATAATAAGAGAAGTATTGTAAGGATGATCAACTGTAAAAGACTTCACCAGTCTGATGAAGGCAATGATCCATGACAGTACCAAAAGACCCATGATGAAAAATGTTATCTACTTTCTGAGACAGGAATGATAAACTCTGTGTGAAGATTGAAGCATTTTTTTTAATTTTTCTTATTTTCTGTATGTAGTTTCTTTTGCAACATGGCTAATATGGAAATATGTTTTCCACAACATTATATATATTATTAATATTATATTATTTGCCTTCTCAAAAGATAGAAGAAGAGTAGGTGAGAGAGAGAGAATTCAGAACTCAATATTTTTTAAATGGATGTTAAATCATTTTGAAAACTTTAATTGGTAAATGTTAATGAAATAAATGAAAATGTATTTAAAGTTGTTTTTTTTTTAATTCTACCTGCAGTGAGGGAAGTCAAGGACACCTAGAACATTATGATGAGCATTTACTCTAAGGTTAAGTCAAAGTAAGGCTGTATTTGAGCTTTCCATTTGGACTATATGCCCTTGACTGCTGAGTTGTCAGCTGTCTCTGCTTAACTGATTGATTTCTCAGCTTATGAATTGCCTTCTAGGGTGAGGGATATGCCTAAGCCTTGTTTGTATTTGGTCCCAGGTTGATAAGTAGCTAAATGCAGGCTTGTAGGGATGCTGAGTCTCTACAGGTTCACTGAACACTCCTTTCAGATGCTGAACCAAGGATATAAATGAGCATGGCCTGTGAATCTGAAATTGACTTGGAAGGAGGTGGGGTGAGGAGGAGGGGGCAGTGATGAGAGGTTTTGGCCAAGAACTCCAATTTCTTTGATAGTTGGTGCTTCCTCCATTACTACAGATAGGTAGCTATTATACCTATTACACCTATGTATTTATTGTCTTGGATTTTTCCCAAAGATGTTCCAGGATTATATAGCTAACATGTCATAAGCAGGACTTGAACCCAGACTTTCTTCACTACTACTCTAGCCTGCTATCCATTATGTCATTAAAACCCAGTTTGGGGAACTAAGATGGTGGAGTAAAAGCAGATACTTGTTAGAGCTATCTCCCCAAACCCAGCCAAATACCTGTAAAAATGTACTCTAAACTGATTTGGGAGCTGCAGAATTTACAGAAAGATGGAGTGCAGCAAATCTCGAGCCCAAGACATCCTGGAAGGTTGACAGGAAGCATCTATAGTGTCAGATTGGGAGCAGAGCTCAGTTCAGTGTGACTGGACCTGAGCAAGTCTCGAAGAATTGACTCTCTGGCACCTATGGCAGTTTCCAGACTTCCTGACTCCAAAATGCTAAGGACAAATTGGAAGGTCAGTGGAACAAACCTGTTGGAATTGAGTAAGAGAGTACAGTCTTCTACTTCCAGCAGTAGCAGGAGCAATGGCAGCAGCTGTTTCTGAAACTCTAGGCCCACAAATTGTGGGGGAATTGAGCAACTGAAAGTACATCCACCCCCACTCCAACTAGAAGCAAAGAACTACCTTGACAAAGAGCCCAAAAGTCAAGTACATGGTTGGGGAAATGAGCAAAAACCAGAAAAATCAAAGCTCTTACACTCAAAGACTCCAAGAAAAATATGAATTGGTCTTAGGGGGCAGAAGAATTCTGAAAATCAAGTAAGAGAAGGAGAGCAAAAATTGGGAAGAAAAATGAGAGTGATGCAAGAAAATCATGAAAACGAGACAACTTGCTCGTTAAAGGGGACCCCTAAAATGCTGAAGAAAATAACACCTTAAAAATAGACCAACTCAAATGTCAAGAGAGATCCAAAAAGCCATTGGGGAGAAGCATACCTTAAAAAACAGAATTGGCCAGATGGAAAAGGAGGTTCAAAAACTCACTGAAGAAAATAATGCCTTAAAGATTAGAACGGAGCAGATAGAAACTAATGACCTTATGAAAAATCTAGAAATTATGAAACAAAAGCAAAAGAATGAAAAAAAATAGCAGACATTGTATAATATCTAATTGGAAAAATAACTGACCCGGAAAATAGATCCAGGAGAGACACTGAAGATTATTGGACTTCCCGAAAGCCATGATCAAAAAAAATGCCTTGACATCATCTTTCAAGAAATTATCAAAGATGATGGACTAGAAAGACACACTGACATAGGGTGTCCCCACACAGCCCAGAAAATACCTGTAGAGAGAGACTCTCAACAAATTCTGGAGCAGCAGAAGTGGAGAACAACAGAGTGGAGGAGATTTCCAGCCCATGGTGACCTGAGAGGCCCATGGAAATGTTGGTTGTGCTGGACGCAGAGCCAAGCACGGAGCCCAGCCCAGCCTCGGCCAAGCAGCGCAGTCTGACTAGACTCTGGGAGGAGGGGCGGAATCTCCAGTCGCAGCAGCAGGGCCTCAGATCCCTCAACCCACCAGCACCAAAGGTCAGTGACTAGTTTTTATCAGCTGCCCAGGAAGGGAGAAGGGCTTTCCCATAGCTCCAGCAGCAGGCAGTGGCCACACAAGCGGCACAGCAGCCCATGCAGACTGCTCATTGTTGGAGCGTAAAAACTCCTGGGGCCATTGAAGAGCTGAGTCTTACCTCAGCCTTGGGTGGAGGCCCTGGCCCAACTGGTCTTTGTCTCCAACTGAATGGTGGCCCTGCCCATCCAGCTTATCTGCAAATCAGCTCCCAGTGCTGACTTGGGAACTGGAGGCCTGGTGGCTGCGGAGAGGTATCTGCTAAGATTCTGGACGCAAAAATCCCTCTCTGTGTCCAGAGCAGTACATGCTTGATCATGCCACCTTGGAGGAATTGAGATCTCACAGATTCCCAGAGTATACCCTACTCTTGACAAAGGACCCAAAAGTCAAGTAACTGGTTGGGAAAATGCCCAAAAAAGGGAAAAAAAAAATAAGACCATAGAAGGGTAATTTCTTGGTGAACAGATATCTCCTCCCATCTTTTCAGATGAGGAACAACAATGCTTACCATCAGGGAAAGACATAGAAGTCAAGGCTTCTGTATCCCAAACATCCAAAACAATATTCAATGGGCTCAGGCCATGGAAGAGCTCAAAAAGGATTTTGAAAATCAAGTTAGAGAGGTGGAGGAAAAACTGGGAAGAGAAATGAGAGATGCAAGAAAAGTATGAAAAACAGGTTAACACCTTGCTAAAGGAGACCCCAAAAAATGCTGAAGAAAATAACACCTTGAAAAATAGGCTAACTCAATTGGAAAAAGAGGTTCAAAAAGCCAATGAGGAGAAGAATGCTTTCAAAAGCAGAATTGGTCAAATGGAAAAGGAGGTCCAAAGCTCACTGAAGAAAATAGTTCTTTAAAAATTAGAATAGAACAGATGGAGGCTAACGACTATATGAGAAACCAAGAAATCACAAAACAAAACCAAAAGAATGAAAAAAAAATGGAAGAGAATGTGAAATATCTCATTGGAAAAACAACTGACCTGGAAAATCGATCCAGGAGAGACAATTTAAAAATTATAGGACTACCTGAAAGCCATGATCAAAAAAAGAGCTTAGGCATCATCTTTCATGAAATTATCAAGGAAAACTGCCTTGATATTCTAGAACCAGAGGACAAAGAAAGTATTGAAAGAATCCACTGATCACCGCCTGAAAGAGATCCAAAAAGAGAAACTCCTAGGAACATTGTGGCCAAATTTCAGAGTTCCCTGGTCAAGGAGAAAATATTGCAAGCAGCTAGAAAGAAACAATTCCAGTATTGTAGAAATACAATCAGGATAACACAAGATCTAGCAGCTTCTACATTAAGGGATCAAAGGGCGTG
>CM053771.1:516314261-516320479 GCA_028658325.1 Potorous gilbertii | reverse complement strand
GACTTTGAAGCATTCTTGATGGAAAGACCAGAGCTGAAAAGAAAATTTGACTTTCAAACACAAGAATGAAGAGAAGCATGAAAAGGTAAACAGCAAAGAGAAGTCATAAGGGACTTACTAAAGTTGAACTGTTTACATTCCTACATGGAAAGACAATATTTGTAACTCTTGAAACTTTTCAGTATCTGGGTACTGATGGGATTACACACACACACACACACACGCATGCGCGCACACACACACACACAGCACAGAGTGAATTGAATAGGATGGGATCATATTTTTTAAAAAATGAAATTAAGCAGCAAAAGAGAAATATATTAGGAGAAGAAAAGGAGAAATGGAATGAGGCAAATTATCTCTCATAAAAGAAGCAAGCAAAAGACTTTTGAGTGGAGAGAAAAAGAGGAGGAGAGAAAAACATGAAGCTTAATCTCATCACATTCGACTAAAGAAGGGAATAAAATGCACATTCATTTTGGTATGAAAACCTATCTTACAATACAGGAAAGTAGGGGAGGAGGGGATAAGTAGGGTGGAGAGGATGATGGAAGGGAGGGTAGTGGGATGAGGGAGCAATTTGAAGCCAACACTCTTGGGGAGGGACAGGAGCCAAACAGAGAATAGAAGCAGTGGGGGGCAGGATAAGATGGAGGGAAATATAGTTAGTCTTACACAACATGACTATTATGGAAGTCATTTTCAAAACCACACAGATATGGCCTATATTGAATTGCTTGCCTTCCCAAAGGAAATGGGCAGGGAGGGAGGGATGAAGAGAAGTTGGAACTCAAAGTTTTAGGAACAACTGTTGAGTATTGTTCTTGCTACTAGGAAATAAGTAATACAGGTAATGGGGTATAGAAAGTTATCTGGCCCTACAGGACAAAAGAGAAGATGGGGACAAGGGAAGGGAGGAATGTTAGAAAAGAGGACAGATTGATGATAGGGGAAATTAGAATGCTCAGTATTTTGGGGTGAGGGAGGGGAGAAATGGGGAGAAAATTTGGAACCCAAAATTTTGTGAAAATGAATGTTGAAAGTTAAATGAACAAATAAATTGTTAAAAAAAAGAGAAATTATCACGGGAAACTTCTCTGGTATTCTTGAACCAGAGCGTAAAATAGATATTGAAAGAATCCAGTAATCACCTCCTGAAACATATCCCAACAGGAAAACTGCTAGGAATATTATAGCCAAATTCCAGAGCTCTCAGGTCAAGGAAAAAATATTGCAAGCATCCAGAAAGAAACAATTCAAGTATTTTGGAAATGCAATCAGGATAACACAAGATAGAGAAGCTTCTACATTAAGGGACTGCAGAGCTTGGAATATGATATTCCAGAGGTCAAAGGAGCTACGATTAAAACCAGGTATCCCCTACCCAGAAAAATTGAGTATAATACTTCAGGGGAGGTAATGGTCGTTCAATGGAAGAGCGGACTTTCAAGCATTCTTGATGAAAAATCAGATCTAAATAGAAAATCTGATTTTCAGACACAAGAATTCAGAGAAGCATGAAAAGGTGAACAGGAAGAGTAATCATAAGGGACTTACTAAAGTTGAACTATTTACATTCCTACATGGAAAGATCATATTTGTAACTCTTGAAACTTTTCTCAATAATAGGGAGTTGGAGGGCTTATACACATACAGACAGAGGGTACAGAGTGAGTTGAATAGGAAGGATACCTAAAGAATAAAATTAAAGAGTGAGAGAGTTGTATATTGGGAGAAAGAGAAAGGGAGAAATAGAATGGAGTAAATTACCTCTCACATAAAGGAGGCAAGAAAAAGCTTTTTCAATGGAGGGGAAGGAGGGAGATGAGAGGGAAAGAGTGAATCTTATTCTCATCAGGTTTAGGTTAAGGAGAACATGCACACTCAATTTGTTATGGAAATCTATTTTACACTACAGGAAAGTAGGGGGGAAGTGGATAGGCAGAGCTTGGGGGGTATTTTATAAGGGAGGGCAAATGCGGGGAGGGTATAATCAGAAGTAAACACTTGAGGAGGGACAGGGCCAAAAGAGAGGGGATAAATGGGGGGGCAGGATAGGATGGAGGCAAATATAGTTTTTAGCAACATGACTGTTATGGAAGTGTTTTGCATGATTACACATGTATAACCTATATCAAATTGCATGCCTTCTCAGTGGGAATGGGTGGGAAGGGCGGAAGGGAGAGAAGTTGGAGCTCAAAGTTTTAAAAGCTAATGTTAAAAAATATTTTTACATGCAACTGGGAAATAAGACACACAGGCAATGAGATATAGAAATCTATCTTACCCTACAAGAAAATAGAGGGTATGGGGATAAGAGAAGGGAGGTGTGTGACAGAAGAGAGAGCAGATTGGGGAAAGAAATAATCAGAATGCACACTGTCTTGGAGTGGGCAGGGGGGAGAGATGGAGAGAAAATTTGGAATTCAAAATCTTGTGGAAGTGAATGTGGAAAACTAAAAATTAATTAACAAAAATAGGAAAAAAAACACAGTATGAATTGAAAATCTATTCCTAAAATCCATCCTATATGTATAAATCAATAAACATTTATTAAGCACCTACTATATACATAGTATTGTGCTAAACTAAGGATACAAAAATAAAACACGCCTATGCTCAAATAGCAACAATAGTAATTGCTATCTCTACAGGGTTTTAAAGTTTACAAAATATTTTCCATGTAATATTTCCCTCTTTATTTCCTGCCTGTTACAATGCCTAACTTCTTTCAAAGCACGATTCAAATGTCATATTCTATACCTCCTATGTATTTTCAATCAATCAGCAAGCAAGTATTAAATGCCTACTATGTGCCAGACATAATGATAGCTTCTGAGGGTATGAAGACATTAAACAATACCTACTTCAAAAAAGCTTGCTTTCTAACTGGACTTACTGAGTATTCTCCTTCTTCAAATGTCCTTCTGTGTGTACATGCTGTGTTCCTCCAGTAGAATGTGTTTATCAAACATAGAGATTACTTCTTTTTTTTATTTTTCCCTCGTTCTCTTAGAGCCTAGAATAAAATAAGTGTTAAGTAAATGTTTGCTGAATTAAACTGGGTCTCCTTTGACTTTCACAGCAACCTTGTGAGGTAAATACTGCCAAGTTATTTTATCCCCATTTTACAGATGTGAAAACTGAGATGTATAGAGGTGAAGTGACTTGCTCATGGTCACACATGTACTAAGTGGCAGAGTTGGAATTTCAACATAGGCTTTCATGATGCTGGATGTCTGCAGAAGTCTTTTCTGCACTCAGCCATTCAGTTAGCCAGCACTCATTATATGTTTACTATTTGCCAGTGATAGAAATTGGAAGGGAAGAAATGAGAGAGGTGATTCAGGAATTTCTAATTTCTTTATAACCATGGAAACCACTTCATAGTAATTAACTAGTATATTCAACCTTCCTCAAGAGAGTCATTTCCATTGTCATCATATATTAAGGGAGGAAAATTTGGTTCTTATCCCAGATCTGTGCTCATTGTGGAATGCTCAGCATGCCACTGTACCCCTGTACCTGAGTTTCTTTACACAGAAAATGAGGATCCAATCCAACAAGCTTTTATTAAGGATCTATTCATCAGAAACTGTACTGGGGATATCCCCTGCCCTAAAGAACCTTATATTTTATTGGGTCACACAACATATGAACACAGAGGTAGGCATATGATTATCTGATGAGGGAGACAACTCTACCAGTTAGGGGTATCAGGCAGGACTTCCTGGAAGAGATGGCAGATGAGGTAAAATTTGAATCAAATCAGAGATTTGGGGAAGCAGAGGAGAAGAGAAAGTTGATTACAGAAATGGAGATTGGAGACAGAATGCTGAGTAGGAGGAACATTCAGTGGTCCCATTTGGGAGGAACATTGAGTTCATAATGGAGAGTGATGTCAAACAAACCCAGAAGGAGGTAGAGTCAGATGACTAAGATTTTACATCCTCAACTGAGGAGTTTGTATCTGATCTTAGAGGCAGTAGGGAGTCATTGAATTCTTCAATGGGGAATGAGATGATGACATGTGATTTAGTTTGACAATTGTGTGGAGTGGATCAGAGAGGAGAGAGATTAGAAGTTGGGGATTGATAAGAGTCTGAACCAATAGATAGCTATTCTAAAAATCAACTATTCTAAATAAAATAATTATTCTAAAAGGAGTGGTGTGAATGGAGGAAAGAGTATAGATGGGAGAGATGTTGTAGAGTTAGAATCAACAGCTCTTGGCAGTTGATTGGTTACAAAGTACAAAGGAGAATAAAGTTATGGATAACTCCATGGTTGCAAAACTGGGTCACTGGAAAGATGGTGGGAACTTAGGAAGAGGGAAAGAGTTGGGAGTAGAGGAGATAAAAGAATTTCTGTTTGGGGATATAATAAATATGAATGTCTATAAGACATCTGGGAGAAGTGTTCCATACACAATTGATGATAAAGGATTGAAACACAGGATAGAGGCCAGATCTGGGAGTCATGTGTATGAAAAGGATAATCAATCCAATGGAAGCTGATGTTACTGAGGCTACTGAGAGAGAAAATGACCCAGAACAGCTCCATGTATGACAGTGGCGGTAAAGGACAAAGACTGTGAACTAGCAAAAGAGCCGGGAGTAATCAGGTAGCTAAGAGCTGAGGTAGCAGAGAACAGTATTAGGAAACCTAAGGAAGAGGAGAGGTTGGAAGAAGAGGGTGTTCTCAATGTCAAAATTTAAGGAGTGGTCAAGAAGGATGGTAAGTGAGATAATCTGTCTCCTTCCACCCTATAGCATCACTATATATTGCTATTATTATTTTTATATTAATAGCTAGCATTTATATACAGCATTAAATTTACATATACAACTTCAAATTTATATATAACTTTATATACAAATTTACATATTTATATGTACAAATTTATATATAACTTTAAAATTTGCAAAGAATTTTACGTATGCTATGTCAGATAAAAATGAGAGATAAGGGATATTGTTTCACTTTTCAGTATGAGATAAGATGATAAACATTGTTTCCATCTTTAGCTAAAGACTTCTTTCTGGACACCTGTGAGTAAAAAGAGTTAATGAATAAGAGGTTTCATGAACCACACTGGTTCAACTAATATTAAAAGCAACTCACAGGTATTGAACTTAACCCCACCGCTACCAACCAAGAGGAGTTAAAAGGAAAATTTCCATTTTTATCTTCACTGTTCTAAAGACATGCGCTTCCTCCTTTCTGGGATGCTTTCAGATAGGATTATAATAAGCTAATGGAGTAAGAGACAATTTGCTGAGTGCTTAGAAAATAGCTCCCTGGTGACATAATGGGAAAGACAAAAGGAGCCAAGCCAACAACTCTGCAGAGACAAAGGGAGGAAGGAAGGAAGGAAGAAGGGAAGGAGGGAAAGAAGGAAGAAGGGAAGGAGGGAAGGAGGGAAGAAGGGAGGGTGGGAAGGAGGAAAGGAGGGAGGGTAAGAGGGAGGGAGGGAAGGAAGGAAGGAAAAGACAATGGCATTGTTATAATAGGCTAAAGATACCACTGATGGGATCAGAGATCCTGGCAGTCTCTCAGACGTTATTTGGTGAATGTGTCCAGTGCTTAGGAGGGAGAGTTTAGCCAGTAGGCAACAGAGTTGGCATCTGAAGGGATTTCAACGTGCTATAAGGTAATAAAGTACATATACTTACACACACACACACACACACACACACACACACACACACACACACATATATATATATATATATATATATATATATATGTATGTATATGTAGTGAGGAGAGAGTTGGGGTTGGAGTTGAGAATCCCTGGATTCAAAACCCATCTCTGACACATACTAGCTATGGCAAAATTGATTAGTTAAATTCTCTGAGCCTCAGTTTCCTCATATGTAAAGTGGAGATTATACCTGGTTTGTTGCAAGGCTCAAATGAGATTATGTATGTAAAATGTTCTGCAAACTTTAAAGATGTATATAATTGTCAATTATTATTATTTAATTAGAGAGCCCATGGATAGAATGCTGGACTTTGAAGCAGGAAGGCCTCAGTTCAAATCACAGCTATATATTAACTATAGGGACTATCACTTAACTTCTCCGATACTCATTTTTTCTCATCTATAAAACGGAGATAACAGTACCTACTTTTGTTGCTGTTGACTCATTTCGATAGTGTCTGACTCTCCATGATCACAGTTGGGGTATTATTGGATACTGGAGTGGTTTGCC
>CM053771.1:516284261-516309261 GCA_028658325.1 Potorous gilbertii | reverse complement strand
TAAGAAAGGACCATTGGATTTGGCAACTAAGAGATCATTAGTAACTTTGGAGAGAACAGTTTTGGTGGCATGATAAGGTCAGAAACCAAACTGTAAGTGGCTAAGAGAGGGAGAGGAGAGAAAGTGGAGACATCTATTATAAATGGCCTTTTTCAAGGAGAATGGCTACAAAGGACAGAAGAGATATAGGATGAGAGTTTTCTATACAAATAAGACCTGTAAAAGAAATTAAATTAATAAAGACTGAGGACAAATTTGGGAGAATTTCTATTTTGTCATTTTAGGGAACTCCCAGTGTGGTGACTCTTTCTATCAATGTGAATTACAACACTTCTATGACATAGTAGATAAGATCTGGGGAATTGCTTGAAGTGCATAGAAGTGGGGACTTTTCAAGGATCAATTGGATGACAAATGTCAGCAAGGGGATTCGAACCTAAATTTTCTTGAGTCCAAGCCCAGAAGTCCATTCACTACATCCTGTTGCCTCTAATGAACAGGTCAAAATAATTTTATTTGGAGAAGACATGATTGTGTATGTAGGATGTCTAAAAAATCCAATACAATAGTTCAAGGTGATTTTTTTGTTATTGGCCATTAAGTTAGTAGACAGCTAAGTGGCAAAGAGGATAGAATGCTGAAACTAGAGTCAGAAAGATGCAAGTTCAATCTGACCTCTGACACTTACTGTGTGACCCCAGGCAAATCACTTAACCCTGTTTGTCTCAGTTTCCTCATCTGTAGAATGAGCTGTAGGAAGAAATGGCAAACTACTCCAGTATCTTTGCTTAAAAAAGGTGGGTCACAAAGAGTCAGACATTATTGAAAACAACTAAACAATAACAAATATTAAGGACAAATCCATAGAATTATGTCAATTTTTATTAGATCACTGAAAAAAAAGCAGGAAAAAGAAAAACAGAGGGAGGTAATGAGACATTGAGACAGGAAGATGATGTAGTGATATTCAATAAATGTTAATTCATTGATTGTCTGACATCCCTATATGCATAAGGTCATAGATTTAGAGGTACCAAGGACTTAGGATTCATCTCTAGTGTAATTCTTATATCTTACAAATAAACAAATTGAGACTTAGACCTTAATCCATTTGCCCAAGGTTATACAGTAAATGATAGGGGAAGGAAATGAAGACAAGTCAGAGGATCATAGATTTAATTCATCTCAGAACACATTTATTAAGCACCTACTATGTGCCAGGCACTTGGCAAGCTACTGAGAACAGAAGGCACAAATCAAAGCATTCTCTGCTCTTAAGTTTACATCCTAAGGAAAATACACATACATAGAAACAAATACAAAAAATTGCATGTACATAGACAAACATATATATGTGTATACATTCATACATACCTATCTTCCTATATGTTTCCAGGGTTGGTCCTAAAAAAAATCATCCCTTGTTTTAGCATTTATTGCTCTCACTCAAAATTTATTCTGGGAAATCAGAATATGGTTTACCTCTAGTTTTCCATAAAATTGAGTTAAAGGGTCCCAAGCTCCTATAAAAGCACTTAAGGTAATAAATGTATTTATTAGGTACAAAAAGGGTCTTTTTTTTCACCTTGCCAAAAAATTGTAGAAGGTTCAAAGACTACAGAGAGCTGATAAACAATCTTCATCTTGGTCTACTGTAGGGTCTGCTTCTCCAGGAATGCTGAAAGTCTTTCGGGCTTGGATCTCAAGTTTCTGAAAATCTTAAAAATCACCCAATTCAAGCCCCTCATTTTAGAGATGGGAAAGTAAGACCTAAGAATGCAATGTGCCGTGCATCACAGGGGCAGATTTGGGATTTGAACCCATACCTCTGACGCCAATCACAGTGTTCTTTCCGCTATATTTAGATAAACTGCCAGAAATAATCTTTCTACTCCACACCCTTCCCCCAATGCTCAGAATTTAGTTGAATTCTGGTAAGTACCAATAGCCTTTTCTTAGGAGAAAAAAAAGCATGACTTACCTTCTTATAATTTTATAAGGCTATTCCATTATTTCATGCATTCAAAAGGATGCATTTTCTTAGGTTTCACCTCCATCATCCAAAATGTCAAGATGACAACCTCCTGATTGCTAATTGTTTCTTTTCATTATATTTGACACATTTTTAATTGTTTCTATTGATTTGTTCTTCTTGTGAATTGCAGCACAGCGATTAGAATACTTAATACCCCGACCTTCTTGTTTCACATTCAAGGAGGCAGGATAAAGTAAGTCATTCCCCCCAAAAGATGCTAAAACAGTCACAGATGAAGTGGTGAGATCTTTACAGGAAAGGGACAGAATCAGAGCTAGGTTAGAGATGCTCAAGCTTGCTCCAGTATTCAAGCTTTCCAGTGAAAGAGGTAAAGGAAAAAGTGGGGAGGACCTGAGGAGCCAGTAGAGATGAAATTCCCTTTATGAGGTTAGAGAATTGACTATTCACTGACCAATTTGACAGACCCTAAGAATGGAGACAAGGCAAGTCAGAGGAGAGAATATTGAATTTGGAAACAAAGGAACTGAATTTGAATCCAGATCGATCTACTGTTTATTACCTTGGAAAAGCAACTTAACTTCTCTAGGCTTTACTTCTTTCTTAATTAAATGAGAGAGTTGGACAAGATTACCTCTAAAGTCTTTTCTACCTTGAGTTCTATGTCTGGAAAATTTTTCAGAAGTGAGGAAGTGTTGAAACCTACTAGACATCAAGGTGAACTGATCTTATGCCCTTAAGTAAGTCATATCATAGGATTTGGGGATGTATTATCTAGAGGATTTTTATTCAATTATAACTTGAACCAGATGTACTTAAAAGGCCCCTTTCAACGCTGAGATTCTGTGATTCAGAACTGGAAAATAATCTTCCTAGTGCAGTGAAACAAGTGATAAGACTAGCAGTTATATGGCACATGCAAATCTGAAGACTCGAGTTCAAATCTTGCCTTGGATCCTTTCTGTCTGTGTGACTCCAAGCAAGTCACCTATCAGTGTTCCCAATTGCAAAATAAGGATAATTATAGACTTGTGGTGAGGATTAAGTGAGATAGTATTTCTAAGCACAGTGCTTGGCACATAGTAGGCACATATTAAATGCTTAATAAATGTGTATTTCCTTCCTTCCTCTCTGGGTCATAGTTTCATCTATAAAATGAGAAGGCTGGCTTAGAAGTTGCTTTCAGATATAAACCTATGATCCTAAATTACCTTAGATTACTCCTCTCTTCTCCCAGGTAAGGTAACCCAAGATCACCAGCTTAAAAAGTGGCAGAATGGGAGACGAATGCATGTTCTGTGACTTCAAGGGCAGGTAGGTGGTACAGTGGATAGAGCACCAGGGGTGGAGAAGATCTGAGTTCAAATCTAGCCTCAAACATTTACTAGCTGTGTGACCCTGGGCAAGTCACTTAACCCTGTTTACCTCAGTTTCCTCATCTGTAAAGTGTACTGGAGAAAATGTAATGGCAAACCACTCCAGTATTTCTGCCAAAAAAAACCCAAATGGGTTCATGAACATCTGAATCACAAAACGGCAAACCGTGACTTCAAAGTTCGATGCTCTGGCCACTGAATCACTCTAACCTCAAATCTAGTGCTCTTTTCACTATTTGCCAGGTGGCCCCATGGAGCACATTGTAATTGTTTTCATTTTCTGGTCCCTCAGGGAAGAGTCTGTCTTGCCTATCCTGGACACTTTGCTTAGAAGCCTGGTTTCTCGAGAATTTACAATATTTGATTTGTAGCAGTAATATCACCCTGAGCCACCGCCACCCTGAATGCAACCCCCCAGGAGATATAGTAGCAGAAAGTTTATCTTCTCTTGCTTTGGGCTGTGAAACCTAAACTGTAGAGTGGAAATTTTCTTCTTTTTCTACAAGGTAAAAATAAGCATTTCCATACCTGAGGATTTATCCTCTTCCCAAAGTTCCTTTCCAGTATGTTCTTACTCTACTTTTCAGAGTACACATTCTTCAGAAATTTCTCCTTGTAAGATTCCCCACCCCACCCCCAAACCTTATTACTTGAATAAAACCCCTGAAGCTTATACAGCTCATAAGAGTCAATTATTAAGTTTTCAACGTGAGCATTTCCATCTGGAAATCAGCTATAAATCAAGATTTCCTTTTTTTCTTTATTTCCTAAACTCTAGACTTAAGCTACTGATAGAGCAAATGTTAATAATGCAATTTAAGTCTAAAAGTGTGTCCTGCATCCTTATTTTTTCCAGAGAACTGATCATTAAACATTTACTAGAATGTCCCTACCTGACCTTTGCTTTTGAACTAATTTTGATTCCACAAATGGAAGAATTAGCAGGATCTTGTAGACTATGTACCCCATGCCTGCTAGTTTGCAGACAAGTTGTCACGCAGTAAGTTAAGAACAGATTTAGGATGTCAAGTCTTTTGTCCAGTAGCAATACATTCTTTCTTTCCCCTTTACCACTTGACAAGCACAAAATGTGGTCATATGTTCTTTCTCCTATTTTTTTAATCCTAAATTTCACTACTGAAAAGTCTAATACCAAAAAATATAATAACTAAGCTTGGACCCAAAGAAGATACATAAGAAGCTATTTTTGTCGCATTTCTCTATACAGGTGGAAGACTATGGGTGACAGATACTACATACAAAGTCATTAATACATTAGTTATGTAAAGAGTGGGGAGGAGGCGGAGGGAATGTGATTCCCATGACCAGATCATCTGAAGTAGTCAAGGAATATTGTCACATATGAAGGTTTTTTTAGTCGGTTAATAAAATGTAACAACCTGTGACATCTTCATGAGGTAAGAACACTTCTCTGATTAAGTCAAGAAAGGGGAAACTTGATTGGCAGAGTAAACATTCTGCCACATGCCTGGAGGTTTTAAATAGCACAGACTTGATTATGGCAGCTAGGTGGAACAATTGGTTTGGACTCAATGTGACCTCTGACACCTACTAGTTTATGACCATGAACAAGTCATTTAACATCTATTTGCCTCAGTTTCCTCATCTATAAAGCAAGGATAATCATATATAAAGGACCATAGTGAGAATCAAATGAAATAACATTTTCAAAGTGATGTATAAACCTTAAAGCGCCATAGAAATACTAGTTATTTTTGTTGTTATTGTTGAATTTCAGCAACTGAAAAGGGAGATATTCCTCTATGAGGAAGAAGAGGGAATTTATCTCTTATCCCTGACCCCCTCCCCCTCCACCATCAACATTGGCCATATTAGCTTTGAAGGGGAACTACTGGACCTGTAAGGAGAAGAGGCACAGACACAGATATGGACGATAAGCAGTCACCCCAAGTTAGGAAGCAGCTTCAAGATGCATGACTCCTGACGAGAAGCAAATTGGACTTTAGAGAGGAGCAGATGGAAGGACACTAAAAAAAGGACTTCTGGGCCCAGTAGTACCAAGAATTGTGACTTGCCTTTGTCACAAATGCATTCTACAAACATATCCAGTCTCACTACCATTGTCCTCTAGGTCTGAGCTCACTCTTCCCATGGATGTTCTGTGTATGTGGTGGGACAGGGTACCATAGGATCATTGGGCAGGGGGATGAGGGGAGGTGATATTTTGTAACTACTGTTTTTTGCTATTGCATCTTAGTAAATGCTTTTTCTAAGAGTTGATTGTATCTACTGGCTGATTGTTTATGGAAAGCACACAGGCAAGGGCTTGAGGCTGATGTGACCTGAGATGTGCTGACCCACAAGGTTGCCCCTTGAACCAAAGTATTAAATGTCCTCTTGGACCTAATTCCCAAGTATGTGTCCAAGAGTGGGTAGATCAGAGGGGGTGCTGCAATTATGTTTGCTGAACTGCTTTCTTTCCTTCTTTATCATACTTGGAAAAGGATGAGGAATACATTAGGAAAAGTCAATGAGGTGATAACAAGAAATATCAATACAAATCTACTTACAAAAAAATAATTCTACACAGGTCACTGAATGAGCACTTTTTTTTTTACCTTAAGTACTATCAGTGGCCTCTAAAGGGATCATAGATTTAGAATTAGATGGTCTTTAAAGACAATCTAGTAGAACTTCCTCACTTTACAGACCAATGAACAAAGTCCTAGAAAGGAGAGGTCATTTGCCCAGGATGACATAGATAGTAAATGCAAGTAGTATACGTTTGAATTCAAATCTTCTGACTCCAGTCAGTACTCAAGTCACATATGCCATAGAATTTCAACATTGAAAGGAAACTCAGAGATTATTAAGACTAACTAGTTCCAAAAGCATAAGAACCTCCTATAATTAGATAGATAAATGGATGAATAGATAGATGGGTGGATGAACAGATAGCTAGATGGATACATAGATGATAGGTAAATGGATGAATAGATAGATGAATGGTTGAATAGATAGTTGGATAGATGGATGGATAAATATAGAGATAGATAAATGGATGGATAGATGGATAGATCATTGGATGGATGGATAGATAGATAGATGGATGAATGGATATATACAGATGGAGAGATAGATATAGATAGATTATAGATAGATGAGTAGATAGCTAGATTAATGGATGATGGATAGATATAGAGGTAGATGGATGGATAAATACAGATAGATAGATATAGGTAGATGATAGACAAATGGATAAATAGATCAATAAATGGATGAATAGTGGGATGGACAGATATAGAGATATATGGATGGATGGTTATAGATAGAAAGAAGGATATGTGTGTGTGTGTGTGTGTGAGAGAGAGACAGAGAGAGAGAGAGAGAGAGAGAGAGAGAGAGAGAGAGAGAGAGACAGCGACAGAGAGAGAGACAGAGAGACAGAGATGTAGTAGGGTCAGATGCCCCCTACTGCTTAGGACAGGTAGGGTCCCACAGGTATAGAATATTGTTTAGAACATCAGATCTTTTCTTCCATTGTTTGTTTTTGAAGATATTTTTCTATTTTCTTTTATGAAAAAGTTTTTGTTGTAAGGGCCACAAGAGAAAACCTGGGTAATATAAAAACAAAATACATTAATTAAAAACTATTATTTTAAAATAGGGTCATGGGAATTATGTGATTTAGATCTAGAAGGGACCTTTCAGGCCCTTCGTTTTACATCCCTACCCAAGTGCTCTTCTCTTGGGGGAGTTGTGGTTAAACAATAATTTGCCTGAAAATATCTAGGGGGTTTATGAGATTTTGAGCTGAATATAAATCAAGAAAATGATATAGCATTCACAAACTTTAATAATAAATCTTAGACTATGTTGAGATATAGTCTAAGCTAGCCAAAAGCTAGAGAGATAATAGAATCCACTCTGTGAAGTCTCTGAATGAGGTAGCTGGCTAGCACACTGGATAGAGCACTGGGCTCAGTGTCAGGAAGACCAGATCTAGTCTCAGATACTTATTAACTGTGTGACCCTGGGCAAGTCACTTAACCTCTGTTTGCCTCAGTCTGGGGATAACAACAGCACCTCCCTCCCAGGATTGTTGTGAAGATCAGGTGAGATATTTTTAAAATTTTTAAAAAGCTCTTGGCATAATGCCTGGCAAATAATAGGTGTTTAATAGATGTTTTTTCCCTCCCTTATCTCATGAGACAATCTATTGCATTTTCCAGAAAACTCAATTTGTTAGAATTCCTTCCTTTTACTGAACTCAAGCCTACCCCATTCCAGCCATCTAGACCATGAGAAATAACCAAGCCGCTCCAGGGGATTGAGAGGGGATTAAATGCATAAATCCTTAGAGTCTTCCTGATGATACCATGGCTTCTGAATGTGGACCTGCCATTTGTGCAGCCCAATTGATTAGGCAGTGACTGATTGAAGACTTGTGAATTGTTAGGTGACTATTTCTGACAGTCTCATGCCTCCCAGTGGCTTGTTGTCTATCACTTTCCAAAGGTTTTAACTGTGGCCAGTGCAGGGGCGCCCAGAAATGCAGTTTCTTCCCGTTTCTAATCCTGGCTCTCCCCAGTAGTGTGTAAATCAATTCAGGGGTCTATGGAATGTTTTAGAGTAGAGTAGAACCTGGGTTCTCCTTGTTTCCCTAAGTAAACACGAGGAAAGTACAGTCCCAGTGGGGCATGATTAGAAGCAGAGCTAAGGATTCATTGATATGATGCATTATTTATTAGGTGCAGCTGTCTCAGGATTACTTGCACAACCCAGAATCAGAGCCATTGGGGGTACTTGGGCAGCCAATGAATGACAAGGATGGCAGAACCACTAAGGAACAAGGCATGATTCTGTAGCCACTATTTGAGTAGAGGTTCGTTAAGAAGGTGGACAAAATAATCCTGTATTTTATTACTTTGTATTTATTTGGTTGTTCATTCCTTTTAGTCAAGTCCAACTCTCCATGACTCCACTGGGGGGTTTTCTTGACAAAGATACTGGAGTGCTTTGTCATTTTCCTCTCCAGCTTATTTTATAGATGAGGAAACTGAGGCAAACAGGGTTAAGTGACTTGCCCAAGGTCATACAGCTAGTAAGTACTTGAGGCTGGATTTGAACTCAGGTCGTCCTTATTCCAATTCTGGCTGTCTATTCTCACCTAATTGTCCCTTGTGTTCTTATATTTATTCTATATCTCCTAAGTGGGAAGCAAAATCCTTTCAAGTAGGCACTGTTCCATTTATTCCGTCTGTATCCTCAGCAGTAAGCTGTAAGGCTTGATACAGAGGCTTATGGACTGAGTGATTAAATCAGCCCATTTTCACACTGAGGACAAAGCACGAAGGTGGATGGAGTTTTCCCTATCCTTCTCCACCCACTCCTTGTGGAATTCTTTTCCCTTTCAAGATTACCTTTAATGCTCTTATAATTATTTGGGGTCTGGAGAGGGAGGTGAGCACTCGGGATGATTTGTCCAGGCTCCCAACCCCCAGCTGGTAGACGTGGTCCTGGACCATGCTCTCTTTTAGCAATGACCCAAAAGAAAACCTAACAAAAATTACCCAAAATTCACCAGAAGAAAGAGGATTGAGAGGCCCTGGGGAAACTGTCCCCAGCTTTCAGCTGTACCCAAACAAAAACAAAAAACATCTCCAACAAATTATTAAACATCATAAAGGAGCATGGCGCTGTAACTAGGTGAGTTGCAAAGACAGGAAGACTCCAGTCCTGCCCCTGACAAATAGGCTGTATGAACCTGGACAAGTCACCTAACCTTAGAATGCTCTACCAATGGTAGGCAACCTGTGGCCTTCTAGGGCCTTGGGTGCAGCCTTTTGACTGAGTCCAAGTTTTACAGAACAAATCCTTTTATTAAGGGGATTTGTTCTGGGAAGTTTGGATTCAGTCAAAGGGCCACACTTGATGCCTTAGAGGGCCTCATGTGGCCTCAGGGCTGTAGTTTCCCCGTCTCTGCCAGAGCAGGTGCCTACCTGCATTGGTAGAGGGAGTTTTCTCACCTCAATATCTCCTAAATAAATGAAATTGTGGTGGACAATTAATAATAACTGAATAAACAGTCCAAGGTATATGATTTATTAGCAAAACTGCCTCAGTTAGTCCAAAAACCCAGAGTGAGACAGATTTCTGTGTATTAAAAACAATTCATCAAATAAATCCAATTAATTATAAGAAAACAATTAACCAGCCTACATGTCAGGATACAAAATTAGGTAATCTGACTTCCGGTTAGAGGAAAAATTAGGGACTTTCCAAGTTGGCAGGGGAATAAAGTGATATTTGGTCAAGCTGAGAGGAGGACTGGTAGGTTTGGGGGGTCAGAGAAGCTTATTAACGACATCCACCTGCATTTATGAAACATTAGGGAGCTTATACTATCTAGTTTCTCAAAGATAATTTACAGAAAAACAAGATTGAGAATACATGTGGCAGAATAAGATAGAGCCACCATTCATGAGATAGAATCTAATTGGTACTTTTGTTTCCCACACCAAACCAACTCCATTTTGTAACTGGTTTCCATTCTATATCATCAAAATCACATGTCTGGGTCCTACCTCTGTAGGACAACCCAGTGTCAAAGGGTTCATAAATATGGTGACCCAAAGGACAAAAGAGAATAATATGGTGGTTATATACACAGATCACCACTAGTGAAAATGTGCACATTAGGAGTGGTGCAGAAGGTAGTGTCATGGAAATGGAGGTAGGCTGGTCCTGGGGGAAAGGGAAAACAATCAGACAGCCTTAGCACTTTGCTGATAACCACAAAGGTTTAAAAGTATTAGAAGAAGGGCACCAGAAGGATGGACAAGTCTTCTATAGAGGATTTATGGACAGATGTGATCAAGACATTGACAGGTGGAGAAAGTGTGGAAGGGGTACCACGTTGGGGAGGGGGGAGTGAGAGGACATGAATGAAATGATGGAGTCATTGAAGTCCTGAACAAAAGAGTTGGATAGATACTTAAGTAAGTTGATCAGGGGTGGAAGGTCATGCAAAGTAGCCTGAGGAAGACCCCAATAGAAGCAATCAAGGAGCCAGAAAATGCAAGTGGCTAAAGAAGTGCATTGAAAGAGGGAAAGAATAAAGCTCAAAGACATTAGGTTCTTTTCTCTCCCTACCCAGTGCGATATCAGTCATACAATCATGACTTTGAAGCTCAGTGTCCATGAAGTCTAAGCCCTTCATTTTATAGATGATTTGCTTGGAGTCTCAATAGTTAGTAAGCATCTAAGGCAGTATTTGAATCCAGGTCTTCCTGGTCTATCAATCAATTAACAGGTAGTTTTTGAGTGATTACCATGTGCCCTGTATTGTGCTAGACACTGGGCATATAAGTACAAAGAAGGAAGCAATTCCTACTAACCTAATTATTAAGAACTTTTTTCTGGATATCAAACCTAAATTTGCTTCTTTGCAACTTGCAACTATGGTTTCTAATTGAATTTTGACTGCAAAATAGTGCTTTTTCCACTATCCCATGTTGACTCCTGCCCTCCAGGCTTCCAAAAGATGTCTAACCCCTTTTCTACATGGTAGTCCTACTTGCAGAAAGCTATTATATCCCTCCTAAGAAATATCTTCCACTCTCTAGGCTTCTGCCAGCTTCCATCACTACCTTCACATGGTATAATCTTCAGTCTCCTTAGTGTTCTGATCACCCACTTCTGAAAGGATCGTTTAAAGACTAGAGATGGCAACCTATTTCTCTGATAATGGATTAAATTGGACCCAAGTTGCTTGACCTTAACTCCCCAATGCTGCAGATATGTTCTTTGGTTTTTTCTTTTTGTGTTTACAGCTGAAGATTCTATGACACAGCTCCAATCTCTATCACTGCACCCAATTACTGGGTGCTGCCTCCTGTCTATTTATTTGGCCTTATACAAATTGGTTCTGGCTCTATTTTAACCCCTAAACTATGTTTCTGAGGCTCCACCAAGCCCTTTGAGTGTTCTCAGGAGTTAGCTAAGGAGAGAGTGATTGGATCTGAGTGTTCTATAGTCAGGAGACAAGTTTTAAATACCATTTCATGAAAAAAAGTCAGCTGTTAGTCCCAAACTTAATAGTGAAGAGAGAGGATGCTTAAGGCAAACAGAGATTTGGGGGCAAATGGAAAAGAATCTGTCATTTGGTCCCATACTATCCCAGAAGAGTATTGATGTAGAAGAGATAGCAAGCCTTGGAGACATTTCATCCCTCTGACCAGAGAGAGAATTTAGCTTTACCAGAGGCATGGATATATTCCAGCCTTTCTCTCTTTTGATATGTCATTTCCAGGGCAGCCTGAACCAGGGAAAACCCCTGCATCATTTCCCAAAGGAAACCTAATAGGCGTCGTTTCATAATGGTTTAAGATCTTCTTATCCTTGACCTAGATCATGATCTTATGACCCAAAGGTAAAAGAATGAACTCAGTAAAGAGTGACAGTGTCGAAGGCAGGCAAGAGAACATAGAAAAATCTAATCTAGACAAGGGTGCTTTTGAGGGGAGCAAAGAACTAGAAAAAGGTGTCTGTCTGTTGATCGAGGGATGACCGAACAAATTGTGGTACAAAGATGTATAGAATATTATTGTGCCACAGGAAACAATGAATGGGAGCGATTCAGAGAAACACAGGAAGACTTGAGTCAAGTAAGCAGAATGATGAGAAGTCACATAATAACTCTAATTACTTAAAAGATAAGGAAAAGGAGGCTGACATCTATGTGGTTATAATGACCAACATCTTGGCTCAGGAGAAGAGCATGGAAATAAGCTACCCTCCTGCCCTGCAAGTAAAGAAGTATGTGGCGGGGAGGGTGGAGGGAGAGGCAGAGGGCAGGAGGATATGGAATGTGGTATCTGTGTTGCTAGATTTTGCTTAATTGATTTGCTTAGACAAAAGCATTGGGGAGAGGGAGGAAAAGACCGTATCTAGAAATGACTGGGATATAAAAACAAAAAACAACTCCTTCTCTCTCTCTGTCTCTGTCTCTGTCTCTGTCTCCATATATATATATAATATACCTATATACATATGTATGTATAAAACCAAATGAAAACATTTGCATCAATTCAACAAATATTAAGCACTTACTCAATGCAAAACTTTGAGTATACAAAGACAAATATTAAAAACAGTCCCTAAGGGAGCTTATATTCTAACCAAGTAATATAAACAAATGATCAGATAAGGAAATATAACATAGACTGAGAGAGAAAACAATAGCTATCAACTGAAATCAAAAAAGAATTTCCATAGTCAATCAGCATGTTGATGAATTAAGCATGATTATGTGCAGGCACATATGTGCTAAATGCTTAGGATACAATGAAAGACAAAAACTGTCCACTGTCCACCTTCTACCTTCTCCAATCAGGAGCAGGGAGGGACCCCAGGGGTTGGGGTTGTTCAGTTATATCTGACTCTGTGACACCATTAGGGTTTTCTTGACAAAAATACTGGAGTGATTTGTCATTTCCTTCTCCAGCTCATCCTACATAGGAGCAAGCAAGATTAAGTGACTTGCCCAGGGACTTGCCCAGGGTCAGGAAGATGAGTCTTCCTGACTCCAAGCCCAACACTCTGGCCACTATGCCATTTAGCTTTTCTAGATGCAAGTGTCAGTTAGTGTAATCTTGCTGGATTTTGAGATTCTGATGAAGGTCAGTACTGCAGTTAAATGAGAAACAATTCTAGAAGAAAAGGGAAGAACCCATTTCCTTAACTTACCTTTCCAGTTACTGACATGATCAGTTTTTAAAAGTACAACAACTTTTCCTACTTTGAGTTCTCATTTTCTTTCTCCTTCCTCTTTGTATTGAGGAAATAAGGAAGTGGAAAACACCAAGGGTTGGCAGTAGTTATGGGGGAAGTGTGAAGATTTGGAAAAATTAGCCTTTCCTTCTCTTCATACTAATCTAATTTCCCCCAGATGAAGAAATTAGTAGAATGCAAACTATTTGAGGATAGAAACTATTTCATATGTCTTCATGTTCCCAGCCTCTATCATATTGCCAAGCATAGAGTAGGTATTGAATAAATCCTTGTTGAATTAATGTAAATGGAACCAGATAAGATGTGGAAAATGTTTTAAAATACCCAGTTACAAAGACAGGAAGAATTTTTTATCTAAAATCTTTATACTCCATAATTATCTAATATTACAAGATATTTAATTACTGCTTAAAGTAATGTGACTAATATATCACTGACAGCTTTTCCTGATATTCACCCTTCTCTCATACAGTTGAATGATTTGGACTTCATCTTTTTTAGCCAAGGTCAGAAGACAGAAATGACAACACAAAAATCACCCCATTAATCTGGACATATATGAAAAGAAAGAGAAACATTCCTATATTGTAGAGTTTGGGAAGAGCAGGAGATTGGGAGCTTAAAGAATCTGGGTCCAATCCCCATTTTGCCAATCCGTTTGTGATCCTCAGGTAGGTCAATCTCACTCTGTCTGCCTCAGTTTCCTTATTTTCTAAATTGAGAGGTTTAGACTAGATAATTTCTTAGGATCCTTCCAGTTTGAAGGTACTTTTCCAAGTTTTGTTCATCATTAAAATTCATCACTGTCCGCATTAGAATTCCTAAGCCCCAGTGTCCATTTACATTGATGAATTTGTCCAAGGTTTCAGTATTCTCGATTTAAAAAAAAAAATGAGAGGTACTTTATAATATAGTTCTATTGATTGACAGGTCTTTGAGGTCATCTAGTCCAACCCCTCATTTTATAGGCAAGGAAAATGAGTCTCAGAAAGGTTAAGTTATTACAATGTAGCATAATGAGTAGAGAGAGCTGGTCTGGAAGTTCAGAAGACTTGAATTCAAGCATGTCCTTTGACACATACTCTAAGTGCCCCAGATAGCTATTTAAAACAATGGGTTGCAGACAAGTCGACCATCTACATTAAGGGTATGGGAACTTCCATACTGGAAGTTCCCTACCTCATGAAATCATGGTCCAGAACGAACAAAAGGGGGATAGCATTTCTCATGATTTTGAGAATGCCATAGTGATAACAAGTGCATTTCATGGGCAAGTACTTAAGAGGGTAAAGGGAGTGTGTTGGGATACTCTTTTCAAGCACTGAATTTTAAGTGAAGTAATCAGTCACAGAATCCCAGAAGCAACTGTGTCAAAGACCTCAGCCCTGATAATTAGAAACATTTCACTTTTATTGAGCTAAAATCTTACTGCCTACAATTTCTTCTTCTTTTTACTATGTATGCCTCATGGTGCCAAGCAGGACAAATATCATCTCCTTTCTACATGACAGACTTTCAAATACTTGAAGACAACTACCTTCTAATAATAATGGCTAGCATTTATTCAGTGTTCTAAGGTTTGTGAAGCACTTTATATATTTATAGATAATTTATATTTATGTGCATAAATACAAAATATATATGTATTTATATATTGATTCCTCATACTAACCCCATAATGTAGGTATTAATATTATCCACATTTTAGAGATGAAGAAACAGACTGAGTAGTTAAATGACTTGCCCAGAGTCACATAACTAGTAAGTATTTGTGACTCAGGTCTTCAGACTCTAAGTTTGTAAATAGGCTGTCCAAGAAACCGTAGCTTCCCTAACTGCAGTGCACTGATTTTAGTACCTTAGAAGATTCATGGTTAGTACTAGCCATTCCTTCCACCAATGCTACAGTCACCTTTTTATATCTTCTCCTCCTTTTTCGCTCTTGCCCATGTCTTAAAACTAATTCCGCAGAAAGAGTCTATTCAATATAATGGCAGTCATCCTTTGAGTAAGTCAATCAATATTTTTAAAGCATCTATTATGTGCCAGATAATGTGCTAATCAAAAGTCAGTCCCTGGCCTCAAGGATCCTTGAGTTTTCTGAAAGGGTGTCAGTGCAATATTTATCCAATCTTGCATTTTGCTACGTGGCTATCCCAGATTCTTCTTAGGGAACCATTTATCTACAATCTACTCAAACTCATTTTACAAGAAACCTTTCCCAACTCCTTTTAGTGTGCCTTATTTCTGTTAATTATTTCCTATTCATCCTGTATATATATATATATATATATATATATATATATATATATATATATATATGTATATAGTTTTGTCTATATTTGTTTACATGTTGTCTCTTCCATTAGATTATAAGCAAGGACTGTCTTTTGCCTCTTTTTGTATCCCCGGTGCTTAACATAATGCCAGCCACCTGGTAGGCCCTTAATAAAGATTTACGAATTGATTGACTGATGTGCCCAAAGTAATTCCAAACAGAATTTTGTAGAAGGCTGGGGAGGCTTCATGGAGTCTTAACAAAGGAGGGCCAAAGAGAATTGGTTCTCTGGAAAAAGGCACGTTTGTGAAAGCACCTGTCAGCAAATTTGCAGCTCTATCCATGCTGGCATGGATACCTGATGCCAGTTCCATTGGCAGAAGTATCTCTGCAGTGGAGAAGGACAACTCAAAGAGCTCCATGGAAGTGTCTGGAGAAGCAGCTGCCTCCCATTGTTCTGATTGCGTATTCATCAGAGAATGTTCTGACTTTGACAATCTGGTGTCCTTGGTGGTCTCCTACTACAGAGAGAGCATCCACCCAAGGAGACTCTGTGGCTCTCCTGACGGGAATCCGTCTCTCATTCTAAGGCAATGGGCAGAAGCAGCTACAATGGCACCTTAAAATGAAGAATGACTTCTGTGAGTAGAAAGAGGGCCAGCCTTTGACTAAAAAGACATAAGTTTACCCAAATTCCACCTCTGAAGTTTACAACCCGTGTGACACTTGCCAAGTCCAGTCTGGTTGCCATCTATCTAACTTCACTGAGACTCAGTTTTCTCATCTGTAAGATGGGGAAATTGGATTAGCTGGCCTCTGAGGCTAAATATAGGGTTAAATCTTTGATCCTATAATCCTATTCAGACCAGTAATTCAATTTAAATACATAAAAGATTTATTAAGCTTTGGCGATGTACCAGAACTGTGCTAGGCATTAGACGTACCCAGAAGAGAAATGAAACAATCCCTCTTTGAAAGTACTTTCATTCCTGTGGGAGACATGGAACATACACAGATAACCAAGACTTTCATGAAGGAGATCGTTTCCTATGCAATTGTTAATGAGTAGTAAGCATCATTAAGTGGGAGAATGGAAGGAGTCTCACATACGTAGAATATTAAAAATATCTCACCTTTTTATACTGGTTAGACTCACAAAGCACTTTCCACATATTATTTCATATTCTCACAATAACCCTGGGAGATAGAGACAGCTACTATCTCCATTTTACAAATGAGGAATCTGAAACCAAGAGATTAAATGACTTGCCCATGGTCACAGCTAGCAAATAAGTGTGTGGGGCAAGATTATGTTCTTAATGTTACAGATGAACCAGGGACAGCCTGATTTTTTTTAACCACATTAATTGTGAAAGAAGACAGAGACACAAAGGACAATCACACACACGCACACACACACACACACACACACACACACACACACACACACACTACAGAAAGTGAAAAAAAAAGTACCCTTCGATCCGCATTCAGATTCCATCAGTTCTTTCCCTGGAGGTGGCAAGCATTTTCATCATCTTTTGGAATTATCTTGGATCATTGTACTGCTGAGAATAGCAAAGTTTTTCACAGTTGATTATCACACAGTGTTGCTGTTACTGCGTACAATGTTCCCCTGATTCTGCTCACTTCATTTTGTACCAGTTCATATATGTCCTGCCAGATTTTTCTGAAATCTGCTCACTCATCACTTCTTACAATCATATTCCACAACTTGTTCCACCATTCCTTAATTAATGGACATCCCCTAAATTTCCAATTCTTGGTCACTACAAAAAAGAGCCACTATAAATATTTTTATACAAATAGATCCTTTCCCCTTTTTAAAAATCTCTTTACAGACCTACTAGTGGTATTGAAGAACAGGTTGATTTCACAAGATGTTCCATCTTCCATCAAAAACTTTTTTCAATCAGAAATAAAATTTTAGCAACAAACAAGCAAATCTCCTTGTATGAAAAAGAAATGATTCTTTAAAACCCCACTTCACTATGCACATGATGATCTTGAAAGTATTCTTAGTGAGAATTCTTTGTTTTTAATTCTTGGTATGGTCAGAATTCAATATTCTCACGACTGCTTAAGAGTTCTTTTCAGTTCTTAATGACCATAATGGCTTTTTAAATGAAGCTTGTACAACCATCCTGTTCAAAGTTTCATAAATTCAAAAATGACATGATGGGGGAGGTTTCTTTACCAATCTCTCTTCTACTGTATGTCTCCTCTTTTTGTATGAACCTACAGTTCATTTCCTTTTCCATTCCCTCTTTCCCTCCCTTTCTTCCCTCCTTCCTTTGTTCCCTCCCTCCTTTCTTTCTTCCAGACCTTGCTTGAGTACCATCCCCTGTCTAATTTCATGCTAGAAAAGGTAACTTTCTAATTTATTGCTGGAGAAACCCTGAAAGAAGTTGTCCTTTCTTTCTCTTTATTTCTAGCAACTCTTATAAAAACAATTTTTGGAGGAGTACAAATAAACTTGACACATAACCTCTCCTCAGGAGAGAGACAGATTTAAAAATACTCAACAAAGCCCATGATGCTTTTGTGTCCTTTTCCACCAGAAGATTGGGAATAAACCAGGAAGCAGAGCCTGGGTGAGGGGAGAAGAGAGAGCCAGGAAAAATAAATAAATAAGTAAAAGAAGGAAAAGCAAATCAGTTTTACCAGCATTGATGGAGAGCACAGCAAAGGCTGATGGGAGAAAAGTGATAATGTTGGACAGAAAATAATGAGAATCAGTTTAAAAATAGAAAGGTCGGGGCAGGATTGGAGTCTTGTTACCAATGATAGAGTGAGCACTAGAGAGCTGGGAACTTAGCACGGGTTTGCCGGTGGGCACAGAGCCAGCCAGGTCATTGCCTTGAGGCTGAGCTGCAGGCAGCCCACTTTCTCAAGTACAAAGACACATGGCTTGACTGAAAGGTGAACCTGAATGAGCCCCTGAGAGTAGGAAGCAAATGGCAAAATAGCACTGGAGAGGTGGGCAGCAGCAGTGTTGGAAGACTTGCTGAATTTGTAGTCATGGGAGCTGGGTTTGAATGTTGGAAAGAGGGAGGGAAGGCAGAGATGGAGGAGAGAAAGAAGGAAGGAAGGAAAAAGGGAAAGAGGAAAGGAAGAATGATAGAAGGAAGGAAGGAAGGAAAGAAAAAGAGAGAGGGAGAGAAAGAAGAGAGGGAGGAAGAGAAGAGAGGGAGGGAAGGAAGGAAAGGAGGGAGGGAGGGAGGAAAGAAGGAAGAGAGGGAAGGAGGGATATCTGACTCTGGATTGATAAATTCCAGATACAGAACTCAGGTTACCAGAAGGAAACTAGTATCATTCTCCTTTCACCCAAGAAGTAGCATGGTGCAATAGAAAAGACTCTGAACATGGAGCCAAGAGACCTGAGTTCAAGTCTCTCCTCAGACACTTAATAACTGTGAGACTATAAACAAGCCATTTCTCCTCTCAGACTCTCAGTGTCTTCTGTAAAATGGCCCCACCTCCTTCTTATGAGGTTTGTGGGTAGGATGCTTCACAAACTTTGAAGTATTATAAAATTCTGAGTTATCACGTATTATATTCTTTAAAAGATGAAAATCCAAGAAAGACCTGGGAGACAGTGGGATACAATGACAAGAGGGCTGGCTATGGAGTCAGGGCACTTGGGCTCAAATTCTCCTACTAGTATTATTGAGTATCTGTGTGGTCTTTCACAAGTCATTTAATCCCTAGCCTTAGTATCCTCATCAGCAGGACAGGAGATATGACCCCGTTGGCCTTTGAGGACCCTTCCAAGTATCTCTCTATGACTTTTATGACTTACAGATCATCTCCTCTCCCAGCCACAGAGCAACACAGCCCAAGGATCACAGCGAGAATCTCGAAGATTAGTGCCGTCATTACTCATGTTCCTAATAATCACAGCAGAGCTGATTATAGAGTGATGGCTTTCTGCAGCCCCAGGACATAAGGAGAATAACCAGACCTTCCCAGCAGGACGAGGTAGGTGAGTCAGGTAAAGACATCCCTTCTGGGCACAAATTGGCACTTTGAATCTGGACACAAGTCATTCAGTAACCTCCTTGCCATCAATTGGAAACTGCCTAAGAATCTTCTACAAAGCTGGTTTACTTCAGATAACAAACATTTCTTCATCTGTCAAAACAGACAGTTTGGAGTGGAGGTCTTCAGGGATCAGTATGGTGCAGCAAGGGCATAGACCTGGGTCCAAATCATGGCTCTGATATTTTCTATCTATGTGACTGAGCCAGTGAATGAACCCCTCTGGTTTTTAGGACCTCATTTCCTGTTCTGTAAATGTAGGGATTCAGCTAGATCAGGGATGGGGAACCTGTGGCCCTGAAGACCACATGTGGCCCTCTAGGTCCTCAAGGGCAGTTCTTGGACCACGTCCAAATCTCACAGAATAAAGTTCAGATTCAGTCAAAGGGACATATGGAGGTCCTAGACATGTGGTCTCACGGCTGCAGGTTCCTCAACTCAGGAGTAATCTAGTGATTACATGATCTTTAAGGTGCCTTGCTCCAATATTCCATGATTCTAAAATGGAAACCTATAGGATTTGGACTTCTCTGGTTCATAGGAAATACAAATCAATGACTTTTTTCTAATGTCGTTGAATCAAACATAAAATCACTCAGTCAACGAGCATTTATTAAAAGTTCATTATGCACCAGGCATTGGTGGTACATAATGGGAATACAATGGGTACATGCTGGAAATGCAAATCAAACAAGCAAGAAATCTGCACTCTCAAGGGGCTTAACTTTCTGAGTAGGGAAGACAACAAAATCGAGTGGTGCTGAAAAGGGGGTGATCAGGAGGAAGGGTATTTGATGGGGGAGGGGGAACAGAGTAAATGAGCAAGGGAAGGCTGGGGAAAGTCCAAGCAAGAATGAAATGAAGCATGCCTGGGACCCTTCCTACCATCCCAGGGTGGAGGTCTCCCAGGGCAGCAATATGGTGAGCAAAGAGAAGGAGATGGAAGAAGATGCCAACTGCCTTTCTCTCCACCCTACAGCCAAACTCTTCTCATTGTGCTTGCTTCATCGGCAGTTAGAATATGAATTCCTTACAAGCAAATAGTAGCTTCTTATTCCATTTGTATTCCCAGTGCTTAGCTTTGTGTTTGTCACACAGTAAATACTAATAGAGGCTTTCCCCACCCCATTCATTCGCTGAGTGGTTGTAAGGTTCACACAAGATTGTCATGAAAAGAAGACCATTGTTCGCAACTTGTGGGCACAGGTCAGACAGAGAATCATTTGACGGAGTCCAGTCAGATTGGAGTCAAATGTAGAGAAGAAAAAACCAGGAGCGAAAAAAATGGGAGAGTGTAACGATCTACACTATGAGTTAATAGAATGAGATGACAGGAGAAGGCTAACGTGCTCTTAAACTGCGTCACGAAAGGAGCTGAGTACAGAAGGAGGTAATTACCAATCCTGCTTGATAAGCTCTGCTTGGACTGTGGACTGCTGTGTTCAGTGATGGACACTTCATTCAGGAAGGACATTGACAAGCCAGGAGCAGGTAGCCAGAATGACCAGGGAACTAGAGATAAAGGCTAGTGAAAGGACTTGGGGGTATCTGACCTGGGGAAGAGAGGACAGGGTAGCCATGATTTCTGGCAAGTACTTGAAGGTCTATCATACGGAAAAGGGGATTTGATTTAGAATGTCTGACCACAAAGGACAGAGACAGGAGCAATGGGGAGAGTGGCAGAGAAGATTTTAATTAGATGTAAGGAAAACATTTCTTATGATTGCACACAAGGGTAATCCAAAAGTGGAACTGACTGAATTGGTGGATTCTCTTCTCCTATGAAACCTTCAATAAAGATTAGGGGACTGCTTCTCATGGATGGCATATTTAGGGTTCATGTCTAGAGTTGGACTGGATCATTGTTTTCATGATAAATAATAATGTAGATACCGCTTTAGGATTTGCAATGTGATTTTCATAGATACTCACAAGAGCTTTGTCTTTTGGGCCCATTTTACAGATTCAGTCTTTAAGGTCCATTCCAGCTGTGAATTCTGATTCTGTGAGATAGGGACGGAAGAGTAGTGACAAGAGGATATGCTCATGATGTTCTATCTAGAAAGAAAATCATATATTTCTGAGTGGTGTCCGATTAAAAAAATTCATTTCAATGATAAAAGAATGACAGAATCAAAGAACTGAAAGACTTCAGAGGTCATATAGCCCAACTAATACCTGAACAAGTATCCTCTCCATATCATTCCCAAAAAGGGATCATATAGCCCCTGCTTGAATACCTCTGCTGACGGCAAACTCATCACCCCATCAAGTCAGCCCAGCCCACTTTTGGAAAGTTCTCATTTTTAGACAGTTTTTCTTAACATCAAATCTAAATTTGCCTAGAGACTATTTCACTTAAAATTAGATAAGACAGTTGAAACTCAGAATGGTAAAGAGATTTTCCCAAAAACAGACAGCTAGTTGGTGACAGATTCAGATAAGAAGTCAATCCTCTCACAGACAAAGTCTAGTTTTGTTTCAATTAACCAGCATAGTTCCTGGAGAAAGACTTTGGTTCCTTGCATGAACATGGAAACCAAACCTAACTAATGCTGCCGAATCCACAGAGCATTTTGACCATTTTTAACTTTCCAAACAAAATTTGAGGAGAGTGAAATTGTCCCAGGAAGTCTAATGCTGGGACAGAACAATAACTCTGACCTACTTAATTATGTATCTTACAATTGAGTTTCCATTATTGAACTTACCACATAGCAGAATATTCTTCACCACCACCCTGCCACAACTAAGAATCAGACTTACTTATCTTTCTTAGAATACTTACAAGATCAGAGTTGGCAGTTCCTCACTTACTAACTCTCAACATTTTGACTTTTGAAGGGATGTGGTTAAAATCAAGCTGCAGAAAATCTCTTTCTGCAATTTATTTTCACATTGTGTTCCCTGAGCTGACATTGCTACAGATTTTTATATTTGTTTTAACTGAAATTCTGACAAAAGGGACCTAGAGACATCTATGCGGATCGGTCTCACAACTCAAGCCCCCATGTAAAAAGGTTCCCCACTGTCAGAGGCAGAATGGAATCAGTATGCCACACTAGGAGGCAAGGAGATGGGTTCAAATTCCATCTCCGACACTAGCTGCATGACCCTAGGCAAGTCATATAGTTTCTCTGAAATTTAGTTTCCTTATCTATAAAGTGGAAATAGCAATACTTATAGTACCTAGATCATAGTATTTTCCATTTGAGGGCTACTGGAGGGGCCCAGTCATAACCAGTACCCAATAGGACCCTACTTTACCTGTCTCCTACAACAGAGCTTGCCCCCAATATTCCTGACAATCTCCTTTTCTCAGAGGGAATCAGAATTTCCCTCTTTCTCTACTCTGACCATTGGACCCATTTACCTCTTCCCAATGGTAGTAAGCCATGCCTGTGGGGCAGACATCCCAAATATCCTAAGGAGGCCAGAGTCTTACCATCTGCTTTGTATTTGAACATTCAGGACTCTCTGTACTTTTCCATATGCCCAGTAGCCGAATTCTACATGTGCTGCCTTCTCCAATTAGAATGTGAGCTCCTTGGGATCAAGACCTATACCTTATCTTCTTTGTCCATTTGCTTCCTCAGTGTTTAGTATAACATTGGGCACATTTTAAGTCCTTAATAAAATACTATTTCATTCATTCACAGGGTTGCTATGGAGTTCACATGAGATTGTCAGGATAAAAGACCACAGTTCACAAATTTGGAGTGAAAATCAGAAAGCTTTCCTGTTCTTACAAGATCTAAGATTCTAAGAGACATTCTTCCGTTAGCCAAGTGAACTCAGAATACAATTCCCTACTTACATAGAGTATAGGAAACAATCATTCTGAATCTTTAGCTTAGAAGTGGGGGGAAGGGCTATTAATCTGTAACAGGATGCAGGGGAGAAAAATAGAAGGATTTCATTTTGGTTTTGAGCTACTAAGGCAAGGTAATGGAAAGAGGAAAAATAAGCATAATGAACATAGACATGACTGCTGATTTTTCATTGAAATAGAAGCTAATTTAATGACGGAGTCATTAATGCTAGGAGAGGCAAGGCAAAGGGCCTCTCTCTCTGCCTCCACAAAATGATGTATATAAAATGCTTTATAAACCTCCTAGAAATGCATAAATGTCAGACATTATTACTAGAGTCACAGGCTCACAGTTCAGATATGGTAGAAACTTTAGAGTTATCTGCTCACAGAACCACTGACTCCCATCATTTGAGAGTTGGAAGTTTTCTCTGAGCTCCTAAGGTCAGTAACACAAATTGACTCCTCAGAGGAATTCCCACCATAGCGTACCCCATAAGCAACAAACCAGCCTCTGCCTGAAGACTTTTGAGGGCAAAGCCACCACCAATCAAGACAACTTATTCTACTTTTGTTCCATGACAGTTGATCCATTGGCAGTTCCACTCATTTTTCTTGTTTCTACTCTTTGGGGCCAAGCAGAAAAAAATGTCCAAAACTCTCCTCCACATGACAGACCTTCAAATACTTGAAGATACTATCATGTACTCCCAGAGTCTGGATCCAATATATCCAGTTCTTTCAACTAGTCTTCTTGAACTCAAGGCTCTTAACCATCCTGGTTGCCTACCTTAGGAGGAGATTCACTACAGAGTACAGAGAGGTTTTCACCACCCTATTCCTGAAAGCAAAGTTCTCCTTAATGCAACCCAAGATTGGCTTTTTAAACTGCCATATCATGTTGTTGACTTAGACTGACCTTGAAGTCCACAAATACCCCCAGATCTTCTTTCGGACTTTCTATCTGACCACACCTCTCTCTCCCCCATCTTATACTTATGAAGGTGATTTTTTTATTTAATAAATTTATTTATTTAACTTTTTACATACATTTTCACAAAATTTTGGGTTCCAAATTTTCTCCCCATTTGTCCTCTCCCCCCACCCCAATAGACTGAGCATTCTAATTTCCCCTATCACCAATCTGCCCTCTCTTCTATCATCCCTCCCTTCCCTTGTCCCCATCTTCTCTTTTGTCCTGTAGGGCCAGATAGCTTTCTATTCACCATTACCTGTATGTCTTATTTCCTAATAGCAAGAACAGTACTCAACAGCTGTTCCTAAAACTTTGAGTTCCAACTTGTCCCCATTCCTCCCTCCCCACCCATTCCCTTGGGAAAGCAGGCAATTCAATATTGGTCATATCTGTGTAGTTTTGCAAATGACTTCCATAAGAGTCATGTTGTGTAAGACTAACTATATTTCCCTCCATCCTATCCTATCCCCCATTGCTTCTATTCTCTCTTTTGATCCTGTCCCTCCCCAAGAGTGTTGACTTCAAATTGCTCCCTCCTCCCACTGCCTTCCCTTCCATCATCTCCCCACCCTGCTTATCTCCTTCTCCCCCATTTTCCTGTATTGTAAGATAGGTTTTCATACTAAAATGAGTGTGCATTTTATTCCTTCCTTTAATTGAATGTGATGAGAGTAAACTTCATGTTTTTCTCTCAGCTCTCCTCTTTTTCCCTCCACTAAAAAGTCTC
>CM053771.1:516249184-516283761 GCA_028658325.1 Potorous gilbertii | reverse complement strand
CACCTCTCTAACTTGATTTTCAAAATCCTTTTTGAGCTCTTCCATGCCCTGAGCCCATTAAATATTTGTTTTGGATGTTTGGGATACAGAAGCCTTGACTTCTATGTCTTTCCCTGATGGTAAGCATTGTTCTTCCTCATCGGAAAGGAAAGGAGGAAATATCTGTTCACCAAGAAAGTAACCTTTTATAGTCTTATTTTTTTTCCCTTTTGTGGACATTTTCCCAGCCAGTTAGTTGACTTCTGAGATTCCTTTTCACACCCACCTCGCCTCTAGATCCACCCAGCTAGTGTTTGGATCTGAGATTCAAATACTGCTTCCCAGCCTCAGGGCTTTCAGCAGGGGCAGGGCTGCTATTCAGTGTGAGATTTAGTTCAGGTGCTCATGTGGGGGCAGGGCTGCTATTCAGTGTGAGATTAAGATCAGGTACTCAGGTGCAGGCAGTGCCAATACACAGGGCTCAGTTCCCTCAGGGGGTTTATGCAGAGACCTTCAAGAATGGATCCGAGCTCCATCCTGCTTTGGGAACCCCGGTCCTCTGCTGCCTCTGCTGCTGCATCCCAAGGGAGCCTGAGTTATGGGGATACCCCACTCCCCTCTCGGCCCACCAAACAGTCTCTCTCACTGACCTGTGCGCCTGTGGATGGAGAGAACTTTGTGGCCACTGGAGATTCTGTCCCTGAAGCCTGCTCAGATCTGCTCTTCTCTGGGCCATGCAGCCAGGGCAGGGCTGGGCTCTGCTCCAGTCCCATGTGTGATAGAACTTTGATGTCGGTTTTTGAAGTCTCTCTGGGACAGAAATCTCCTCCACTCCATTGTTCTGTGGCTTCCACTGCTCCAGAATTTGTTAGGAGTTCTTCTTTACAAATATTTTATAGGCTGTGGGTTCAGAGCTAGCGTATGTGTGTCTTTCTACCCCGTCATCTTGGCTTCTCCCTGAACGTGATTTTTTTTTGGTTCACAAGCACAAGACTTGACATTGATCCCTAATGAATTCTATTATATTAGATTCATCTCAATGGTAATCTAACTTATCAAGATCTCTTTGGATCCCATCTCTGTCTAATGGTATATTAGCTGTCCCTTCCAGTTTTGTGACATCTACAGATTTTATGAGTATGCCATGAATGTCCTTATTCAAGGGATTGACAAAGATATTGAACAGTTAACCACCAAACACAAATCCCTAGGATCCTGAGTTAGAGACCTACTGCCATGTCAGCATTGCACCATGAACAATCTTTGGGTCTGGCCATCTCACCAGTCCTGAATCCATTTCATTTATTCTCTTCTAATCCATATCACTTCATCTCCACAAAAATAGGAAGAGATACTTTATCAAAAGCTTTGATAAGATTGAATCAAATTATCCATTCCACCCATCCACTACTTTAGTAATCCTGTAAAAGAAAGAATATTAAGCCCCTCACTGAGTAACACAGAAGTAAGATGATTTGCTCAAGATCTACCAGGTATTAGAGGACAGTGGTAGAATTTGAACCTGTGTACTTTCCCTTATACTCTATTGCTTTTCCCAAGATGCTATGCTTTGGCATGATCTTAATTGTCTCTCATTGCTACAACAAAAATGAGGGGATGTCTTCCTCCTTAAAAGTGGTATTCTGGACCTTCTCATTGGCTAGCTAGCACAGTCCAACGTCCAGTTTTTATGAACATACACATTTTTCCTCCAGGATGAGGAAATTTGAGACTATTCTATTACATAAAGCATCTCCAAAATGTAACATCATGTATTTCAGTCCACTTAGCCAAGTGTCCTGCAGCCGCCACCATTGCTGGCAGTGCAGGGGATGACTCTGATGCACCAGCTGTTCTTTCTTCCCATCTGCCCCTACTCTCCTTCAATCCATTACTCTACATCCTAGACCCTGCATTTTGCATTAGAAAGATTTTGGCTTATCCCCTCTGCTTCTTCTCTCCAAGCCTCTGTCAAACCATCATCGTAAGATTCACTCCTGGTGTCTGTGGGCTCCAGGTCTATTGCTTCAGCCTCTGGTCCTAATCCCTCTGACATCATAGTCACCAAGATACTGATGTGGCCTATGTCCTTGTTTATGATTGAAGAGAATCCAGGCTTTGCACTTAAGGATTCTGGGAGTTCTCTTTTTCTTCTCTATCCTGGGTTACTCTTGTAAATTCATTCCCCAGCCCTAATGCTTCAGATCTTACTTTGCCTTTCTGTCCTAGAAATCTTAATGCTTTTCCCTTCTTTGTGCTAGCTTTCTGGCATCCTGCTCCCTTCTTCCTGTTCCCTGCCCCAGGCCTTTCACTGAGTGTCAGTCTAGCAGAATAGTATTTTTTATCTCTTTTTTTTTAAAAAATAAAATTTTTCTTTGACATTTTTTTTTTTGCTTTTTACTTTTGTTTTTTTTTATATAATCTTCATTTCCAGATTGGATGGGAAAAATGCATCTTAATTTCAATATACCTGGCTTGCTTTGTAATCCTACTTATTTTATGTTTTATAAAATCATGGTTCTTAGAAGATATCCATAGGCTTCCCCTGACTGACAAAGGGGCATGCAAGAAGATCTGATCTAAAGAAAGGTCTTTAGCACACTGGGAAAATATGAACTAGAAAAGCTCAGGATGGTAGATAGATAGATAGATGGAGATAGTTATCTATATCTATATATCTAACTTTATCTACATATCTATGTAGAAATAGACATTTTTTTCTCTATCCTATCTATGCATAGTTGTTTGCATGTTGTCTTTTCCATTAAACTAGGAGTTCCTTGAGGGCAGGGACTGGATTCTTTTCAGTTTATTTTGCTTTTCCTGTATCCCCAGCACTTAGCAGAGTACCTGGCTTGCAATGGGAGCTTAATAAATGTTTGTTGACCTCTTGATATGCACTAAAGGGGGTAGTATCCAAATCAATGAAGTTATGGATCCATTGAAGTACTGAATTTGACCTCACCTTAATGTATTTGGTGAGGAAAAATCCTACAAGGAAATTCCCTCTACCAATGCAGATTGACACTAGCCCTGCCACTTATGGTCTTAGAGTTTAGCCTGGAGGCCCTGAAGGGTTATGTGACTTATCTGTGATCTTTTGTTTTTGCTGTTGAGTCATTTCAGTTATGTCTGACTCTATGACTCTCCATGACTCCATTTGGGGTTTTCTTTGCAAAGATACTGGAATGGGTTGCCATTTCCTTCTCCAGTTCATTTTACAGATGAGGAAGCTGAGGCAAACAGGGTTAAGTGACTTGCCCAGGGTAACACAGCTAGTAAGTGTCTGAGGTTGGATTTGAATTTAGTTCATCCAGTTTCCATACTCAGTGCTTTATACACTATGCTATCTATGGACATATAGCCAGTTTTAATCAGTCAACAAATATTCATTATATGTAATTTTCATGTAGTATGTTCCACAGGTTGCACTAGAACTTAGGTCTTCCTTACTCCAAGATGAGTTCTCAATCCACTTTGAATCTCAATTTAATTTGTTAAAAATTACTTTTAACCCAGAAAATTCCAATCTTTTTACCCCTAAATCTGGAGCCTCTCTTCCAAATTCACAATCCTCTTTCAAAGAAGCTAGGTTAACAACATCAATAAGCATTCCTCAAGTGTTTACTGTGAGCCAGGCACTCTACTAAGAGCAGATCCAAATATAAGCTAAAAGAACGATAGTCCCCACCCTTATGGAGGAAAGACAATACAGAAAAGGGAAATAAAGAGCAGTAGTGGGGCCCCACACTCTTGGAAGCCCATTTGGGCTGAGATATGTTAAAGGCCACTGTTCAAATTTCCCTGTTTAATTACACCCTCCCTCATTAAGGGGGGAGTAGAATTGCAGAAACAGAGAATTTTAGGGAGAAAAGGGACTTTAGAGGTCATCTGTTCAGGCCTTTATTTTTCTAACTTCATGCTTACCCAAGGGCATCCTTCTTCCTGTCCGCATTCGGCCATGAAATTACCAAATTGGATACCTGCCTTTATCTGTTTTCATTACTTAGGTTCTTAAAAATGATTTTTCCCATAATTAGAATTGCTTCTCTCCCCAGTTAAGGGAAGCAGAACATGAGCTAACCTGATACCTTTTGTTCTCATCTGGCAGGACTCCGCTATGGTCATTCCATCATCAGACACCTTGTTTTTAAGTCTTGATTCAGGACACCTTCACAAAGCAAGGATTAAACCTTCTGCCTTGGCTCTGGTCATTCCTTCTGTCTGAAGGATCATCACCTCCATCTTCACCCATCAAAATCCTACCCATGCCATAAATGCCACCCCCATCTAGATATGACTTCCCCTTCCTTTGGAATGACACAGCCCCTTTCCTAAATCAATGATTTTGCCTCTGGTCAGGGTGTGGCTCTGCTTTTCAAGTGACCAAAGCCTCCTTTTTATTTACTCCACTACTCTTTGTCCCTGCCCTAACCTTTTTGGCTGAGGTCCTTTAGGCTAATCCATTCTATTTTCACTCTGTAACATAAGGGTAAGGCAGCTTAGGTGGTACAGTACATACAGCGTTGCTCCTGAAGTGAGGAAGATTCTGAGTTCAAGTTCAGCCTCAGACATTTACTAGCTATGTGACCCTGGGCAAATCACTTCACCCTGCTTGCCTCAGTTTCCTCATTTGAAGAAAGAGCTGGAAAAGGAAATGGCAAACTACTTCAGTACCTTTGCCAAGAAAACTCCAAATGGGGTCCCAAAGATTTGGACATGATTGTAAAATGCTAAATACAACAAAATCTACGGGTTGGCAGGGAAGTAACGTGGTCTACTGGCGGATGCAGAGTTCAAAAGACGCAGGTTAGAATGACCCTTCTGACAGCTGGTAGCCAGGTGATTATACACAAGTCACAGTCTCAGAGAAGCTGAGGCATAGTTTCCTTGTCATTGCTAATGTAACAATAACAGCCAGCGTTTATCTAATACCTACTATGTGCCACTATTGTGTTACGCGCTTGACAAAATATTTCCTCAATTGGTCCTAACAACAACTCTGAGAGGCAGATGATATTGTTATCCTCATTTTACAGTTGGGGAAACTGAGGCATGTCGTGCTTTAAGGGCTTTGTCCAGTCATGCAGCTAGCAGAGTCTGAAACTGTATTTGAACTGAGGGCTCAGCTAACTCCAGACCCAGCACTGTACCCATTTTGACACGTAGTCACCTTAAATAAACTGCTTATAGTAACTATAGCTTCTACCTCATGGGGCTATTGAAAAGCTCAAGTAAGATGATTCATATAAAGTGCTTTGCAAACATTCCAGGACTATAGGAATGTCTATTAATTATTCATATTATGGACAGACATGGATGCTCTTGGTCTGTATTATTGCAGAGAATGACTATCTGGATGAGACCCATCAATCAGTAAGCATTTTATTAAGCATCTAATATATGCTGGCAATATATTAGACTGGAGATACAAAGACACAGGTAAAGCAGTCCCTACCCTCAATGAGCTTACTCACCCACAGTCTCACATTGACTCTTTTTGGGAGACTAATCAATTAACAAACAATTATTAAGTTCCTACCATGTGTCAAGCACTGTGGGTACAAAAATTCAAAATGAAAACAGATCTTACCTTTTAGGATTTTACATTCTAATAAAGGAGACATTACGTACTACATAAAATAAATGCAATTAGATATCCTGTAGTAAAGAAATATTGAAGTCTTTCTAAATTCACCCCTTAGATTTCAAGCCTCTGGAGGGTTCCTCAGCACCAAGCTTAAGTAAGTACTTAATAAAAGCTTGGTGACTAATTGATTAGTATCTCCCACCTTTTGAAACATACCCTCTTGGTAACCCGCTTCTCTCACTCATCATCAGTAATTGATTCCTTGAAAATAAGGTATTAAATGAAACATTCATCCCAGGGAGGTTCATTATAATGCCTTAATGATGTTATTGTGAGATCTGAGATAACACTGGTTGGGGCAATGTTATTCTCGGTCAGCCTGTCCTTAGCTGTCTCTCCCAAAGAGAACCATTTCCTTCCTTTCCCTATCATTCCCCATTCATATCAAGCCTTCATAAATATTCACATATACAAATGAAGTCCTGATAGAGTAATACAACTATGTGCCTGAGTCAACACCGTGAAATTTATTTTTCCAGCCTTCAATTTGTAAACCAGAATACAATTTGTTTGCTTTTTTTCCATCAGTATTGTTAGGTTTGAGATGTATGATTGATTGACTCTTCACAAAAGGAGTCTTGTTTTGGAACTAACAGAAAGGGTGAGTGCCTTCCAGGGGGAAAGAAAGGCAGCAAGGTTCAGAATAACAAAAGGGTTTCCAATAAGTTTACATGGAGTGTGATGTATACTCTGATTAAAACCTCTTTCCAAGTCCCAACTCGTTTCACTTAGTTGGTAGCTGAAAATGTCAAAAACCTATATGAATTTTAGGAAGGATTTTACATCAATATGTGGCATGAAGGTGACTCAGGGTTATTGAAAGCTACAGCAACAGAACAAAAACTTTGCTGCTAAGTAATTTCAAGTTGAAAGGCTTTCCACGCAGAATTATTTGTCTGCTGTCCATGGTCCAAACTAACCAAATATACAGGTTCTTCACCAAAAGGTTGGCTACCAGGTGATGAACTATTTCAACCAACTTCATTCTAGGAACTTGAATGACTCCCTCTCACTGCTAGGACAAAAATATGAATTTTTCATTTTGGCATATAAAACCATTCACAATCAGGCTCCCATTCGCCTTACCCAACCTGTATCATGTCACTCTGCTTTGTATATTCTGTACAACCCACTTACAGATCCCCAAACTTAATATCCATGTCCCACCTGTGTTCCTTTACAGAGTGTCTTCTATACCTAGAAGGTAATTTCAACTCACCTTTACCTCTCAGAATCCTCCCCCATACCAGTTTCCTTTGGTTTTTCTTTGAGTTCTGGTACCATCTTCAAGGAGAAAGCTTTCTGATTGACCCTTAGTTATAAGCATTTTCCACCTCTCAAATTGTAATACACCTTCTTATATTTGGTGACCTAGGCTTCTCCTGATAGAATGTAAGTTTCTTGAGAGCAAGAATTGCTTTTTGCTTTGGAAGACTAGGGTTCAAGTCCCAATTCTTATCCCTATTTGTTGGTGCAAAGTAGCCCCTCTTTCCTCTCTCTTTCCTTTATCCCTTGTATCCCTAGTACATAGTAGTGTCCAGCATCTAGGAGGCACCAAATCAGTGCATTTTGGTGAGATGAATGAAAAGTTTCTGGATAATTAAAAATCAATTTCTTAATTAGGCAAGCCAATAATCAATAAATTGATGGTCAGTGGTTTCTCACAGTAACCGTAACCATGCAGATTATGGAATGCTTAAACACCTTTGAAAAGGAGGATGCCCCTGAAAGGCGCAAATCAATCCTGATTAGTCAACAATTAATGAGGGGGCTTTCAAATAAAGAGATGGGCTGCATCATGAGACTCAGCTGCCTCTAGCAATCTGGACAAAGGAATTCCATCTCTACCCAGATCACTCTGGTTGGTCTTCTCCTTCATGAGCTGGGTTACCCTAGACTCCAATGGAGAGGTACAAGGGAATAGACTTTGCTGCTTTGAGAATGGAATATATCTTGATTAGAGTAAAAATTTCCTAGATGAGTGAGGTTCTACCCAAGATGGCAGAGCATATTCCTGGAGGATTTGGGTAATTTCATCTATCAGCAGGTGTTCTTCAAAGGTTGACTGACCGGCTTAGAGGGGCTGGTCACTGAATGAAGAAATAAAAAAGCAGCATCCTAATTAATAACATTTTATTAATATAATGGAAAATAATAATTTCTCTCATTGGATGGAAGTGAGGCTCTTGCAACTCCTGCAACAAAGACCCCTGCTCTAAAGGAAGTCACACTGATCTGCATTTGTGGCAGAAGGACTCACAATGATAAAAACACAGATGCTTATATTATTAAATATTATATATTTTATATAATATTAAATATTATATATATACATAAAGGGTTACTCGGTCATCTGCTAATATGCAGGGCATGGCCATCTCTCTATTTCTCCCAGTGTCACCTTACAAAGTGCTGGAAAAATTATGGTCCGAGACTTGATTCCTGAAACAAACTTTTCAGAGGGACTTATTTCAGCATGTAATTTCCTTGTAAATGTAAATCACATCAGTATTTCATACAAAAGAATTCTATAATCTCCATCTCCCTTATGAGTTACACCCTGGACTCTAAAACTATATGAATATTTACTTTTTGTTACTATGACTGATTGGTTCAGCAGCTCATCAGGCTGCAAATAAACCAAAGCAAAGAGCTTCAAAGTTCAAAGATGGATAGAAATACAGAGCTAGAAGGTAGGGGGTGTTGGAGATCAATTAGCTCAGGATCCTCATTTTATAGAGGAGAAGAGAACCATCTATCCTCTCTTCCTGCATCATGTTCTATTCCGCACCTTCTCCTCTTCAAGCTTAAACACCTCTATCCCTCAATAGAGCTTCACATGGCACAGGCATCAGGCCCCTCTTCTAGCTCTTCCTCGCTTTGTCCATTTCTCCCCTACAGTGTGGCTCCCAGAACTAAACTCTGCATTTCATATGTAACTCAACCATGGCAGAGTATAGCAACATGGGCGCTCTCCAGTCCTGAGATGCTCTGCCTCACAATGAAGGCTAGGATTGTGGACTTGTCTAAGTAGCTGCCTTGAGAGAATCAGCTTCCTTATTTGTCACTCCTCCCATGCCTGCCCTGAGTTTTCATCTCTAAGACACCCTGGCTTGCTGTGCTCTAATTAAAAGAAGCCATATTCGCTCGTAATGGGGACCTGAGAGTTTAAATCCAATTTGTTCCTCCACTCAGGTTTGCCTTCAGAGTGGTTGTCTCGTGGCACAGAGGGTCTCTAGGGAAATCAGCAGAACTCCAATCTCTTATTGCACCTTGCGAGGTTCAGTGGAATGAGGAGACCCAACATGCTGGCTCCTGCATTTTGATGAAAAGCTTCAGGGCTCTGGTGGCTCTGAGTACTGACAGAAGCTGGAAAACTGGTGAGTGAGACCTCACCAGAGGCCGGTCTCCACATGCCCATCCACGCAGCAAGCTTCAGAGAGCAGCCTCTGTTGCCAAAAGTGGTTAACAGTTTAGCTGTGCTAAGCTGTTATTTCCTAGACATTCTAGAAGTGCCCTCTGCATACTGCACAGAAAAGAAAAGAAAACCAAAGGCAGTGGAGTCATTATATCTCTTGGAGCCTCAGTTTCCTCATCTGTAAAATGTGCACATAATATCTATAGTACCTATCTCCTAGGCTGTTGTAAAGATGGAATGTGACAATGTGTGTACGTAAAGAGCTCTTCAATCTTTAAAGTTCTGGATAAATGTTCTCTTTACTGTTATTGTTTAGTCATTCCGGTTGTGTCCGACTCTTTGTGACACTATTTGAGATTTTCTTGGCAAGGATATTAGAGTGGTTTGCATTTCCTTCTCCAATCCATTCTACAGATAAGGAACTAAGGCAAACAGAGTTAGGTGAGTTGCCCAGTTAAGTGAGTTCACGCAGATAGTGAGTATCTGAGAACAGATTGGATCTCAAGAAGAGGAGTCTTCCGACTCCAGGCACTCTATGGTGCCACCTAGTTACCTTGTATATCATTATCATTTCCCATGCCTAGTAAAATATAAGCTGCGAGAGGGTAGGGATATTATTTTTCCAGTTTGATTTTATATCCTTATTACCCATCCCTGTGCCTTCCACATTTTCTTTTCCTAACCTGTGATTTTATAGGCAGGAGAAAACTCTTCAGTGTGGGAACTCCCTCGACACATACACATTAGCCACTCATCTGTAATTTCCAGAGCCTATCGGTGTTTCCTGGAGGTGCCGAGAGGATGTCATTGGCTTGCAGTCTCTTAGCTACTACTAGTAATAGTAACAGCCAGCGTTTATCTATTCCTTTAAGATCTGCAAAGTGTTTTACCTACATTATCCTATCTGATCTTCCAGCCACCTTGTGAAGAAGGTTCTACTCTTATATCTGGAAAAGGATCTCACCTTACAACATAACTGATCACTTAAAGTAGTCAATATTTTATGTATGTGTGTATGTATGTGTATGTGTGTGTATGTGTGCATGTATATATATATACATATACATATATATATATATATACATACACACACACATATATATATATACACAGACATATATTCATGGTTAAACAAAACAAAGCAAAAATGCTGGCTAAAAAAATAGAAAGAAAAAAAGTCATTCTGAATTCGAATCTCTTTTTCCTGTCAGTCTTTGAAGGCAGTAAATATGGCCCTAGCTCAACATTTCTCTTCTCTGTCTCAGGACCATAGGTATGACTCTAAAAAGGATCTCAGAGGTGACCTAATCTAACCTCCTATTTTACACAGGAGGGAACTGAATTCTAGAGGTGCTGAGTGACTTGCCTATCGGCCCACAGGTTAAGTAGGAAAGGCAGGATTTGAACCAGTTTCAAGTCCAGGTCTCTTTCTACTGTACTTTCTACTGTACTATCTTTTATACCCATTCTCAAATGGCATAGACTTCACCCTTCACCATCTCAGTTTCCTTCCTCATGACAGCTCCCCAGGAGCTCCATGGTGTGGTTCATGTCTACATCAGGCTTAATTCAAGCTTTCACCCTCCATGATAGTATCATTGAATGCCTTGGACAAAATTATCATTCATATTCCATCAAGCTTCAATTTCCTTCCTAAACTCTGATGCCTAACATTACCATAGCATGCAAATTACTTGGAAGAAGCAACAAATGTGGCTTGGCTTCATCTTGTTATAGGAATGTTTATGTGTGTGTGCTTTGGCTGACATTGAAGCTAATTAAAAACATCTGATTTCAACCAAATGAAGCCAGATTGAGCTGTTTTCAATACCTTTTGTTTGTTGTCTATCAGCTGGGTCCTAGATTTTGTGACATATCCATTTCTTCTCTTGTGTTTTAAATTCTATGATTTTTAAGAATGGATATTACTCCAAGATAACACAAGATTTGTAGGTCTTAAAGAGCACATTTCAATGACTGTTAGAGATACTGCAGAGGCTTTTGGTTTGGAGAAATCAAGCATTCCAAAAAAATTCATGCCCACAATGAAACAAGCCAACTTACACCAAGGCACAAGAATAGTGTGGTCACACACACACACACACACACACACACACACACACACACACACACTATCCATCAGGAACTGTTATACATTGCTACAGAACAGCCTACTTAATCATCAGAGAACAAGCAATAACCTTCAGAGGAACCTTGGGAGATGGAGTGTTATCCTCCAGTGTGGCTTGGAGTTAGAAGTTGAAAGGACAGTCAGATCATTAAAAGACAGCTGCTAACTATTGAAAAAAGGGGAAAAATTGTCATTGTTGAGACAACATAGAGATTAGATGGAAAAAAGACAATTTTTACTGATGAAATTCACTTTTTCCTTCAAGGGTATAGAGAAAGGAAACTGCTATAAAACCCTACTGAAAACCTTTGGACTGTTATCAAGACTAGACTTAGGAAAATGGGCTTGTTCTTCAAAGGGACACTTAATATCCAAAGTAATCTGTGATTGCTTGATGAAGAACTAGAGAATGCTTCAAAATCATGGGAACTCAGTGCCCAATCATGTAAAATAAGTGACTGGCATAAAATGAGAACACATTGCATATTTTTAAAAATTTTAAACTATAAAAATTTATAAGGTTTATTGTATATCAATAAATGCATTTATTTTATTTTTAGTTAATTCACACCCAATGTAAACATGATATTCCATATATATAGCCTGACCTTGTGGTGAACACTGTATTGGATTTGAAGTCAGAGGATCTCAGTTGAAATTACAGTTCTGTTACTAAAACCCTGCTGATCTTGAGCAAATGACTTGGTCTCAGTTTCCTTCTCTGTAAAATGAGGTGGTTTGGACTACAAAATCCCTTAGAGTTTCTCCAGCTCTCTAAATTTAAGGTACTATCATCTATGATTTTCTGTTGACTTTGAGATGGGTTGCTAAATATTTTTATCCATGTAGTTCATTAACCTATTGTCATTTGGAATTGGTTGCAGTGCCCTTACCCTCATGAATCCCTTAAGGAGAAAACTATTTAAGATATGACCTTGCTTTCTGCAGAGAAGGAGTAGTACTTGCTGACCCTTAAAGGGTCAAGCTCTTGGGGTTGGTATAGATTCTTGAGAGTCACTTTCTCCCAGAAGGAACAACCCTTAAGCCACTTGGTGGGTAGTGAAGGATCTAGGAGTCTAAAGAACCTAGAGCTTACCTTTGGGTAATGCAAATCATTAATCACTCAGCTAACCCTGGGTCACCCATCATTAACAAAAATATTCATTTGCATAATAAGGAATGAGTCTAGGAATTTTTGCTCTGGGTAGAACTGGCAAGACCTCGAACAGTTATTTCAAACTCAATTACACTTTAATACTTTTTTCTCCCTAGAAGTCACTCTTCCATTTTGACAACTTTACAAATACCATCTCTCTGTTTTGCAGTCATGTTGAGAACTTGGTGAATTAATCCTAGCCTGGCATTTACTATTTCCAACAAAACACAAGAAAAAAATGAAAAGTGGTTTTTACTTTTAAAAAATTAAATAAAAAATTAAGTAATGTAATATTGTGGAATTTGAGAACCCCCAATCTCCTTATTTATCTATCCCCACCTCTAATAGGATGCTGGAAAAGTCTAAGAAACTAAAGTAGTGATGGATTTACAGTCAGAAGACCTGGCTTCATACCCCAGCTTTGCCACTCACTAGTCACATGATGCTGAATAAATCACTTTCTTTTCTGATGCTCCATTTCTTAGCCCCTAAAATGAGGAATTTAGTCTAGCAAACTTCCAAGATGCCTTTGAGTGCTAAATCTATGATGACCTCAGTCACTCACCCAAAGTAATGCAACTAACAAGGAGTAGAATGAAGATTCAAACCCAGGATAATTTAATCCAAACCCGCTCTGAGACCCCAGAAAAAAGTAAAGCAATTGGTCCAAGATCACATTGACTGTTACTAAATAACTGGGCCTGCAGCCCACATCCCCCATCCCTAGACATATTCTTTCTGGCATAGCACACCATTAATGTAATACCTATTATAACGCTAATAAGTAATTCAAAACAATAAATCTCGGGTGTTTGGTTTTTTTTCTTCAGGATCAATTGCAATTCTTGAGAATTCCTGCATCTTGAATTATAGGTTTTGGCTTAGAAACATGGTTGTTGTCCAAAGCTCTATCGTCTTAAATTAATTTTCATAATTTGAAGAAGAAAATAATTGACTTGGTTTTCATTAATTAATAATAATTTCTCTTGAGGAAATGTGGTACTCAAATGTAATCATTGCAAGAAACCTGACACAGCTGAAAGGTATTAAAAGGCAATGATGATGCCATCTTGACGATGGGTGAAATCCATTCACAGAATTACAAAATAGTTAGAAAGGTCCTTAGAGACCAGCTAGTCTAACCCCCATTTAAGGAGGAATTTTCTCTATAGCCTTCCAGACAAGTGGTCCCCCAGCCTTCCCTCAAAGACTCCAGTGGAGGAATATCTGCTGTCCTTCAAACCCCCTTTTTTCACTTTTAGGATAATTAGTAATATGCAGCGTGTCCATGTTCATGGTCCTCTCCCTGAGCCAGACAGGTTATATCACTCGTCTTAGGCAGGGGATGCTGGTATATGTTTAATAACTGGTTCTTCTGCACAAGGCGGACATATGACATATTTTTAAGATTAATCTTCATTATTAATATTTTTTCCAACATTTAAACCCAACTTTAAAAAAGCAATAAATTAGGCCCTGATTTTTAGCATTTGCTGATATTCAAGGTATAAATGCTCACACTGAAAATTTAATAATTGGCTCTCCTTAGCCCTTTGGGATGGCTGTGGCACATACCTGCGAGGTCTAAGGAGTTGGGGTCTTTTGCTTTACTGCCACCATCTTTGTTTCCATTATTGTTTAGGGACTTGTGACTTGGGACCCAATTCCATTCTGAAGCCTGTCTGTCTCCACATGATTAGCCAACCAAAACCAGGTACAGAAATCTACATGTGCTCAGTGACTTTGCCGGGCACTTTCTTTACATGTAGTTATGATCCTCCCAGAAGCAAGCAACCTAGCATCATCCACATAGAGAGGATGCATCAGCCGATGGGCTCTGCACATGCAGTACACTTAGACGCCCATGTAAAACCAAGGACCTTGACACATCCAGGATGTCCTGTTATCACAGGTTCTTTGATCTTTTCTAAAGGGAAAGGCAATTTTTGAGAGGTCAACAGTCACTTACATCAAGCACATATATCATTCACTTAGTTCAGGGAAAAAAATCAGCTCCCCAAACTTCAGAGAAAACACGAAGAAATAATAATTGACACAGTTTCCAACGTCTGACCTTAAGCAACATACATCATTACCAGAGAGAGATGCTCCAACATCATTTATACAAGCAAAAGAAAATGATCAAGTAACTCATTTAACAGGCTCAATTGAAGTGCTGCCTTAGGGCTGCCCAGAGTCTGCTCTGGCCAAACAAACACTTCCAATGAGTAAACCCCAAAGTAGTACCTCAGAGCATTTATATACTTTTTTGAGCCAGAGGGTATCACAACTTTTGAGAACCAGTACATTAGAAATTAACAAACGGTATCAGCCTCCCCTAGTCAAGCTTCCCTTAATGGGTAGGCCCATCGACGGGTGGGAAAGATCTCTAACTCTCCAATTAGCATCACACCCCACCACCCTTAGATCCAGACTCAATTTGCCTCCATGATTTCCCAGTTGTGCTTCTGGTTCTACCTTGCAGAGCCAAGCAGAATGAATCCAATAATGCCTCATGCCTGTGACCACACTTTGAATACCAGAAACAGTTATCAAGGATCTTATTTTTTCCAGGTACTCAGTTGAGCCTGTTAAATAAGTTACTTGATCATTTTCTTTTACTGGTATAAATGATTCTCTCATTCTCTCTCTCTCTCTCTCTCTCTCTCTCTCTCTCTCTCTCTCTCTCTCCCTCTCTGTCTGTCTGTCTCTCTCTCTCCCCCTCCCTCCTCCTCTCTCCAACTATTAAGAGGTGAAAATGCCACTCCACAGCAGCATTGGTGGCAGGGGCAGCAGCAGCATAGTAGTAATAGCGACTGGCATTTAAACAATGAGTAAAAATTTGCAACCAGCCCACGAAGTAGGTACTATGGTATCATGCCCATTTTACAAAGTAGGCGCTTGAGGCTTGGCCAGAGCCATGCATCAGTGCTTGTCAGAGGCGGGCCTTCCTGAATCCAAAGTCACATGTTATCTGCTTGCAATTGCATAGTCCTAATCCAAAAACCTCACCCTGTAGACTTATCCATAGGTAGAATTTCAACCAAGTTTCACCCATTCAAGGATGTTTAAAAAACAAAAACAAAAAAAAAAGGATGCAACTGAGAATCCTTCTCTGATTCTTTATCCCTCAGAATTGGAGACAAACCATTTTTCATTTGGTAGGTGACACCATGAATACAATTAAGTTAGTCAATAAGACCCAACTATGTTCCAGGCAGGATACAAAGAAAAGCAAAAGACAGTCCTGACTCCCAATGAGCTCACAGTCCAATGGGAGGGAGACAACTTGTCAACTATGTACAAACAAGATAAACATAGAATAAATGAGATAATGGTCAGAGGGAAGGCACTACAATACTGATCCACGCTCAGATGGGGTCCTAGTTCATACTGTACATCAGTAGATCTAGAGTTTATTTAATGGGTCTAGTCATCTTACATAACAATTTTTCTTTAGTTTCTGAAAATCCTGTTAGCCTGAGATCATTCTTGTCTTTTCTAGGAAAGTCTCCTAAACTTAGATTCTCAGAAAAAAAACCAAAACAATGGAGCTCATTCTTGTTCCACTAATTTAAATTGACTTGCTGTTTCGTGCTTATTTTTCTTCATTCCAGTGTGCCTTTCTTTTCTGAACCACCTCTAACTTGCTAGGACATGTTAGGATGTTTCCAAAAAAGCTCACTTGGCAACGCTTCATCTTCTGCATGGATGAATTGTCTAATGTTGGACAGCATGGTGGACATTAAAATGGGGAACAAGTGTTCTAAATAGATTTGTTCATGGAGGAACTTCAAAGAGAAAAGGAAGAAAGACGAACCTGGCTAATAATCCACAGAAGAAATCTTCCTACTCTAAAGGGATGTTATCCATCATCCTCAGTGGGGTAAGTATTTTGCACTCTTATTGGAGGAGGCAGCTAGATGGGCTAGTGGATATAGTATTGGATATGGAGTCAGAAAGACTTGATTGAGTTCAAATGTAGCCTCAGATACTTTCTGTATGACTTTAGCAACCTTATTTAATCTCTCAGTACTCTAGGCAACTATCTAAGACTATAAATTACAAAAAAATCTAACCTGCATTGTTCAAGGGAGATTCCTTATCTAGGAGTTCCCATTGCCAATGAAATCCAGGTCCAGCCCCGGGAGTCAGGAAGATCTGAGTTCAAACCTGGCCTCAGACACCTGATAGTTGTGTGATCCTGGGCAAGTAATTTATGTCTGTCTCAGTTTCTTACTCTGTAAAACAGGGCTTACAACAGTACCTAGTTTCAGGGTTGTTGTAAGGGTCCAATGAGGTAGTATTTGTAAAGCGCTTTACAACCCTTGAGGTTCTAGATAAATACCAGTTATTATTTTTACTATGAGCAGCAGCAGTAGAAGTAGTAATGGTGGTAGTAGTAGCAGTGATGGTAGTGGTAGTAACGGTGGTAGTAGTAGCAGTGATGGTAGTGGTAGTAACGGTGGTAGTAGTAGCGGTGATGGTAGTGGTAGTAACGGTGGTAGTAGTAGCAGTGATGGTAGTGGTAGTAGTAGCAGTGATGGTAGTGGTAGTAATGGTGGTAGTGGTGGTAGTAGTAGTAATAGAAGGGGTGGTCATGATAGTAGCAGTAGTAGCAATAGTAGTAGTAGTGGTAGTGGTGGTAGTAGTAGTAGTAAAAACAACTTGGCAGAAGAGGTAGAATATTGGACTTGGAGTCAATTAAAGCCATGTTTTGAGTCCTGCCTCTGATCCCTACTACTCAGATGACTTTAGATAAGTCATTTGAACTCTGATCCTCAGTTTCCATTTGTGGAAGGGGAAAATAACAACCATAGTATCTACCTCAAAGGGTTATTATGAGCTCTGAGTGAAACAATGCAGAGAAAGTGCTTTGTAGACTTCAGGGCACAGTACAAAGCACAATCCAGCTGTCATCGTTTCAGGAGGCAGAGCATGCTGTCACAGAAGAATCCATAGGATTGTGCGACAGGAAAAGGATTCTTGTGTCTGTTCCTTCTTAGGAGTCATATTTGGGCCTCAGTTTCTTGATATGTAAAAGGAGGGGAGTCAGCTCCAAGTCTCTATAAAGCCTCCAGGGCTACCATTTTTTGATAGGTAGGAATGATGGCTTTGTGCTGAGTCTTTCTCTAGAGATTTTTCATCCAGAGAAGAGCTAATTGACAGCAGGCATTGAACTCAAGACCTTGTCCTGGATAGCAAATAGGCTTTAATCAAGATCAAAGGAGATAATTTATGTAAAGTGTTTTTGCAAACCTGAAAGTGCCATGTAAATGTCTGGTATTATGATTAAATTACTTTACATAGATTGTCCCCCTTACCTAGAGCACCTCTCCCCGTGAAGTTAGTGCCTCCCCCTACTCCAAAATTGTCTTGTATTTCCCTTATGTGCAGAGGCACCTGCAGTGGATAGAGATCTGAGCTTGAAGTCAGGGAAGAACTAAGTTCAAACTCAGCTTCAGACATTTACTAGCTGTGTGACCTTGGGCAAGTCACTTTTCTGTCTGCCTCAGTTTCCTCAAGTAGAAATAAAATAAAGATCATAACAGCACCTATCTCCCAGGTTTGTGTGAGAATCAAGTAAGATGATACTTATACAGAGTTTGTCATATTGTATGCATAAATAAATTCTTGTTTTCATCCTTATAGATTTACTTTGTATATCATTTCATATACATACTTACATACTCCCATGTTGTTTCTGCATAGTGCCTGGTGTCTAATAGGTTATTCATTGAGAGAGTGACTATTTATAATGTATTTGCTTTATATGTATTTTTTTTAATTATTAGTAGCATGTACCACAAGGGGCAGGTAGGTGGCATCATAGTGCACAGAGTGCCAGGTCTGGAGTCAGAAAGACTCAGTTTTCTGAGTTCAAATCCCACCTCAGACACTTTCTAACTGTGCGACCCTGGGAAAATCATTTAACTCTGTTTGCCTCAGTTTCCTCACCTGTAAAATGAGCTGGAGAAGGACATGGCAAACCACTCCAATATCTGTGCCAAGAAAACCCCAGATGGGTCATGGAGAGTCAGACACAACTGAAACAACTGAACAGTAACATGCATTTCCTTGACAGCTGCAATTGTTTCCTTTCTATCTCTGTATCCCCAGCACATGGTCAGATGCCTGGCACTCAGTAGTCGATCAACAAGGATTTGTTAAGTGATTGCTCTGTTCCAGGCACTCTGCTAAGCTGTCCAGTACAAAGAAAGGCAAAAACAGTGTCCCTGCCCTCAGGGAGCTCAGGTTCTTATGGGGTCAGGGAGGGAACATGTAAGTAATTATGTCCCTACTGTGCAAGCAGGAGGCGATCTCAGAGAGAGAGGGAGGGGCCAAGGCTTCCTGCAGAAGGTAGAAGTAGAATCTTGAAGGAAATCAGAGTATAGTAAATGCTTTAAAAATTCTTATTAAGTGAATGAGCAATAATCAAGAAAATATTAATAATATAAAAAAGTAATGTATAATATGTTTCAAAAATAAAGTTATTTTTACTTTATTGATATATTATTATAAATTAATAATGCTATCAAATAAGTCCTGATTTCCAATCTGATCCCACGGATAAGTGAATTATTCACCACTAATACATCAGAAGATGTGGTTTTGCTTTTAGCAACTAAAATTTAGTAAATTGATACTGAAATGTGAGAAGAGTTTAGATAACCCCTATAAACAAATGACTTCCATAGCAAAGGCTATCAAATTGAAATTAAAACAAATCTACTCTGCCTTCACAGGCTCATGGGGAAATTGGGAGGGGGTGGAGCATTTCCATGTGGAAGGCTGACAGCTGTTGCTTTTTGTCCAGGGTCAGAAAAATAACTAGAGCTTTACATGAGATGCTTTTGAGAAAGGTCTCTGCCCTTTCTACAGGAGTCGCTGGCTGGCTTCTAAGAACCCCTAATTTACAATGAGCCCCTGTGACTTATGTGTCTGTAATGAAGCAAACATAGGCCTCTCAATCACATCGTTTAAAGGAGAGAGACTGCTATGATCAAGATTCATTATCTGTCACTTCAAGGGTTGTTTAACATCATCTGCAAAGTCACACCACTTGGATCATCTCTACAGCACTGTCACTGGTCCTCTTGGCCAACGAAGGACGAGCAGCAAGGCATCTAGCACAGTCCATTCTCTACACTTGCACCCCTTGATGTGGGGCAATGCTTCCTTTGATGGAGCTTGCCAAAGATGCAACAATGACCTAGTCTATCTTCATTTAAGCATTTGCTCACCAGGCACTTGTAAATTTTCTGGAAATGATACGCTTAGGACATTTATAATAATACTCCATCAATCGATGGGCATTCTGTGGCAGGCACTGTGCTGGGCGTTGGGTATAACAAGGCAGAAATGAAATAAATCCTCCTTCGAAGACTGTGTTTTATGGCAGAGGTGACTCCATAGTGCACAGAGCTTAGAATCATTCTAAGAAGACTCATCTTCATGCATTTAAATCTGGCCTCGGATACTAGCTGTGTGACCCTCAGTAAATCATACAACCCTGTTTGCCTCAGTTTCCTCATCTGTAAAATGAACTGGAGAAGGAAAGGGCAAACCACTCCAATATCTTTGCCAAGAAGATCCAAAACGGGGTCACAAAGAGTCAGACAAGACTGAAATGACTTAATAACAACAAATGTAGAATAGATTGTATATGCAAGGTAATGTGGGTTGGAGAGAGCTTTGGAGACAGGTGCTATCAGCTGAGAGACTCAGAAAGGCTTCAGAGAGTCAGTGACAATAGCTAGTGCTTAACATATATTCTAAGGTTGGCAAAGACCTATTGTTTCCATGGCATATGGAACTCCTGGTATGGAAACTCATGCAAATAGGAGCTTTCCTGCTATTCATTCCCTCATTCACTGAGAAGTCAGTGACTTGCCCAGGGTCACACTGCCAGTATCCCAGGTGACTCATGAAACCCTGTCCTTCAGACTCCAAGAAAATCTCCTTTCATTCTTCCGAGCTGCTCCTCATCTGATCACTACAATCCTCTGAGGAAGTTGTTATTTTTCCCATTTTCTAGATGAAGAAACTCAAAGGCAGATAGGTCAAGTGATCTGCTCCAATTAACAAGCTGGAAAAGGAGAGGCAAGTTCTCCTGATTCCGAGTTGAAGAATGTCTTTCCACTACCCCACATTGCCTCCTCCAGAGAATTGCTGTTGCTCTTTAATCATTTCAGTTGTGTTTGATCCCACTTGGGGTTTTCTTGGAAAAAACACTGGAGTAGTTTGCCATTTTCTTGTCCTTTTAAAGATGAGGAAACTAAGGCAAAGAAGAGTTAAGTGACTCGCCCAGGGTCACACAGTAAGTGTTTCAGGTCAAATTTGAACTCAGGAAGATGAATGTGGACTAGCGCTCTATCTATCTACCGTGCCACCTAGTTGCCCGGTGATCATAACTCATGGAGCACTACAGTTTTGAGAGGAAATATTTTTAGAAATCTTTTTTGCCATTCTCCTCAGAATTAACACGAAGTACATGGTTATCTCTAATAATTACCAAGTAGGTAGGTATGTGTAGAGGCAATGTGGTAGAACAGAGACCATGTTGGATTTGGTCTCAGGAAGACTGAAACTGAAACTGAAATTCAGTTTGTGATCATGACAAAATCTCTGAATCTGCTTCCCCACCTTAAAAAGAGACATAATAATACCTGTAAGACCTACCTACATTCTCCTCCTATCTGGATGCTCAAGTGAGATAATGTATATAAAGACAAAATAACTGGCAGATAGATAGAGGAGAGAAAGATAGATAGATAGATAATAGAGCAATAATTGTCGTGCACATTTGGATGAAAGTAGTGAACATGATGTAAGCTACAAAGAAGAGTTAGGAATTCTATGCAAAATTATTTGCATTTCATTCATAATTTATAGAAGAAAGAAGAATAGTAAGGAGAAAAGAATACTGTAGGGAAAAAGGCAGATGTTGAGTGGGTTCATAATGGAACGAGTGTTAAGAAGCATTCCATGCAAAGTTGCAGATTACAATAACAAGAAAAACTTGCAACCAAACTGAGGGAGGAGGATATGTGCCCTGGATGTATCATTTAACCAAGTAAAATCACAGAAGTTACGACCTAGAGATACTTACTGCCTAAGGAGGAAAGGACCATGTAGACGCATGCCAGGCACTGAATAATTAGAGTAAACAACAGCATATAATTGATCTTCTCATAGTCAGGGAAATGCAACTCTCTAGGGGAAGAGTTGGATTGAGCCATGGCCCCAGGTGTTACAGACATAAGAGCACAATGTACTGTGACAAGGAACAGGGTATAGCTGTCACATGATGGCAACTTTCTGGTGACACACAAAGCCAAAAAGTGTATTTACGTACATTCTGTTTCTCTGGGACTCTTTTACCCACTATTTTCTATCCTTCACAACATGTGATAGGGCGAGGCCACACCTAGAACATAGGTGTGAGGAATAACATCTTGCCATAACTGGTGTATGGAATCTAAGAGAAGGATGGGGACCCTGCCTGAAAGCTAAGGAATCTGACAAGTAGGAGATAACGCTAGAGCTGGTAAAAGCTAGAGCTGCCATTTCTAAATGGGTGACAGAGGTGGAAAGATGAGTCAGCAATATTTATAATGTAGCTCCTTGCTCTAGCTTAGTAAGTCACTTGGGGACAGGCTCTCATGATGTTAGCCAAGAAATCTATGCATGTGTAAGAAAAATGATACTTCATAGTAGGACGTAAAAGGACATTTTCAGGTTTTTGAGTAGCTAATTAGAATTTCCATCAAGAGTTGAAGGACCACCATAGACTACCTGGTGTAATTTTGAAACAATGGAGCCAGTTTAGCCCTTAGTGAACCACTTTGGGCCACTCTCAGTGACTGATGCATGGGTTAAAGTCTTACATTATGTTGGTACCCCATTATAAAGCATATAAAGAGATACAAAGGAGTTTTCCTAAACAACCAAGCAATCAAGTATAAAGTAACTGATTAAACAATCTAACAATAAATTCCTCAATCAACCTTTTTGAATTTAAAGGCATTGGCAAGCTAGCCAACTCTCTAGTCATTCAGAGAGTCAGCTATGGTGGGATAGTCCAGTTCTTAAGACCTCTCTTCATCCTTTCCTTTGTGCATTTTGGGGAGAGTAGAAAGACAGGAAAGGGATTTCTCTTTCCTCCATTTCTCCATTGGCAATGACATCTTGCACCAGAAATCTATGGTAGCATCAAGCAGAGGGCCCTAATCTGTGGAGTCAAGGTGAATTAAGTAATAGTGAAAGATAGGAGAGAGAATGTGGTATCTAGAATTAGAATCCTGCTTGAGGGATGCTACACCCCAGAACAAGACTCCTGCTGGTCCAAGGTATGAGTTTGCCTTCAGTTGAGCCACCAGCTAGACTTGGAGGAAACTATAGCCAAGAACTATAGCAGTGGACCCAAATGGAGCAAAGACTGAGGGACCCGATTCAATGGGAAAAAAATAAAGACATCTACAATCTATGTTCCCTTTGTGAATTCTCCGCTATGTGTGTTTACTTCTCCCACCAACTCTATGGGTACGTGTGGTGAGTATACCCCCAGTTTATGGAGAAGATATTTTTTATTATGCTATTCTAATAAATAACATTGCTTTTATCTAACTGGTGACCCTCGGTAGCTTGGGTAACAGTGAACCAGAAGGGCTTGTGAGCTAGTTTTAGAAGTGTGAAATCACAGAGTACCTTAAACCTGAGGTAGTCATTTCCTGAGATAACCAACTTATAACTGTAATTTGGAAGAAGGGCAACCCAAAGTAGGCCCAATATGAATGACTATCTTCATAAAATTTCAAACTTAAAGAGCTGATAAAGTGAGGAAGTACTAGAGTACTAGGAGAAATCTTAAATGCCTTTCCTCTTCCTGCAATAGTTTTGCCTAATTCAAGTCCTTGAACTTAAGGAATTTTCAGATTGGAACACCTTGTATAAAGTGTTAAATGATGAAAAAAAGAAAAATAAATAAATAAACAAAGTGTTAAATGATGAAAGATCAGAATGACAATAACTGAACTTTTAACAACAATTTGCATTGCAAACCTTTATAGACATTATTTTATATGGATCTTCCAACATTCTATGAAGTAAGCATTGTGGCATAATGTATAAAGTATCAGCCTTGGAGTCAAGAAGACCTGGGCTCGGATCTAACTCTTGACATTTATTAGTCATGTGACCATGGGCAAACTTGAAGGAAACCATAGCGCTCAGCACACCATGGGACTGGTTAGGAACTTACAATCTTTCCCCACCAAAAAGTTTTCAATTCAGTCTTCATAATAGCCCCCATTTACCTAGTACTTTATGGCTTACAAAGCACTCATTAGCTGTATTTTAACTCATTTGGTCCTCACCACCTTGTAAGTTAAGTATTATCACCATTCTCATGTTACAGATGAGGAAACTGAAGCTTAGAGAGTAAGTGACTTGTCTTGGGTCACCCAGCTAATAAGAGGTAGAATTTTAACTTAGGTCTTCCCGACTCCAAGTCCCAAGTTCTATCCACTGAGACACCCAGCTGCCTTGTCTTCTCAAGAACAGATTTCTAATTTCATAGTGAGCAAGTCCATGAGGAAGAGATTCACTAAAGAATTATAATCAGCTTGGTAGGAACTCCCCTAGTCTACAAACTGAAGGATACCTATCGCCCTTATGTCCTGAATTAATGTGTATGGTTATTCTCTGACTTAAGGAGTTTGATGGGTCACTATAAATGACTATTACAATATAATGAATACATTCACCTAGACTTCCTAGAGTTTCTCCTGGATTAGGAAATGGTTAACAGTCAATGTACCTTTAAATGTCTTGCTAGATACCAATGGTGCCACTCTAAAAGCCCTGCTGATTCCATGGGACAAATGCCCTTGTTTCCAAGGCAACATCTCTCCCTGTTTACAGTCCTAAAGTAACTATCTCTCCTAATGACAACTAATGGCAGAACCTTCTCTCTTTTCTTTGCGGATGCTTCTTTCCTATTAGAGACATTTCTTGAAGACTTGCCTACAGAATGTCAGTTGTGATGTAAGAAAGATGATGGTAATTTAATTTTTAAAAAATATCATACATTATTTTTCACTGCTGCTGGCAGACTGAAATGGAGTCGACATTCCTTGTGTTAGCTAGAGGCTAATAAGGGCTTGTGTTTCCAGGTTTAAAACAACATAGTCAGCAAAAAGACATGGAAGTAAGAGGGCTAAAAGAATAAAAAGGAGGGAGGGTCATTCTTAACTTTGGAAAGTTATGCCCAATTGCAAAGCAACTTAGCCAATTTGATTTTGCTTGTCATTACTTCCTTTGTTTTATAGGTTTGTTTTGATTTGGGTTGGGATTTTTTTTACTTGTTTTTGTTTGTTTGATATTTTTGTAGTCAACGATACATTACTATAGTCATCCTTTATATCCAGGAAGTGCTTATTTGGATAAGGGCTACCCACATGTCATTTCTGCTTCTAATCTGATGAATGCCTATTCCAGCTGTGAAGCTACCAGAGCACCAATTCAATCCAAGAAACAATTATTAAGTTCTCCTGTGTACCAGACACTGTGGTAGGTGCTGGGGTTACCAAGAAAAAAACAGAAAACCATCCCTGTCCTCAAAGGGTTTACATTCCATTTAAAACAGTAGAGTGCCTAGCCCATAGTAAGTGCTCTATAAAGACTTCTTGATTGATTGAAGTGAACTATTAGGTTTGTGTTCTGTACATTTTTGGAACAAACTCATAACACAGTAAAAATTTTCACCATTGTGTCTATGGCCTCGGGGCTTACCTGCTAGTTATCATTTAGCCAGAAGCATAGTGCTTAAGTGGAAGGATGACTAACTGGATGGCACTCAGCTAGGACCTAGTGCAGGCAATTGACAAGTGGCCTGTGGATGAATGGAGCAAGTATACTCATAAATGCATAATCTGCTAGACCTTAGGGGTCAGCTAGTCCAATATGCTCCCATTCCAGATAATAAAAAAGGATGATGAAACCTCCAGATAAGTGAGCCAGCTTGTCTAAGGCCAGCCAGGAGAAAATGGCAGACCAGAGACTATACTCCAACTATCCCATTCTCTCCCTTTTCTCCCCAGGACATTCATCTGTGTGTTCTTTCCTAGGGAATGAGCATAGTCATAGGGACAGGAGGCATAATTAATTTAACAGACAGAAGCAAATAAGACACAAATACACAAGGACCAGCACATGAGAACCGAAAGACACAAGAGCACAGGGAAACAAAACGAAACCTCAGCAAGCAGGCTCTCCCTTATTGAAGGTCTTTGGACATAAGGTTGAGGGGCCACTTTCTTGGCGTGTTTTGGTGAACATTCCTTTTCATGTATGGGTTGGACTAGATGGTTGCTAAAGTTCCTACCAGTTCTAAATTCTGTGATTCTATGAAATTCAAATATCAAATGAGATCTACCCAGAGCTGAAACTAAAGTAGGGTTATTGAAGCTACTTCCCAGGCCTCCTCCTCCTTCTCCTCTCCCCAGAACTTAGACTCTGTCCCTAAGACCTTGGGCATTGATCAGCAAGCTCTCAGCTTTTCCTGCCCGTTTGAAGTTGAAAGGATGTCTATCCATTTGGGAATGGCTGAACAAATTGTGGCATTTGTTTGTGAAATGACAAGCAGGATAGTTTCAGAAAAACACCTCTTTTTTTCTTCTGTGTTCTTTTTTGCAACGTGACTAATATGAAAATAAATGTTTGCATGACTGCACATGTATAATATATATCAAAAGTGCTTCCCTTCTCAAGGAGGAGGGGAGGAGAGGGAATGAGGGAGGGAATTTGGAACTCAAAAATTATCTTAAAATGAATGTTATTTGTTTTTACATATAATTGAGAAAAAAGTCAAATGAAAACATTCTTTAAATAAAGAAGAAAAAGACCTAAGGTTTTTGGCCAGTGCTGGTGAAATATTTGGGACAAAAAAAACCAGATGCACTGATAGATAGATGACACTAATAGAAATACAGAGTACTAAATAAAGATTACCAGAATAGTCCCATGGTATTTTCCAGGGGTCCGAGCCCATTTAGAGTGGTATATCCCATGCTGCACATCATGTATTAAGGAAAATATTGTCAAGCAAGACTGAGAACAGAGAAAGGTGAATAGGGTGATGCTAGCAATCTGCCCATATACTCTCAGTCTCTTGCATTTATTTGCTGTCGGTTCCTCCCACACAGCTGACCCCGGCCATCTCTAGCCATTTCCTATTTCCTAGAGCTCACTCTTACCTTTTATTCTGCAATGTCACATCATGTCTGCAGGTATACAGCTTCCATCTTCTCAGTCATCTTCTGATTCATACATTTCCATACCTGTAATAGTAATAAGAGCTAGCATTCATATAGTGCCTTATTAAGGTATGAAAAGCCTTGCCAAACCCCATTATATTATGACATCCCTAAGAGCAGGGATTTTTCTTTTTCTTTCTATCTCCAATAATTAGCACAGTACCTGGCACATAGTAGGTGCTAAATAAATGTTTGTTGATTGATTATTTATTAACTATACCTATGCTATTTCATTTGATCCTCATAAATCTGAAAAAGGTACTCTTGCCATCCCCATTTTACAAATGAGAAACCTGAGGTTACAACAGATTGTGACAAGATCACACTGCTAGACAATGTGTGAGATGGAATTTGAACTAAGGTCTGTCTCTTTCTGAATCTAGTTCCCTTGTCCATTACACTACCCTACAGCCTTAAAAAGGTCCAAAGGCTTCTTCATCACTCAACTTATGTCATATAGTCTTTTAAAGAAGCTATAACCTTCTGCTTCCGTATTTGAGCCATGATTTCTCTTTTCCTTTCTCAGGGCTACCCATGAAGTGACATTTACCTCTTCATACTGAGGTCTCTAATTCTCTTGGCTCATCACTCACTCCATGTTGTACATTGATATATGGTCTTCTGAGGAGGTAGGGATCATTTCTTCCTCTTTGACCAGTCATCATCTCCTTTGAAGCATTGGGCTTTTTTATTGTCTTTAGTGTCTTTCTCCAGTCTCAGTTACCCTAGGGATGTATCTTCCTCCCTCCTGCATCATACCAGTTACCTTCTATGGCATCTGGCTTATAAAATGTAACCATGTGGGCAGCTAGGTAGCCCAATGGATAGAGAGCCAGGCCTAGAATCAGGAAGAGCTGAGTTCAAATCTGGCCTCAGGCACTTACTACTGTGTGAACCTAGGCAAGTCGCTTGTTTGCCTCAGTTTCCTCATTTGTAAAATGAGCTGGAGAAGGAAATGTTTTCTCCTTGCCATGCCATTTTCAGTTTTCAGATCTTCTGATCAGATTAACAAGACTCTTGACATATCTGTTCTTCATGGCTCTCATTAAATGTATTACAGCACTGGCTCAATGCCCATTATTATTGGATCTTAAACCATATTCCAGAAAGCCAACCAGCTGTTCACTGTACAAATTCTCCTTTCTCTTCCTATCTCCAGTCATCAGCACAGATGTAAACACCAACTGTACCCCTAAAGTCTTCTGTTTTCCATAAAATATTTCATATTTCCTACATGTTGCTTCTAGACCATTTGAAAAAATATTAAACCTTCAATATATGGGAGAGTGCCAGAATGAGTCTCATTGTACCCTTTTCTTCCTGTGCTCAATATCTCCTCGGCACCAAACCGAGGTGATTAGTACCATTTCAAATATCATCTGCCACACAATAATTTCCGAAAGAGTCATACGTGTAATAGTAAAAATAAGAATAGCAAATATTTAAGGTTTACACAGCCCTTGGCACATGTTATCTCATTTGGTCCTCTGTGAGAGAGATGTCTCTGTTCTCCCCAATTCATAGATGAGGTAACTAAGGCTAAGGGATTTGCCTAGGCTCATATAGCTGGTAAATGACTGAGAGGATTCAGATTCAGCCTTCCTAATCCCAAGCCCAGCACTCTTTCTCCTGTTCCAGAGCTGGTTCCATATAAACATGAATTCTGGATGAAGTTGGGACTTTTATAAATTATTAATTATAATTTTCATATGTATATAAATTATAATTATAATTTACTCTGGGCACTTTCCTGGCTTCCTGAGACAGCTAGTGGTGCAGTAGATAGAGCACTGGACCTGAAGTCAAAAAGATAGAAGTTCAAATCTGGCCTCAGACACTTAAGAGCTATGTGACCCTAAGCAAGTCACAGTCTCTGCCTCAGTTTCCTCAACTGTAAAATGGGGGAAATAATAGTACCTATCCTTCATGATTATTGTGAAGGTCAAATGAGATATTTGTAAGGTGCTTGGCACAGAGTAAACATTATATACCCTTATTCCCTTTCCCCTCTCCCCCGTAACTGGAATATTCTCCCTCCTCATCTCTGCCTCCTGGCTTCCTTCAAGTCCCAGCTAAAATTCTACCTTCTACTGGAAGCTTCTCTCAGTCCCCCTTCCTATTAGAATGCCCCTTCTGCTGATTAGTTCTAATTCATCCTGTTCATACATAGTTTTCATGTTATCTCTCCTCTCAGACAGTGAACTCCCTGAGAGCAGGCACTTTTTCCCTCTTTCTTTGTAACCTGGGTGCCTGGCACATAGTAGGTTCTTTATAAATCTTTGTTGGTTGATGGTTTTATGGTACCCATCAGACACTCTACTAGATATTGTCATTAAAAGACAAAAATGAGAACAATTCCTTGATTTCAAGTTCCTTACCTTTTTATATTTTAAAAAAAAGCATTCCAGTTGGAATAAATCTGACTTACATTGAAAGAATAAGTGGCTTCTTCCTTCCCTTTCTTGACACGCAGAGGATCTGTGGGGAATGAGGACAGTTGGGGCTTAAACAAACAACTTGTTATAGCATCTTCAAAGTCTCCCTTAACTTTAAGTTTGGTCCTTTTCCATCTGCCTGACACGAATATCTTCTTGGCAGAAGCTGACACAAGGGGAGCACTGAATACCCACCCCCCATCCATTCCTCCAGAAGCTGGCCTGGGGCCAAGTGGAACTCCTTGACCTTCAAGGGTGGAAGAGGCATCATTAACAGAGACATAAAAATGTCAAAATTAACATTTCCATTAGAAAATCTCAGCTTATAGAAAGTGCAATCTGGCTTAATTATATCCCAAAACTCAGTCCCATCGCGTGCAGGGCTTAAAGTAGATATGGATTTCTATTCTTAATGGGATAAAAATGGATGTGGTGGGATGGGAAAGTGCAAAAAATATCATCGAAGCCTCAAAAGTGTCCTGAAACAAGTAGAGAACTAATAGCAGTAAAGGAAGAGGACATGATCTGGAAAATAATTGGCTCCCAGTGGAATACAGTCTGGCCAGGGCAATAAGTCTGCTCTGAAAAATAATGTTCATCTCTCCAAAGTAGTGCTGAATAATCTATGTTACATTTTCTAAGCATGTGTATCACAGCAAAAGGGTAAATAAGGATTGGTCATCTGACCCTAGCTTTGAGACTGGGGTTGGGAGTGGGGTGGAACAGGGGTGTGGGAGGGGGAGGAAGGATGGGGGGGGGTAGTTGCTGTTAACCTGATCTGTCATTATTACACTAACTTGCATACTAAGAGAATGTTTAAGTACAGGCTGGCCAAGCCTTTCTCTGTGTGCATTTCCTTCCCCCCATCTCAAATTTATAAAGATGAAAATTAAATGCATAGGGACTGATCCTGTAATTTCATTGATATAGGCACTCCCCGATAAGGAAACTCCCTCTACCAGTGCAGGTGAGCACTTACCCTACAACTTACAGACTGAGAGAGTTGCCTAGATCACTTGAGAGAATCTCCAGCATCTCACAGTCAGGAAAGTTTAGAGGTAGAACCAGAATTTTGATCTTCCTTGCCCTGAGTCATTTTCAGTCTGCTATGCCTGGTTCCCTTCTTCAAAACAAGCTCACGCAATACTTTAAATTTTGCAAAGTGATTTACTTTGAGTTGTTCGGTCATTTTTCTATTCCATCTGAGTCTTCATGCCCTCGTTTGCCATTTTCTTCTCCAACTCATTTTACAGATGAGGAAACTAAGACAAACAGGGTTAAGTGACTTGCCCAGAGTCACACTAGTCAGTGTCTGAAGCTGGATTTGGACTGAAGTCTTCCTGACTCTAGGCCTAAAAGTCCTTCCAATTTACCTCCTAGCTATCTTGTGTAAATTATTGCTCAAGAAAAATGGGAATTAGACTCACCTCCAGAGGCAAAGTTATGATGGCAGAGTAGAGAAAGCACTCAGCTGATCTCTCCCAATACTCCCCTCCAAACAAGTTTAAAATAATGGCAGAGGTAAGAAGTGGTCAAAATGAAATATTCAGTCCAAGTCAAATTAGGAGGTCAAAAGAGCAATCAGTGACACAGAGGCCACAGAAGCAACAACTACTTTGGGAACTCTCCAGCCAGAGACAGTAAAGGGATCTAGCAAATGATCAGAAAGATATTACAAGGGACCCCAGGGCTAGCACTAGATACATGGCAACTTGGCAGCTCCATCATCTATACCCACTTCTGGGTCATAGTTCAATGGCACAGAGGAACACTTTTAGTCAGGAAAGAGTGGAAGCATTAGGAGCAGTACTGCTTTGGGTCACAAAATATCAGGGAACCTGAGGAACTATATTGTTTCTGGTCCTAATGGATGGATGGCCCTAAGGAGCAGTATCAATTTTACTCCCAACGGATTGAGAGCCCTTTCTAGTTAAAGACCAGAGTACAGACCAAGAGAGTGGTGAACACACCTCTCACTATATCACACTGCCTTAGAAGCACTGAAAGCTTCCAGGATCCCAGAACTAGCTCCAAAAACAGCAGTGCACTTGAAAAAGTACCCCTCAATACCCACCACATAACTAGCAGAGCCTAACTTTAACATAAAGTTCAAAAGTAAGAAAAGGAGTGGAAAATTGAGCAAATAACAAAACATGAGCCTGATCATTAAAGGATACTATGTTGACAGGGCAGATCAAGACTTGGAAGAAGACAATGAAGTCCAAATAGTTACAAACAAAACCTTAAAGAAAAAATATGAACTGGATACAAGCCCAACAAGAATTCACAGAAGAGCTAAAAAATTATTTTCAAAATCAATTAAGAGTGTTGGAGAAAAGGTAGGTAAAGAAATGAAAGCAAAGGAAGAAAATTATAAAGAGACAATTAACAGCTTGGTAGAAGAGGCACAAAAATTACTAAAGAAAATGATACCATAAAAACAGAATTGGTCAAATGGAAAAAGAAGTACAAAAGTTTACTAAGGAAAATAATTCTTTATAAAAATAGAATTAGGAAAGTATGAAACTAATGATTCCACAAGACAGCAAGAAACAATCAAATTAAAAAAAAATGAACAAAACAGAAATGATATAAATATTTCACAGAAAAAAAGCTAACTTAGAGAATAGATCAAGGACAGATAATTTGGGGGGCAGAGTCAAGATGGTGGAGTAGGAAGATGCACATACTCAATCTCTTCCCCTACAGTCCACAAAATACCTGTAAAGAAAGATTCCCAACAAATTCTAGAGCAGCAGAAACCACATAATGACGGAGTGGAGGAGATTTCTAGCCCAGGTTGACCTGGAGTGTCACACCAGGAGGAGTACATGAGCAGGCCTTGGGGGCAGAATTCCCAGGAGCAGTGATGGTTCACAGATCCCTCAACTCACAGGCATCAAAGGCAACTTCAAAGGTCAATGAGAGAGCTTTTTTACCTTGGTGACAAGGGAACAGCATTCTCCCCTAGCCCTGGCTCCAGGCAGTGACCTCAGCAGTGGCAGCAGCAGCAGCAGGCCACAGCTATAGATAAAGCTCCTGGGGGAATTGAGCAGCTGATCAAAATCTCAGCCATGAACCTGGCCAGGGAGTTAGCTCCTCTCCCTTGATTGTACCACCTTGGAGGAATTGAGAACTTACAGACTTGCAGAGTATACCCTACTCTTGACAAAGGATCCAAAAGTCAAGTAACTGGTTGGGAAAATACCCCAAAAAGGGAAAAATAATAAGACTATAGAAGGTTACTTTCTTGGTGAACAGGTATTCTCTCTCATCCTTTTGAATGAGGAAGAATAATGTTTACCATCAGATGATGACATAAAAGTCGAAGTTTCTGCATTCAAAACCACCAAAATAAATATGCAATGGTCCCAGGCCATGGAAGAACTCAAAAAGGATTTTGAAAATCACATAAGAGAGGTGGAGGAAAAATTGGGAATAGAAACAAGAGAGATGCAAGAAAATCATGAAAAATGAGTCAACAGCTTGCTAAAAGAGACCCCCCCCCCAAAATGCTGAAGAGAATAACACATTTAAAAATAGGCTAACTCAATTGGCAAAAGAGGTTCAAAAAGCCAATAATTTACCCAGCAAAATTGAATACAATCTTTCAAGGGAAAGAATGGATATTTAATGAAATAGAGTCCTTTCAAGAATTCCAGATGAAAAGCTCAGAGATTAGAAAACTTGACATTCAAATAGAAGACTCAAGAGAAACATAAAAAAAAAACCATAAGAAAAGGAATCATAAAGTACTCAATAGGGTTAAACTGTTTACCTTTCTATATGGGAAAATACTACATGAAACGTAGAAGAACTTTATGATTATTAGAGCAGTTATTATTACAGCAGCAGATTCAACATAGAAAGAGTTTGTGGGAGTGAGTCAACTACGTTGGGATTATGTAAAAATAATGGATAGGTGAAAAGGATGGATACCCTGGGAGAAGGGAGAAGAAAGAGGAAGAATGTGGAAAATTATCTCACACAAAAGAAACATACAAGAAAGAACTTTTACAATGAAGGGGAAATGAGAGGGGCAATGCTTAAACCTCACATTTAAATTGTTTCAAAGAGAAATACGAATGTTTGTGTGAATATACACACACACTCATCTGGTAACGGAATTTACGTAACAGAGAAGTAGAAAGGGAAGAGATAAGGCAAAGAGATGGTGATAAAAGGGAAGGCAGATAAAAGAAGGCAGTTGTCAGAAGCAAAACAAACTTTAGAGGAACAGAATAAAAAAATAGAGAAAAGGATAAACAGAAGAAAATGTGATAGTATGAAATTCAATTAGTAGTCATATCTGGGAACATAAATGGGGTGAACTTACTTGTAAAATGGAAGCAGATAGCAGAATGGATTACAAACCAGAATCCAATAGTATGTTTTTTTATAAAAAAAATGCTTGAAAAAGAGAGTCACATATAGAGTTAAAATAAAAGGCTAGAGCTGAATCTATTATGCTTTTGCTGAAATAAAAAAGGCAAGGAGAGCAATCATGATCTCAGACAAAGCAAAAATAGAACTAATTAAAAGGGATAAGAAGGAAAATTATGTCTTGATGAAAGGGAGCATAGTCAGTGAAGTAATATCAATATTAAACATGTATGTGCCAAATGTCAAAACACAAGTTCTTAAAGGAAAAGTTAAATGAATTACAGAAGGAGTAGTGGGGGACCTCAACTTTCCCTTTTCTCAAATCTAACCATAAAAGAAATAAGAAAAAAGTCAAAGAGATACATAGAATCTCAGACAAGTTAGTTATGAAAGGTGTCTAGAGAAAATGAATGGGGCTTGAAAGGAGGATACCTTTTCCTCAGCTGTACATGGCATCTTCATGAAAATTGATAATGTTTTAAGGTATAAAAACTAAACAACTAAATGCAGAAAGGCAGAAATATTAAGTGTGCCCCTTTCACATCATAATGCAACAAAATTACACTTAATAAAGGACCACAGAAGTAAAGATTAAAAATTAATTGGAAAATAAGTAATCTAATCCTAAAGAATGAGTGAGTCAAAGAACAAATCAGACACAATAAATAATTTCATTAAGGAAAATGACAACAATGAGGCAATATGCTAAAATGTGTTGAATGCAACCAAAGTATTATTTAAGGAAATAATCCTTATTATATATATATATATATATATATCCTAAATGTATATATTAATGAAAGAGAGAAAGAGCACATAAATGACTTGGGTGTGCAACTAAAAACAAACTAGAAAAAGAACAAATTAAAAAATTTTTTTATAAATTTATTTATTTAACTTTTTACATTCATTTTCACAAGATTTTGGGTTCCAAAATTTTCTCCCCATTTGTCCCCTCCCCCCCCACAATACACTGAGCATTCTAATTACCCATATCACCAATCTGCCTTCCCTTCTTTCATCCCTCCCTTCCCTTACCCCATCTTCTCTTTTGTCCTATAGGGCCAGATAACTTTCTATTCCCCATTACCTGTATTTCTTATTTCC
>CM053771.1:516155701-516248684 GCA_028658325.1 Potorous gilbertii | reverse complement strand
TAGGTCAGAAGATACTCTTGACTAGCGCTGATCACTCAGTTTATCTATTGATCATCCTTCATTCTCTGTATATGGCTGCCTTGCTTGTTCTGCATGACTGTGTGCTGAAGACCTTCCTTTAGGTCAGAAGATACTCTTGACTAGCGCTGATCACTCAGTTTATCTATTGATCATCCTTCACTCTCTGTATGTGGCTGCCTTGCTTGTTCTGCATGACTGCATGCTGAAGACCTTCCTTTAGGTCAGAAGATACTCTTGACTAGCGCTGATCACTCAGTTTATCTATTGATCATCCTTCATTCTCTGTATATGGCTGCCTTGCTTGTTCTGCATGACTGCATGCTGAAGACCTTCCTTTAGGTCAGAAGATACTCTTGACTAGCGCTGATCACTCAGTTTATCTATGGATCATCCATTCTCTGTATGTGGCTGTCTTACCTCCTTTTCTATCTTATTTTTGATGAAGTCGTTCATGCAATTCTTGAATGCGAGTCATTTTGGTCCTATGCCTCAGTCTTCGTCCACCATATGTATTTTCATTGTCAGTTTTAATTCTCTTGTGGTCATGGCGCTCATTATTCTCGGTTGAATGGCATTGCTAGGAGACTACTGTCACCCTATTGAGTTGGACATTACCTTTAGTCATGAGGGTTCACAATTCATCCTTACCTACCCATCCTGTTCAACTCTTGCCCATGTTGTCCCCAAAATTCTCCACAGAAGTTCCACCCAGTAGGCCAGAGGTCTTCCTTGGCTTCTCCTGACATCACAATGGTGCCATTGGAGCATTCTGTCTATCTGCTTTCCTTGCTCTATAATCAGCCCATTTTCTCATCCTGGCCTGCAATTCTTTGACCCCCTCCTTTATTCCTGCTCTTCAGAATTCCTCATTTGTTATATGTTATAGCCTACTTGCACTTGCCAGTCACTTATCCATTACCCACTGTGTGATGTTCTTTAGTTCTGTTAAGACAGTGATATTTCAGGTATTGATACCAAACAACAGCACCAGCAAAATTAAAAAGATGGAGATTTGTTTTTATGGGAGCCTTGGGGTCAATGAGTACATTGCAATTTCCAAAAGGCAATACATCTCAATTTTCTCTCTTCCTTTTTACCTGTGTACTTAACTCATTGCCCAACTATACTATCTCTCTGACATATGCATACTTTTCAGTTGGCTCTATAGGGATTCACCCAAAATCATGTTAAAATCTGGGTAGGGGACATTCTTCATCCACTTGTCTTTCCTATGTGGATGTAGAGACCGAACCCCTTTAGGAGCCTCTGCTGTATCCCAAGGCTTTATGCAAACTGCATAACACCATTTATAACCAGGAACTTCTGAATGAACTTGGCATTCTCCATAGGGCCTCACTTCTTGACCAGGCTTTTCATGGATCTCCTTCATCCTTGTGACAAATACTTTGGGCAATCATCCTCTCCCTGTTTTTTGTCTCACCTAATGTTAGTTATCAGAGGGTCATGGAGCAGCATTTCTGTACTCATGTACCTTGTAGGTCTGTCCACTGATGACTTCATGATTGTATCACTTCCAGTATGGACTCCTCTATCTATGTACTCATTCCAATCTGCCTGCTTTATGAGTATTAAATGTATGGATTTTAGTGGATGGGACAGCTTGGACTCATTGAAAGCCCTTTAGTTTTCCCAGAGTGTCCCAGCCTGACCAATTATCAATTGTTATCTTTATCAGCATCATCACACCATCACCAACAGTTAGTATTTTTAGGTTTGCATAGTGCTTTACAAATGTCATCTTATTTATCATTCCTCTAATGCATCCAACTGGCTAGATGATAATGAAATACTGTGATACAATTGGAATAGAGATGAACTTGCAGTCAAGGGACCTGAGTTCAAATCTAGGCTCTGCTACTTATGACCTATGTGACCTTGGGCAAATCACTTGGCTTCTCTGGGCTTTAACTTCCTGTTGGTAAAGAGAAATGGTTGGAGTACATAACATATAAAGTCTTTTGCAGCTCTAGATCTATGCTTTTATGTACTAATAGCCTAACTCAAAGATCTATACATCTAACTGCTAGGTAAACACACTTTGCATCCATTTGTTTTTTCCTGTGTGTATTACTAAATCAATCTTTTCTGGGACTTCTTGGATCTCAATGAGGAAGTCTTGTTCTGGGGCACAATGCATTCAGTACATTAAAAAGAAATTGGATCCTGTGGTATAGGGAACTTCAAGGTGAAGATATTCCTTCTACTAAAATAGATTAGTACCTACTCTGTATTATCTAGGCTTAGAGAATTACTTCAGGTACTGAGAAGTTAAGTGATTTGCCCATGTTTACACAACCAGTGTGTGTTAGAATTAGAAGTTAAAACTCAGGTAATTCTGGTGGCCAGCTCTCTTTCCACTATGATTCAGTTGCCTATCTGTAAGCAGAAAAATTTTGCCATCTACAGAGGACACCTTTTACATTTGGATTCTCTCTCCTCCACTCCATTTCATCCTTTTCTACTCTAGGAGCTACTTATGGACTGGTTCTTCTTGGAAGCTTTGTTCTGCTTCATTTCCAACTTAGCCTGGTTCACCCATTTTGGGCATCCTGGCAACCCCTCATTCTTGGGGGCTTGTCATGTTGGTGCTGGATTTAGCATAGACACCCAATTGTCTTTAGTCCTTCTATAGCTCAGAGTTTCTAAATTCTCAATTGATAATTGAATATAAGCCTTCCCAACATCAGGGATGACAGATCAGTGTCACAAATATCCACTGAACATTTTCAAGGAATGTAGGAGGATCTTAATATTTGCATGAAAGTCAACTCATTGCGCAGCATAGCTTCTAAGGCTTTTCCCCCACCTCTACTGAATCAATTTTTTTAAATCAATATTCAGCAGACTCTGCAGGATTTTGTATCCCCTGTGCCTCTCGGTCAATCATGCAAAGTGATGATGTGCTCTGGAAAAATCATTGGAGAAAGCCTGGTGGTTTCATTCCTGTTTTGAATCGAGGACCCCCTTGATAGAGCATAGAACACTTTCATCAAGATGTTGATAAGGATAAGAAGAAAGGCCTGTGGGTCTCCTTGGATTTTTTAATTCTAAACTTAGAAACCATCAACAGAAATAAACATCAAAATAAGTCATTTAAAAAATGATCATCCATAAAATCATAAGTCTCAAGTTACTTAAAAGTTGTTTCTAAAATCTGTGCATTAAGATTCAGAAATAATGCAAACATCCTGTCTACTTTATGTTCACATCTGACTGCCTTTTTAAAAAATATATTTCATTTCCTGATAGTATAATTATGACTACTTATATATATCTATAAATAATGGGAATCTTGTTGACTTGATTCAGCCTTCCTCATTTGGTATCATTTTCTGTCCTCCCATATCCTTAATGTTCTTAATAGATGCAATTTCTTAGAAAACAAAGCCTTCTATCTTATCAACATATCAAAGTTTATTTAGCCATTCCTCAATCACTGTATGTATGGGTTAGGCTATTTTTTGTTATTACAAGTGAAACTGTTATGAATATTTTTATTCTGATTTTTTTTTCCTTTTAGTAATATCTTAGAGGAAAATTTTCAGTTCTGGCCTTGCTGGGAAAAGGATATGAAGAGTTTTGAAATTCTAACTAGGTTTTATATTCATTTCCAAAAAGATTAATTGCATTAATTCACAATTCCATCAGTGGTATAATGTTGTACCTATTTCTTCACATCCCACCAGGTATCATTTAGACTACCAGTGCCAAGTCTTCCAGTCTCTCCCATATCCAATTTATCTATTCATAGAACTGCCAGAATAAGCTCCCTAAGGCAAGGCTCTTCTGTTAAAGAATCTTTAGTGGCTTTCTATAATAAAAGTTTCTCACATTGGTTTCTAAGGACCTCCACAAGTTGGCCCTAGTTTTGGTTCATATTATTCATTTTTATGCACTCTCTCCTTTATTCAAACTGTATTACTATCTGTTCTTTAAACTCATCATTGCATCTTCTTCCTCCAAGGTTCACACAAATCATCCACCCCCTGTGCCTGAAATTCACTTTTTTTTTTTTTTTACCTTTCTGCCTTTTAGAAACCTCATTCCTTTTTTTCAAGAGATACCTTTGGTGTCATCTCCTCTGTGAAGCCTTCCTGGATTTCCTCTAATTGTTACTCTTCTCTTTCTTCCCAAACTACCTGGTGTTTACTTATCTGTGTCGTATCCCTTAGTTGAATGCAATGAATGCGCCTGTCACAGTGCCTTGCACATAAAAGGAGTCTGTTGAATTTCAATGACACTTGAAATTCTCCATTAGAGACAGTGAACAATATTTCAGGAGTCTGTTGACTTCTATATCTTCTTTTGAGATCTGCACATTCATCTCTTTTGACCATTTATCCTTGGGAAACTGATCTTACTCTTGTAAATTATATATATATATATATATATATATATATATATATATATATATACATTACATACATACATACATATTTATATATACATATATATATATATATTGTCCTTATAGATTTTTGGTGATTGGATTTTTGTCTGAAATATTTGTAGCAAAGATTATTTTTCCTGTTTCTTTCTTTAAAAAAAATCATAGAGGTATTACTGTATAGTATTTGGAACTCTATTGCTATATGCTCAACTCTATCTGTTTTGTTTCCTATAATTTCTTTTATTTGTTTAACTGATAAAAACTTCCTTTTTTTCAAGTACAAGAATTATATTATGCCATTTTCTTCTAATTTAAAAAATGGTTTTTAAAATATTTAAACTCCTGACCCACTTGGAAATTATTTTATTAAGTGGTGTTAGATATGAATCTAAACCTTGTTTTTCACCATAGTGCTATTCAATTTTCTCAAGAGTTTTATTGAATAATTCATCACCTGGGGCAAAGTTATAGAGATGAGCCTTTCCATACTTAGTGAGATTTATTCTCAGACAACAGAATCCAGATGAAGGAAGATCTTCATAGAAGTGACACTTGACCTGAGTTTTTGAGGGAAGAAATTAAAGATTCTGAAGGGCAGAGAGGAAGACAGAATGCATTCCAGGTATCATGGCTGGTCTATGGGAATGCAAGATGGGAGAAGGCAGAAGTTTAGAGAACAGGTGGTCAGGCTGAGGGATTTTTTCCTAGAAGGAACAGTTGTAGTGACTATTTTTGAGAGGGAGAATGACTAAGTTTTATGAAAGTAATTCTGGTAACTGCATGATTGATAGATGGGAAAGGGTAACTACTGGAGGCAACAATAATAAATTATTGTAAGAATTCAGATGATTTGTAGAAAGGTTTTAGATAAATATCATTTCTTGTTTTTCAGGTAGTTAGGTGGCACAGTAGATAGAGCACTGGAGTTGGAGTCAGGAAGGCTCAAAGTAATGAGTTCACATGTGACTCAGATACTTACTAATTGTATGACACTGTGCACATCACTTGATTATTTGCCTCAGGTTCTCATCTGTAAAATGAACTGAAAAATTAAATGGCAAACCACTGTTGTATCTTTGCTAAAAAAAAAAACCCTAAATATAGATCCACAAAGAGTTGGATGTGACAGGACCAAAACTTATAAGTTTAAGGAAAGCTCTATTTATTTTTATACTTTCTAGTGGTTTTTTTTAAAATAGGAATGAACGTTATATTTTGTCAAAAGCTGTTTCTGTGCCCATAGAGATAATTATATAATTTCTTTGGGTTTTGTAATTGATATGGTCAATTATACTAATGGTTTTCCTAATATTGAACCAGCCTTGTATTCCTGGTATAAATCTCACTTTGTCGTAGCATATGATCTTTGTCATATACAGCTGTATTTTTGTTAGTATTTTATTTTTTGCATCAATATTCATTAGGAAATTAGTCTATAGTTTTTTTCCTCTGTTTTTGCTCTTCCTGGTTTAGGTATCAGCACCATATTTGTGTCATAAAAAGAATTTGGTAAGACTCCTTTTTTGCCTATTTTCCCCCCAAATAGTGTATATAGCATTGAAACTAATTGTTATTTAAATGTTTGGTAGAATTTGCCTGTGAATCCATCTGAACATGCTGATTTTTTCTTAGGGAGTTATTGATGGCTTGTTCAATTTCTTTTTCTAAAATAGAGTTATTGAAATATTCTATTTCCTCTCTCATTAATATGGACAATTTATAATTTTGTTATCACTTAGAATATTAGAGTTATTGGCATATAATTTGGCAAAATAGTTCCTAATAACTGTTTTATTTTCCTCTTAATTGGTGATGAATTTACTGTTTTCATTTTTTAATACTGGCAATTTGTTTTTTCTTTCTTTTTTCAAAATCAAATTAACCAATGATTTATCTGTTTTCTTATTTTTCTCCCATAAAACTACCTCTTAGTTTTATTTATTAGTTCAGTAGTTTTCTTTTCATTATACTAATCTCTTCTTTGATTTTTCAGGACATCTAACTTGGTATTTAATTGGGCATTTAAAATATGTTCTTTACATAATTATTTTATTTGTATGCCCAATTCATTGATCTGTTTCTTCTCTATTTTATTGATAATTTTCTAGAGATTTAAAGTTTCCCTTAAGTACTGCATTGGCTACATCCCATAAATTTTGGTATGTTGTTTTATTGTCACTCTTTAATGAAATTATTGATTGCTTCTATGATTTGTTCTTTGATCCACTCTTTCTTTAGGATTAGATTACTTAGTTTACAATTAATTTTCAATCTATATTTCTGTGTTCCTTTATCAAATGTAATTTTATTGCATTATGGTGTGAAAAGGAGTCATTGCATTATTCTGTTTTTCTGCATTTGTATGTGAGGTCTTTATGCCCTAAAACATAGTCAGTTTTCATGTTGTTGCAATATATAGCTGAGAAAAATTGATGTATTCCTTTCTATTCTCTCTTGGTTTTCTCCAGAGCTTTATCATAGCTAACTTTTATAAAATTCTGTTCCTCTCCTTATCATCTTTCTTGTTTATTTTTTGCTTATATTTATCTAGTTCTGCGAGGGGAACGTTGTTGAGATTCCCCACTAGTATAGTTTCACTGTTTATTTCCTCCCCTAACTCATTTAACTTTTCCTTTAAGAATTTGGAAGATATACTCATTTGATGCACATATATCTAGTACTAATATTACTTCATTTTCTGTCATACCTTTTGTCAAAATGTTTTTTCCTGCTTATCTCTTTTAATTAGATCTACTTTACTTGTCCTTTATCTAGTATCATGATTGCTACCTGAGGTTTAAAATAAAAAATTAGCTGAAGCATTATAGATTCTGTTCTGGCTCCTTATTTTTACTCAGTGCATGTCTCTGTTTCAAGTGTATTTTTTCTAAAAAGAAAAATCATATTGTAGGATTCTTGTTCTCAATCCACTCTCCTATCTGCTCATGTTGTATGGGTGAGTTCATTCCATTCATATTCAGTTATGATTATTGACTGTGTATTTTTCTCCATCCTATTTCCCCCCATGTATCTTTTTCTCTCTTTCCCTTTGTCTCTCTTCAAAAGTGACCACCATCTCCCCCAGTCTGCCCTTCCCTTCTATCAGTCCCTCCCCCAATATGTTATCTATGTTACCTACTTCCTTGTAGGGCAAGATAGATTTCTATACCCAACTGAGTATGTATATTATTGCCTCTTTGAGTCAATTTCAATGAGATTGCGGTATAAGTGTTAAGCACCATCCCCCATTCCTCCCTCCAATTCCTCTTTATGTGAGATAATTTGCCCCATCTTACCTCTCCCTTCCCCCCTTTCCTAGTATATTCCTCTTTCTCATTCTTTCATTTGATTTCTTCGGATATCATGCCAACATAGTCAACTCACACCCGTGACTTCTATGTATACTCCTAAATACCCTAATAATGATAGAGTCCTTAGAAGTTATAAGTATCATCTTCTGATGTCAGAATGTACACAGTTTGACATTATTGAATCCCTTATGATATCTCTTTTCTGTTTTAGTTTTTTGTGCTTCTCTTTAGCTTTAAATTTGAAGATTGTATTTTCTATTCAGATCTGGTCTCTTCATCAGTAATCCTTGAAAGTCCTCAATTTCTTTAAATATCCATTGTCACCTGAAGGTTTATGTTCCATTTTTACTGGATACATGATTCTTGGTTATGATCCTAGTTCCTTTGCCCTCTGGAATATTATATTCCAAGTCCCTTGATCCTTTAATGTAGAAACTGCTAAATCTTGGGTTATCTTGATTGTAACTCCATGATATTTAATGTTTCTTTTTGATTGCTTGCAATATTTCTCCTTGACTCTATATATCTGGAATTTAGCTAGAATATTTCTGGGAGTTTTCATTTTGAGATTATTTCAGTAGTTGACTGGAGAATTCTTTTAATTTATATTTTACCCTCTGGTTCTTTGATATCAGGGCAGTTTTCCTTGATAATTTCTAGAAATATGATTTATAGGACCTTTAAAAAATAACATTCTATGCTCCCCAATTACATGTAAAAATAATTTTTAACATTTAAAAAATCTTTGGGTTTCAAATTCTATCTCTCTCTCCCTCTCCCTTCCCTCCCCACTTCCAGGATGGTAAGCAATTTGATATAGGTTATACATGTCCAGACATGTAAAACATATTTCCATATTAGTCATTTTATGCAAGAAGACAGAAAAAGGAAGGAAAAAAGAAAGAGAAAAAGAAAGAAAGAAAGGAATGAAGGAAGGAAGAAAATGAAAGGAAGGAAGGAAGGGAAGGAGGAAGGGAAAAAAGAAGGAAAAGTAATATCTGTTAGTCTGTATTCAGACAACATCTTTTTCCGGAGGTAGATAGCATCTTTCATTAGGAATTCTTTCTCTTTTGTCTTGGATCATTGTATTGCTGAGAATAGTTGTCATTTCCAGTTTTCATTATACAATAGTTCTTTTACTGTGTATAATGTTCTCCTGAGTCTGCTCACTTCACTTTGTATTAGTTCATACATGACTTTCTAGATTTTTCTGAAATCATACTGCTTGTCATTTCTTTTAGCACAACAATATTCCATTATAATCATATACCACAACTTGCTCAAACATTCCCCAATTGATGTACATCCTCTCAATTTCCAATTCCTATAGGTTATTTTTTTATCATGGTTTTCCAGATAGTCTAATAATTCTTTAATTATCTCTACTCAATCTATTTCCCAGTCATTTTTTCCAATGAGACATTTCACATTCACTTCCATGTTTTCACTCTTTTAATTTAATTTTGTTGTTTCTTAATGTCTCATGGAATCCTTAGCTATTACTTGCCCAATTTTAACTCTTAATTGAGCTTTTTTTTTTACTCCTTTTTCCATTTGGCCAATTCTACTTTTTATGGAGCTCTTTTTCAGTGAATTTTTATACAGCTTTTATCATTATGTGCTTTTCAAGGTGTTATTTTCTTCAGTATTTTTTTTTGTCTCCTTTACCAAACTCTTGACTCTCTTTTCCCATGATTTTCTTCTATCACTCTCATATCTTTTCCCAGATTTTCCTCTATTTGTCTTATTTGATTTTTAAAATCCTTTTTGAGCACTTCTGGGAATTCTTTTGTAGGGGTACAAGACCAATTCACATTTTTCTTTGAGGCTTTGGAAGTAGTAGAATTGATTTCATTGTCTTCTTCCAAATTTGGGTTTTGATCTTCCCTATCACTTTAGTAACTTTCTATGGTCAGGTTCTTCTTTTTTGTTTGTTTGTTTTTGCTCATTTTCAACCTATTTCTTCATTTTTTTAACTTTGCTAAGGTTAGACTTTGCTCCCAGGGTTGAAGGAACACCATTCCAAGCTTCAGGTTTTTCATGATGCTGTTTTCAGAATCAGTTCTGGTGTTGTATATTTTCAGTCCTTCCAAGGTGATATGATCTAAAGAAAGCTGTGGTCACTGCTTTCCTTGCCTGTGCTCTTGTTTGTGAGGGACTATAAGCACTGTTTTCCACTCTGAGAAAGGGTCCTGCTCCTTTTAGCACTTTTTCTTACGCTGGTATTGTGACCCAGAACCTCACTTGGGCAAACAGAGTCTTACTCCCAGTACCAGCAAAAGGTCCTCTGTAATCTGTTTCTCACTGTTGTCTGATTCCCTTACAATTGCCCATGATGTACATGTCCTCAAGGCCTGCTACTGGCTTTTTGGCTCCTGGCCCATGCTAGATTGAGCTCCACTCTCATCCCAGTGAGACAGACTTTTCCTGCCCAAAGTTGTTTTGGGCTTGAAAATTGTTTTACCCTGCCCTCTTGCTGATCCTGCCACTCCAAAATTCATTTTGAGCCATTATTTTAACTCAGGAAAGCCCTTGCCTTTACTTCATTATCTTAAGTTGCTCATATTTAAATGATCAGGACAACTAAAGTCTGGGACAGTCCTAACCTAGGTGATGTTGTTGTTTCTCATTAACTCTAAAATGACTTGGATACTTTCCCCAAGGCTCTTGTCATTTCTACTTTACCGACTATTTTCTTTTTGTTGGTCCAATTCAATTTCTTCTCCTAGAGAGGAACAATTCTCCTTAGAGTTCATTGGCTTTCTGAGCAATAACATTGTCAGCTAAGCAGATGAGAAAGTTTTCAGAAATTCTTTTAACACAATAAGGATTCCAGAAAAAATCTAGGTAGTTGAAATAGAGCTAAAAGTAGGAGAATACAAACCATGTTATCCATTTCTTCTATCTGTCCGGGCATCTCCCTCAATATTATGATTTCTGATTTTTTCCTTTTATTCTTATTTCATCATCAAGATTCCTTATCTTCTTAATATATGGTATTTTGTTCTATCAGCACTTTTTCTTCAGTGAAGTCCACCCTTCTGTTGCAATGTTTATTTCATAAGTCCCAAATCACAAAGCCTCAGTGCCTATGTATTTGTCTCTTCCTTGTGTAAAAACTTATCCATTTCATCTATTGCCACACTATGAATATTGAGTTGTATATCCAAGGTCAATAGTGTTATTTCCACTCCCCTTTACAGTTTTTTCTGCTGTAATTTACCAATACCTATTCTACTGGAATTCTTTCTTTAGCTGATGACTAATTAGCTTTTCCTCCATCTTCCAGAAGGGTTATCTAACACACAAATCCTGGAAGTGTTTCTAGAGCTAAGTACAAGATGCACATATCAGTGAGCATGAGTCTTTGTGTAAAATGAAGAGGAGATGAAAGACCACTGTGAGAAGGACCTTCATTCTTGCCTTGGCTTTCCTCTGCACCAAGGAATCTTCCCATCTCACTAGCTGAGAATACGGCAGGTATGAGCAGCTATTGAGGAATGAGTAAGGTACTATCTAGGTCAGTCAATGAAGATGCAACACAGGAAGAAGATGGATCAGTATCATAGATTTTCTAACAACAATAGAATTTCTACTTGGTGCTATTTGTGGGTTACTGATAATTTCCCCTTCTTATGCTGAGATCTGAGACATTCATAATCAGATAGTCACTCTGTTCTCCCATTACCTGAAGGAGAATCCTGTAGTTAAAGGTATGAGATGATGGACACCAACCTGAGAGGAGTTACTTTTGTTTGGGAAGAGGGGTTAGAATGGTAACTGAATGAAAATTTCGGTTTACAATATGAGACTATTTCTTTGATGCTAATATGCTTTTGTTTCCTTTTACTACTGATTAAATGATTTTCTAAAGTAATGACATTGTGAAAATGATTTGATGGAATGTATGAAAGAAACATAAGGGAAATGGATTGGCTAATAGGTGGGAGAAATGAGCCAAATGATTAGATGGATGGAGACATGAACACATCTGTAGATATACACAAGAAACTGGCATCACCCATGCATGGACAGAACTGATGTGGCATTGTCCAAAAGGCTTGACTGATAGTTATAAAACCCTCTGGCACTGGGTACTACTCATTAGACTACATAAGGTTCTTTATTTGATTGGTTTCCATAGTTATATCTGGGCATAAATAACATCTGGGACTGCTTTTCGATTTATCTTTATAAGCTCAATGCCCAACACAGTGTTGTGTATGTAATAGACACCTAGTAAATGCTTGTTAGGTTGTATTGAATTGACATTCTTATCCCCACCTCCAATTCCATGTTCGTTTTAAAGCCCCATTTAATAGATCAGAAAATTTCCATGCAAATATGGAAATGTGCATTGTTCCTAGCAAAGGGCCCATCCTTTTATTCTAAGGCATTATTCAGAAAATGAGAGCCCTTTCTTAATACCATCTACACAGTCAGCTGTCCTCTTCCCACAGCCTTCCTTCTCTCCCAAAGAGATTTTTTAAAAAGTGCACTTGTACCCTAAAGTCCTTCAGTTTTCTTCCAAGGACCCTCTACTTAAAATTTCCAAGTTTTTTCTTGCATGACCATTTATCCTTCACTCAAAAACAAAAATGACTAGATAGGTCTGACATGTCTCAATAGACTTTCTATCACATCCCAGACACAGTCTCCAAGAAGCCAGGCAAGACTTCACTCCTGTCCAGTCCTCTTTAGGAGTGAGTCATATGCCATAATGAGGGGAACTCTGAGATTATCACACTGCCTGGCATATAGTAGGCATTTAATACATGCAGTTCCCTCCCCTCTTACTTGCTGTGGTCTAATAAGGGTTTTCATACACTTATTGACATCTAAGGCTTCTCACCGTGTTTTTATTCTTTTTGTTTTGTGAGTATTTGCTTTTTTAGAGTTCCAGTAGTTGTAGTTGGAAGTGATATTTATCTTTACTAGCAATTAAAACTTTTAAATTTAATTAATAAGGCTTGATTATCATTTTTTTAGTAAAATTGTTGCTTTGGAGGGAGGGAAGATTTTAAGGATCCCTCTTTTGTTTTTTTAACATGTTTCCATGAAGCATTTCTCTGCCTCTCCCATCCCCAATATGAATTTAATCCCTTCTTTTATGACAGGTTAAAAAAAGGCATCTAAGCCAACCAATCAACACAATGACCATGTTCACCAACATAAACAGCCTTTCACACCTATAGTCCTTCAATGAAAGGAAGGAATTGTGTTTGATCCCATAATCTTTGAGGTCAAGATCAGCCATTACAATCATGTTCATTTCATTTATTTATGTGGTCATCCTGCATCTTGTTTCTCATCTTTTTCTGTTGTGATATTTAAAAGACTGTTTCCTAGAGTGCATTCTGGCCTCTCTTTCCCCAAACTGAGATTTTATTAGCATAGGGGCTTTCTAGGGGAGGAAACTCAGCTGATGTCAAAGGATAGCAAAGTGGCCAAGAGGACAGAATATCAGGTAGCAGTCAATAAGATCTAAACTTAAATCTAGTCTCAGACTTTTACTAGTTATATGACCCTGGGCAAGTCACTTATCCCTCTTTATCTCAGTTTCTTCATCTGTAAAATGAACTGGAGTAGGAAATGGCAAACCACTCTAGTATCTTTGCCAAGAAAGTCCCAAATAGAGTTATAAGTAGGACACTACAATAATAACAAAGGGCAAGAAGTTCAGTTGATGTAGATCAGGCAATTTATAATAAAAAAAATAAAAAATTATAATAAAAATCTAGCACTTAAATAGTGTTTTATTAAGGTTTTAAAGAGGTTTACAAATATTATCTCATTTGATCCTTACAAATGTCCCTTGTTATCTTGCTATGAGGAAACTGTGGGTAGGAGAGGTACACAGCTACCAAGTGTCTGAGGCTGGGTTTGGATTCAGATTTTCCTGAATCTAGTCTAGTTCTTTCTCCACTGTACCATGTTCGGGGTGGGAGGTGGGAGTGGAACTGGTACTGAGAGGTTAAGTGATTTGCCCAGTCACTGTGGATCAGTGGCTGAATTTGAACTCAGGTCTATTTGAGACTGGCTCTCTATCCACTATGCCAGGATGACTTTTTGACAAGTTTCAGTGAGCTAAGTGACAGGTGATGTCCTGAATATCTCTGGCCTGTTTATTTATATTAGACATAACAGAAAAAAAATCCTTTTCTTACTCAACGCAAAGAAATGACTCAAACAGTGGGAATTTCAGTCCTTTTGGGAGAAAAACGTGATCTGGTGAAAGATCAGTGATGGGAGTGGGGATGGGGTTGACTGTGATGTTGTAAGTGGGTGTTACTAGTCAACAAGCATCTAGCAGTCATCCCCTAGCTTATTTTACCCTTGTGTAAGGAGCTACCCTGGCTCAAGAAAAAATCCATTCAATTTTTCTCCCCCTGACTTTGTAGGTCTACCTTACATGTAACACATGCAGGTCTGTGGAAGCAGTTGCTTTGCTAGGCACTGCACGCCTTACATAGAACTCTGCCTTGATAGAGAAATAGATAAGTAGAGATAGATTTATTAAATATTTATTCTATGTCAGACAGTCTGCTAAGAACTGGTGATCCAAATATAAGCAGAGAAGAGGATTCTTGTCCACACGATGCTTGGTATGGATATGGCTGAGAAGTGCAGTGGAAATCTGGACCCTGGAAACAAAAGGCAAAAACTTGCCTTTAAGAGCCACACACGATGACATCTGATGGATTCATTTCAATGTTCCAATATAGGATCAGTTTTATGATGACTAGTTATTTAACGAACACCGAACACATTCAGTAGGTGATAAGGAATAATGATGTCTCTTCCTGATTCTTTGACTCCTTTTAATTGGACTGATTTTCCAAAAGGTTTTGAAGTGGTTTAGAATCCTGGGATTTTCGTGTTGATTGTTAATAGAGAATTCATCAGCCGTCTTATACAGTCCAATCAATCAGACCCATACCTAAGCGTGAATCTCCCCTATGACACCTTTAACAAGTTGTTATCCATTTTTGCTTGATGATTTCTAGTGAGTTTTAGGATAGAGAGGCCATTGTCTCTGCAAAATAAAAATTGGAAAACTAAGGAAGGAGATTAGAAGGAAAATGAAAAGAATGGGAGAAAGGACAAAGAGGACTTGAGATTTGAAGGGATTGGGAGGAGGGAGGGGAGAGAGAGACAGAGAGAGGGAGAGAGACAGAGACAGAGAGACAGACAGAGAGAGACAGAGACAGAGAGAGACTGAGGATGTGAGCCAGGAACTCTCAAGTGCTGATTATAGCAATTAGGCTGAATTCATTACGGTCTTGGACTGAATTCTTAATTCTCTGCCTTAGGGAATTTACAGTCTGATTATCAAGTTTCCCATCTGTAAAACTGTAGTCCATGTCAAGGATTACATACTTAAGAGAAGCTCAGTAACATTTACCTACCTGCCTCAAGGGTGATGTTGGGGATGTGGCCAAATTAACTTTTGCCACTACTGTTACCAACAAATCAAGCATTTGTGAAGGCTGACAATGGTAAAGTTAATTTTATTCAACTCAAACTTACATTTACAAAGCATCTACTATGTGTTCCAGGTGCTGAGTTAGGTACTGGGGATAGATACAAAGACAAAATGAAATAGTCTCTGCCCTCAAGGAGTTCACATTTTACTTTAGGGCAGGAATGTTATAAGGGATAACGGGAGAAATTGACTTGTTATCTTTTATCTTATTCTACTATTTGATTTTGAGAATATCAACTTTTTTAGCAATTGGGGTTCACTAGAGAGGTCACAGAGCATTAGAATGAGGAAATCCTAATTTTAAAAAAAGGCCAGAAAACCCCAATTTAAAAAATTATAAAATAAAGTAAATAAATAAAATTAAAATAGATATTTTTTGAAGACCAGAAGATGAATTCTAAGCTTCTGAGCCTGATGTAAATTTCTAACAAAATTCTAGGACCATGAATTCCCTATACAGATGAAATCAAAAGTCAGTAAAAAAAATCCCCAGTGCCTAGAATGGTGCCTGATACATATCATAAGTTTAATAAGTACTTATTGGACTGAAGTAAATGAACATGGAGCAAATACTAGGTTTCTCTTAGATATATTTTGTTCAAGTCCATGAGCTTCCATCATATCTTCCTTGGTCCTTGGCCCTCTTCCTAGGCATCTCCAAACCCTATTGCATGTACTCCCACTTCCTCATCCTTACTCTGCCAGAACTCCTACCCTTGGGCCCTGGGCCATGGTTGACAAACTCTTTACTTTATTTTTCCTATTCCCAAGACTCCCTTTTCTCATCCACCTCTAAGTCATTCTGCTATGTGTACCCTGTGCTATGCCCGCCTCTCCAACTCTTGTGTTGTCTTCTCCCATTAGAATATAAGTTACTTGAAGGCAAGGACCACATTTCTTTCTTAAATTTATAATTCTAGAATTTATTTAAGTGTTAAGTAAATGTTTTTCATTCCTTTCTTCATTTCTGTCCTGCCATTTCTTTCAGTCCTGGAGATGCCACATAAACTGATTTGGAAAACCTTGAGTTTTTTTGAGCACCGTGCTCCAACTCAGAAAACCAGTGGCCCATAAATGGGATAAACACAGTTCTTGTTGTCTGTGGATAATCTAGTTACAGGACCATTGCCAAACTTGGGTAAGATTTGCCATCATCAGGTCATTCTTTCATGGCAATCTGCATCATCACCTGACCTGATACTAAAAATGGATTTCAGTTTGTGACAAGAAATCAGGTCTGCTCCTTCCTCTACCTCTAAACCTAAATGATTTCTGAGATTACCACCATCAACTTCTGAAAAGAATCATTTATACAAGGAAAGAAAAGAAAAGCTGAAAATAAAAAAGAAATATAGAATTGAGTGTTAGTAGACCCACATCTTAGTCCTGCTACTATATAACTACTTATATGGCCTGAGACAAATCTCTTCAACTTTTGAGGTCTTGATCTACTTCTCTGGCAAAGGAGAACGTTGCAGAAGGAGACTACTAGGAACACTTGCAGCTCTGAAACTTAATGATTTTATGAAATGCCTTTGATAATTGATAAATGAAATATTTAGAATATATTCAAAGAACTAAAGTCAGGTTTTTTCCCTTGAATAATAGTATATGTTACAAGTGTGTCTTTCTAGCTTTAAGATTAGCCCTTGATCCATTTCAGCATGCTTCATATTCTCAGGATTGAATCCTTCAGCATAGAAAATGAAATAATTTTATTTCTTAAGATTTTAGTGTCCTGTGTTTGGCCTGGAAGAGTAGGAGGTTGAAATGATAGCTATATTTAAGAATCTGAAAGGGCTATGATGAGAAAGGATTAAGTTTGTAACATTTAGCCATTCTGCCCTCCATATGAGGATGGACCAGTCCAGATGGACTGAATTTTCATTCTTACTCGATTGGATTTTTAATGTGTCTAGGCTCAGTTCCTGAGGAAAAGCACTCAATGGGACCATAGATTTCAAGCTATAAGGAATCTTAGAGGCCATCCATCCAACAACTCCAATTCTAAAATAGAGAAACTTGAGATACAAAGAGATTAAAGTGACATTGAAAAAGCCATACAAGTAGTGAGTGGCAGAACCAGGCTCTCAATTCATTACCCATTCCACTGTACCACACTGCCTCAAGGGATCCCCAAATATCCCTTATTTTATGTAAATGATGTACATCAAAATCCAGTTGCACATAGTATCATTCAAAGAAAATGACTTTGTCTCTACCTTCTTACAGGAAGTCAAACACATCATTTGGTCATCTCATAAATTCTTTTTTTTTCTAGTGTAAGATAATTTATGAATTAAAAGCTCCAACTTCTGGGAAAGAAGTCAATATTTGGACATTGAGAAAAGTAAATGAGATTGCAAATATGACTGACTTGGATGGGGGACTGGAAGGACCAGTTTCATGGCTTGCACAGTATTAATGACCATACCAGGCAAAAGTCATTTTGGGGTTCCTTCATTCAGTTTGCAAGACTAGCAGATAGATGCCAGGTATTAGAGAACCTTCACAATCTTCATGTTAGGGCTATTTTTTCTCTTCCTTTTTTTTCACTGAATAGGAGTCACCTCACCCTAAAGTGAGTACGTGGCCTAAAGGGACCAAGGTCTCCCATTGCATCCTGGGGCATCTCCAGTCATCCTGATGAGTATCTGGTCACTGGATCCAGATGACTCTGGAGTTTAAGTGAGGCTGGTGACATGCACAGCCCTTGCTCACTCAAAAACAAAGTCAAATGCAAGTCATATCATCATTTCTCTAATGGCATGGTATTCTTTGGCAGTGAAAGACAAATACAACAACAATTTTTCTCTTCCTCTTCTGCCCTCTCCTCCCCTCCTTTCCTTTTCTCCTCTCTTCTCTGATCTTGTTATCCTTTTTTCTTTCTCCACATGCAGAGGCATCTATCTGTTAGTCTTGAGAACTGGATACAGGAACCCCAAAAAGGCTTTTGCCTGGTATGGTCATTAATACTATGTAAACCAAGAAATAAAACCATTAAATTAAGGTCTGATTTGAACAGTTTCCCTCAGAATAAAAGCTATTTTTATATTAATTTAATTCATAAAATATGATACTAATCTCCCCTAATGTAGGAAGGAGACAGAGCAGTCAGATCTGTGTATGAATCTGGGATCTGACATGAGACCAATTCAGTGTTCTGTCTCAATGTTTTCCCTCTGAAAAATAGGAATAATAGTACTTGTGTTCCTTACTTCAAAGGTAAACACAGGTAAAGATAAGGAAAACACTCACTCTATAATAAATAAATAATAAAATACTAATAAACCTTAGTTGGGGTGAAGAAATACTCAACAACTGATAAGATGCTTGGATTTCTGGGGTCCAACTTACAATTTGTGTATATGAGATCTGGCTGGCTGCTGGTTTTGTCCACCTAGATGCCCCAAGGCACCTCAAATTAACATGTCCAAAACAGAACTTGTTTTCTTTTCTTTTTACAACTCAACTATTATCCAAATATTCTTATTACCATAGAGAATATCATCATCTTTTCTGTTGTCTAGCCTTGAAATCTTTGTCATCCTTGACTCCTCATTCTTCTTCTCCCGCATATCAATTCAATGCCAAATCTTGTCCAGCCTACTGCCATAGTATCCCTCACACACATCCTTTTCATTCACACAGCTGCCACCCTAGTATGGACCCAGCTCTCACCTTCCTTGTGGCAATGATGTTCTAATTTGTCTACTTGCATTCCGTCTCCTCTTTCTCCAATCCATCCTGCACATGGCTGTCAAACCAAGATTCCTTTAGGAGAGGTCTGATAATGTCACTCTCCTTTTTGAGAACTGTCAGAGACTCCCTATTGTCCCCAACCTCCTGGGTTTGACATATAAAGCCTTTCTCTATACACTTCTATACAATTACCTAGGCTGAATCCCGTACCCAAAATGTTCTTCTCCTTCAGCTCCCTTCAAGACTCAGCTTACGCACCACCTCCTCCAAGAGACCTCTCCTGTTTTTCATCAAAAGAAGAAAATACCTCCCTTCATTAACTTAACGTTTACTTCATGTATATTGATCATATAAATGTTTAGAATGTATGAGTCATCTCCCTAGATAGAAAGTAAACTTCTTGACAGCATGAAGTCTTTTATCCTCATGCCCAACACATAATAGACACTTTATAAAAATATACCATTTGATTAGTTTGTATTTACTTATCTGTCTATGACATGTTGTCTCTGCTTCCTAGTAGAATGTGAGTTCCTTGAGGGTGGGGCCAACTATCTCCAAACTCTAAGGTTATGTTGAACTTTGGAGTAAAGAAGCACAATATTTAATTGGGCCCATGCAACTAGGAAACACATAAACTATGATTAGTATACCAAATATTTTCTAGAAGGTCTAATTATACTTTAATGATAAATTCAGTGATGTTAAATTATTATTGTGGTAAAAAAAATCATACAAATTTCATTCACCAAAGAATAACTTAAAAACAAAGTGAATTTCTCAAAGACCTATTTAACATACCTCCCTCATCCCCTACCCCTGCCAAATACATACTTAGAACTTCCCATCTTCGTAATGCCCACAAAAGCTTCTATACCATCGGTATTATCTTCAAGAACACAAGATCACCTCCCTACTTTGAGGAGATGTTGGAGGAAGATTTAGCAGAGCAGATAAAATATCATAATTGATTTGATGAGCTCCAAGATTTAAGATCCAAGGGATGGATGTCATATCTACTTTTGAGAACTACATTCCCCAAAAACCTATGCATGACTTCAGCAGCTTTCAGTGCACCCATTTTATAGGGATTATAGAAATTTTGTGGGAGGTAGTAAAACATGGGCGGGTGGATGCCCGAGAAACCAGAAATTCAATAAGGGAAACCAGTGATGAAAGAGAGATAGCTGTAGAACTTGAGAGGATGATGTTATTATGAGACTGAAAGAAATGTGATTGCAAAGAGATTTTATTAGTAAATACTCTTCTCTAGAATCTTAAGATTTGGATGTGTTTAGTTTAACTATGTCCATTTTCCAAAGAGCTGGGATGCTTGTTCATTGCATGGGATATGGGAAGGTAACAGCCCTTTAGGTAGAAGTCTTGAGTAGATCAACTATCTGATTCCTTGGTACATAGTAGGTACATAATAAATGCTTAATGATTGACTAATTTCCTTTGTTATTTATGATGTTTCATGTCTTAATTGTTTTATTAGATTTTTTTTTGGTCTGGGCTATAGCAATACAGTCACCACTGGGCAGTGGCATATGAGCCATGGAATTGAATACCTAATTACTCAAAATCATGTCTTAAACCTGAGAAATAGGGAGTGGTCCTAGAACAATAGGAAAAATGCACTACAGAACTAATCACAGTTTCACCAGACCTGCTGAGTGTGCTTAGTTAGATGTGGCTTAATATTTGAGACAAGCATCTGCTGCTATCAGAGTAGACTTGGTCTGAGTCATCAGAATTAATTACCCCCTGCCCAGGCTCAAATGCAACAAGTAACTCTGACCCTTTACTTTGTTTTTTAAATTTAATCATAGAATGTTAGAACTAGAAAGGACCTTAGAGACCATTCAGTCCAATTTCCTTGAATTATAAATAAGGAAACTGAGGTCCATTCAGGGAAAGTGGCTAACTTTTTAGCACAACCAAGGGACAATACCACAGCAAAAACATGTATCTAGTAGTATATTAAAATAGTTAAGTAGTCACATTATAAAGAGCATGCAACCTCAGAGCATTGTTGAAGGAAATTAAAATGACTTCCAAGGGTTTTAGTGTGAACACTCATCACAATATTAAAAACACTCTTAGCTGGGGAAGGAAGATAGCTCTGCTCTCATTTAGAGCAATTTGCTTCATCTGAGATATATAACATTGCCCAATTGTAGCTTTCAGTGATGGCCCTTTCCTTCCTTGTACATTTTTGGCAAAGGATGAAATGATGGAAAAAATTGAAAGAAAGAAAGAAGGGAAGAAAGAAAATAAATAACAGAGGTGCTATTCATGGTATCAGTCTTTGACAACTCCCCTTCCAAGAACCTTCAATGATGTTCTGGTTTTCTATGAACAATTAGGATGAATTGTCCAACTTGCACTTCTCACAAATCAACCTTTGTTGAGTGGGATGGGGGGTAGAAGACTGAGGAGGGAAGTAGAATTCTTGCTCTGACCACTTTAGAATTGTTGGAAGTATGAAAGCTCTTTGAGTACAATGTAACAATAAACCAATGGAAGGTACTAATATTATTATGATTAAAGAAGTAAATAATCTTTGAAAATCTTCCTCCAACTCTCCGAGCTCTAAAAGCATTTGTTTGTGGGTTGATTTCCCTGAAGGCTGGATCTCAAAGCATCACAGTCTTCCTCTTCTCTGAGCAATTGACATTTTACCAACCTAGGTCTCTGCCCCAAGTGACTTTTGGGGAACAGAATTGGCTCCAGCTCAAAGCTGAGCTCTTTCTTTCAGGATTAGAGGAGTGCCACACAGCCCCCTTCCCTCTCTCCAGAAGTGCCCTGTCCACTTTTTGGTCATCTCTCTTTGTTTTTCAGTTCTTTGACTGGACACTGAAGGTTCAGAGAGTTGTCATATTACACCGTGGGGTCGATTTCTGTAATCTGGGTCTCTGAGACTCTAGCAGTGGTGTATAAAGTTGGTGGTTGACCTCTCTGTCAAACCTTGACATGCCTTCTACCCTTTACCTTTTGTTTCTTTGCTCTCCTGGAGAGAACTTTGGTAGGACAAAATATTGACCCTGTTGTCACTGAGGTCCTAGCTGCGGGTGGTGGCCTCAGTCTGCTTCTGCAGCCTGGAACACTTCCTCCGTGCTGCCAACCTGGGAATCTCAATGATGCTGTAAAAAGGGAGGGAGGAAGGATGAATGTGTGAGGATGGGTTTTCTTGCAAGGCTTTGCCCCTGGACCTTGAGTGGGCTGGTGTAGCCTTGCTGGGAGTAATGTGATGAATGGTAGGAGAGAGGATGCTGAGTGTACTGAGGATAGGCCCCAATTCATGTTTGTTTCTTTTTTAAACTTTCTTTTGAATTCTGGGTGTCCTAGACCACAGAAACAACTGTATTTACTATATCTTTGGTAGCCAATTTCTGTCTGGGAGAGGTCTGAGAGGTTGTGGGGATCACAGAAAATGTCTAGTCCACCATCTTGTTGGTCGCATGACCAATGATTACTTTTTATGCATTAAAAACATTTTTTTCTGAGAGTGTGTTTATAGGTTTCACCAGATTTTCAAAGGGATGCGACACATACAGACACAGACAGACAGACAGACACACCCTTAAGAACTTTTGGTCTGGTATACTAGAGTCAGGAAACCTGGTTCTAAAACCTAACTCTCCTTATTGTCTGTGTGACCTTAGATGAATCATTTCTTCTAGGACTTCGGTTCCCTCCTCTTTATTCTTTGTGTTACCTTGTGTTACCTTCTCTCTTTAGGCCTCAATTCCTTCATCTGTAAAATAAGAGGCTAGGACTAACTGATCTCCAAGGTCTATTCAAGCTTTAAACTCTGGACCTCAGAGTGATTTTCATTTACTTAGTAATCAGCTAGAAATGGCACATGGTCACTCACCTTAATAAATTAATAATTTCTATGAGAGGAGAGAACATTTTGTTTTTATGTTTGTATCTCCAACATCAAGGACAGTGGAACACAGAAGGTACTTTTTATGCATTTTTAGAATTGAACTGTGGTCCTTGTTAAGTGTGTATGCCCTGGGTAAAGAGATATGGTCTCATTTAGAGAGAATAGAATTTATTGTGTAGTAGCTTTGGAAAGACATATTTCAATGGATCTATGGTTTCCTCAGTTTGAATGTTTCCTTCAATGATATAGATTTCTATTTATTCATGTCTTTCTATCTGGTGATTCATGTTTATGTCTTCCTGTAAATCATTCATAGATATCCATTCAATGTACTAGGGCCTTCCTATAGATGCCTCAGTTTTGGGTGGATACCACTCAGGCCTCTCATCAGATCTCTTATTCTTATCATGTGACCTACTGGTTCACCTTCTGCCCCTCCTCCCCCCATTATTCCTCTCCCTGATACCTCTTATCCTATTTCTTGTATCTAATGGGTTCCAGATTTGTATATTGACTTGAAAAATAATCATTAAGTCTATAAATTCTGTTTGCTTTGAAAAATAACTTCTTCATTCTAATACAGGGAAAGCAGCAGGGTGTAATAGAAAGAGCCTATGGCTTGTAGGAGGGCAGTAGGTGGTAGAAGTACAGAAAGTAGTGATGAAAATCTGGGAACAGTAGAACTCAAGTTTAAAAATCCATTCCTGGGCCAGCCCACTGTGGAGGAGAAGCACTAAGGAACTTCAGGACAATGGCACCTTTGAGATTCTGTGCTGTGTTTCTTTTGTCAGCTCCTTTTACCATGGAGAGGCTGCTGTTTCCTGGGTCTCTTGGGTACCAGGGGCAGATAACTGCTCTAGTTAAAGGTCAGGCTTTATGGCCGCTATTATATACCCTGCTTACCACTGACTGCTTCAATTTATTTTACAAAAATATGAATAAAGTATCTCCTGATTTTCCCCCTAGTTTTTCTCCTTTAAAGAAAACAAAACAAACATTCTTTGCCAGGTACAATAGAAAGACTGGGCTTATCTGGAATTGTTATAGAAAGACTTTGGATTTCTCATGAACTTCCCTGGTACAGAGAATAGGTATATCTGAATTTATAAACCTTATTTGACTGGTATATTTTGTGGTCTTAGGCTTCCCAATGACCCCATGAACTATTATCATGCCCCGTTTTAGAGAAAGAATCTGAGATGAAAGAGGCTGAATGATTTGCCCCAAGTCATGCACTTAGTGAGGAGTTGAATGCTTTTTCCACCCCATCACAGTGGGTTTCCAATCATCTGTTAATGTTAACTAAACAGTAAAGGATGCTTTAGTTTATGAGATTTAAAAGCTACAGTGATGTCTTCCTTGTTCCTGCTTTGGGACCATAGGATCAGATCTGAAACTAGTCAGGTCAAAGGATATCCTCTTTTTATAGCTGAGGAAATACAAGTGACACAGGAAGTCAGAAGCGGGACTTAGTCCAGGTTCTTTGACTCCAAGTTGGGTGCCTCTCACTGTTCTATATTTCTTTAATGTTGTGAATAATTTAATTCAACCTGTTATTCACTAAGCACTTGTTCTGTGTAACAAAAAGCTAAAGCATAAATACTCAAATTTCACCGAGAAGAGATGAAGCCTCCGATCTATGTAGGTGGAACGTTATCATAGACAGTGCTGAACTTGGAATAAGTAAGAAGCAGGTTCAAACCCCATTCTCATCCTTAGTAAGCTGTACAGCCATGGGCTTGTTACATAACCTCTCTGAGCCTGAGCAATACTCTAGATTTAATTTAGTAAGTGATAGATGGCTTAGAATCTGCTTTGGGTGAGGAATTTCCAGGTTATTGCAATTGCAAGCATGCATCCTGAATGTACAAGGCAAAGTGACAACAATTGGGGCTAAAGAACAGAAGCAAAATAGCCTCAACCCCCACGAAACTTCCATCATCCTGTTTGATACAATGTGAATCTGGATAAACCAATTTGTAATTCAAGAGGAGAGAGAGCTCTAGGGTCATCGAGAAAAACTTTGTGAAGGAGAAAGCACCTGACATGAGCCTTGATGGTGCTAGGGAGTCTATGAGGCAGAGGGGAGGAAGAAATGTGTTCCAGAGAAGGGGGACAGACTGACCAACGGGAGGGAGATGGAAGATGGAATGTTGAATTTGGGAAATAATTAGTAGATCAATATGACTGAAATATGAAATTAAGGGGAATCGTATGTCATAAATTCAGGAAATTAAGTCAACAAGTATTTATTAAGCACCTACTATGTGTTAGGCACTGCTATGAGCTGGAATTTTAAAAAGAAAGAAAAAAGAAGGAAGAAAGGAAAGAAAAAGAAAGAAAGAAAAATGGAAGCCAGGTTGTAGAGGGTTTTAAATGCCACTAGGGGGTGTCTAAGAACAAGATAAATTCTCATAAAACTTGACCTTCAAGAGAAACTCTCCTTCAGCAATCTGCTTAATGCTCATGCCATGCTGATTATTCCCTACCCTCTCCCTTTTACTTGCCTCAACCTTCATCTTTCTAGTGGATGAAGGAAGACCTATAGTCCTTACCAGAAGTTGTGTCAGCATCATTGACACTGACTGATTGCATAGTTCATGCTGGAGGAGGTAATGATTGTCTGCGCCCCAGATATATACAAAACTCAAACAAGTGGAAAGGCAAGATGGAACCCTCAAATATATATGCAAAATATTTTCTTATTTATTTATTTTTATTTTTCAGCATTTGCTTTTATAAGATTTTGAGTTCTAAATTTTCCCCCTCCTCCCTTCTCAATCTGATATACATGTACAATCATATTAAACATTAGCCATGTTGTGAAAGAAGAATCAGAACAAAAGGAAAAAGCCATGAGAAAGAAAAAAAAGAGAGGAAAAATAGTATGCTTTGATCTGCATTCAGACTCTATAAATCTTTCTCTGGATAGGAATAGCATTTTCCATCATGAGTCTTTTGGCATTGTCTTAGATGATTATGTTAGCTCTCTTAGAGGAGCTAAGTCTAACAAAGATGGTCATCACACAGTGTTGCTGTTAATGTTCTTCTGATTCTGCTCACTTCACTCAGCATCAGTTCATGTAAATCTTTCCAGGTTTCAGAAAGCATTTTTTAAGGGACTAAAACAACTTGCCATTCACAGTGTGTGAAATGGAAACCCACTTTGAACATGTTTTTCTAAGAGGATTGATCTGCAGATAACCACTGAAGATCTAAATCTTTGCTTCATTCTCTGATGTTAGCTATTTGGAATGGGAGTTAAATGGTGAACTGGTTGATGGCATGTCACCTGTACTGTGGACCAGATAATCCAAATATCTTCAGGTTTCAACTTCTCCTTAACTTGTGCCACTGGTTACTTGATTAGAATATTCTTCTTCCTTGCAAAGATAGTCCTTGGCTACTACTGGCTATGATTTAATTGGAGCAGCTAGCCCAGGGGGGATGGGAAGCTCTTAAGGTTGAGTTTCTAAAAGATATTTTCTGATGAAGACATAAAGAGAGAGAGAGAGAGAGACAGACAGAGAGAGAGAGAGAGAGAGAGAGAGAGAGAGAGAGATGTCTCAAGGAACTAATGTGGATGCAGAGGGAACTCACCAACCATATTTAGGTTTTAAAAAATAGCTAAAAAGGCTTTTATTTTTTTCTCCAGTGGTGGGGAAAGTGGGAGGGAGAAAAAGTAAATGTGTGATAATTTTTAAAAGGAAAAGACATATAGAAGATGGAAGCTAGGGCACATAACAGCAGAAAAATTCAAAAACATGGAGTGGTCCTGTAAGAATTGTGTTAGGAGTGCTAAAGCTCAGGATGAGCTCAGAATGTCAAAGAAATCTATAAACAACAGAAAGATTTTTAAGGTTTACAAAAGCTGTATTGGGGAAGAAGAGCATCAAAGAAGGACTGACAGCTGTGGATGGAATGACAATAATGTATGACTGAGAGAAGAAAACTGCTCAATTTTTTTGGTTTGTTTCCTCTGTCAAGAACAATGATCTTTGTACCAAAACAAAAAATGGCTAATAGGCAACTGATACTCAAGGTAAGTAGGGAGAGTAAATGAATAGTCAGAGCCCTTGATGAGCTCAAGTTATGAGTCCTTGATGAATTGTACAAAAGGGTCCTGAAAGAGCCAGCAGATGTGATTTTTTGAGATGTTATCAGCGATCTTGAAAAGATTATGGAGCATGAGCTAGGTACCACAGGAGGCAGTGTGGCACTGTGAGAAGAGCCCTGGTTTTGAGGTTAGTGAACCTGGATTCAAATCCTGTCTCTGTCCCTTCCTATCTGGAGGCCTTTCTTCCTGTGTAAATTACTCTGGGCCTCAGTTTTCTCATTAATTAAAATGAGAGAGTAGGATTGATCAATTTCTAAGGTTCCTTCCAGGTCTATGACTATGATCCTCTGTGGCAAGAGAAAGACAAATGCTATACTAGTTTTCAAAAACAGAGAAGGCATCAGAATCTGCAAAATATAGGCTGGTTATTGCTTGATTTTGAGTATTTTGTAATCAGTGGCATCTCTTCAGCTGTGTGCTAGTAAATGTGTCGTAACCAGCTTTTTCTATGTACTAATGAAATACTTTTAAGTGTGATCTGCATTGTTAACATTTTCTCCATCAGTTTATTAAATCTAGACAATCAATAAAATAATAAGTCAAGCTCTGATTTTTAGTGTTTGCTGATTTCTGAGATGTAAATGCTCACACAGAAAATTTAGCAATTAGTTCTTGTGAGTTTGTACGAATTGACTCTAGCTCAAACCTTTATTCCTGAGGCAAAGAAATGGCAGGATGGCAAAGTTCCATGGGTTGGAATAGACCCTCTTGAATTTGCTATCACAAGATCCTGTAGTGGATGAGATATAGGTGGTGAGAGGGAAAGAACTGCATCAGGCATTTTGTGATGTGAGTGAAGAGATTACAGTCAGAATGTTTGTTCACTGCTGACCCCATTAGCCACTGCTTTATTCAAAGTGTGGAGCTATTATTGAACTCCCTTCCCCCAGTCCTACAAGAGGACTAAGAAAGGTGATGTACTTTAACCCTCTTTTCCCTCTCCTTTCCTCTGCATCAGATGATAGATTTACCTTAAAACTTCTCTGTTATTTTAAATTATTTACTTTTTATTTGAATAACATTTTAAAGGCAGATTTCTCTAGACAAAAATAAAATAAACCTTACCTACTTTGATTTGTGTGCTGTCTTATCTGCTAATCAGACTACAAAGGAGCAATCCAATGGATGACCGGGATTGATGACAAGATGAAAAGAGGTCACCACTTTATCTAAAAATGCACTACCAAAAAAAAAATCAACTACAGACTGAGCCATATGGGAGAGAATCTCAATGATTTTTTGACTTATTAACTTTTGCAAATGTTTCAAAGATAGTCCCAAAGACTTTTGACACTTGGGTTAAAATGAGATTTTCCAGAGAAACTGTATGACCACATTTTCATAGGCTGGTGAAAGGGATGGGTGCTGCTGTGCCATGCATGTTCAGTGGAATGAGGGGAGTGACTAGAGAAGAGATGGGAAGGAAAAAAGGAAAAACTGGGAAAGAGTAGCTCCATCCACATCTGAAGAACCATTAAGAACAAAAATAATCATTTTTCCTTCACCAGCTCCTTATACAGTTAACCCTGCTCCACAATACCACCACGTGATTACACTTGGAGCAAAGCTAGAACACTGTTAAGGCATGGTTAAACAAATGTCTAGGAGACAAAGTAGTTATCACATCAAGAATAGGTCAGGTTATAGCAACCTGCTCCCTTTTTTGATAGACTTAAGAAGCTAGAAGATCAAAGCTGTAGTTTACTTAGATCTTAACAAAACGTTTGACAAAGTTGTTTCTGCCCTCTTGTGGAGAAGGAAGCAAGATGTGAGGTTGGAACTGATTAATAGTAACAGGTCAGCATTTTTGTAACTTTCAGGTTTGTGAAGCACTTTCTATGTTACCTTATTTGGTTAAGGGCTGAATCTAAAGAATAGTCTTTAAATTGTTCAATATCACATTGGAAAGAGATCTCTAATAAATTGGTTGAGGATTCTGTATTTGGTCCCATGATGTTGAATGAATAAATGAATGATGAAAATACATTTATTAAACACTCCCTATGTATTAGGTGCCGTGGTAAGCAATGGGGCTACAAATACAAAGCCAAAACAATTGCTGTTTTCAGGGAGAGTATATATAAAGGGGAGGGGCAGCTAGATGGTACAGTGGATAGAGCACCAGTGCAGGAGTCAGGAGGACCTGAGTTCAAATCTCACCTCAGACACTTGACACTCACTAGTTGTGCGACCTTGGGCAAATCACTTAGCCCCAGTTGCCTCATCCTGGGTCATCTCCAGTCATGCTGATCAATATCTGGTCAATGGAGTCAGATGGCTCTGGAGGCTAGAGCTAGAGAAGGAAATTACAAACCCCTACAGGATCCTTGCCAAGAAAATCCTAAAGGAGGTCACAAAGTGTTGGACATGACTGAAAAATAACTTTATTTATTTATTTAAATGATACTTTGTTAATAATTAATAATATGACAGAAGTCATAGATTACATATCTTAATTTGGCCCTATTTTGCAGATGAGAAAATTGAGCCAGTTTAAATAGCTTGTCCACAGCCACGCGGTTAGTGTCGTATGTAGAATTTGAATCTATGTTGCTTCATTTAATGTTTTGCACTTTATTCCTAATATCTTACTTCATGTTGTTAACTTGTATTAAACTTACATCCAAATAAAACTAAGTTTTTTGTAGAAGAATGATGGCTAGTGATGTCTCCCCTAGTATGTTCAGTTGATTTCAGTTCATTTTGGTTTCTTTTTATGCCAAGAGCAGGAGTTTATATTTAGTCCATCAGTTAAAAAACCCATTTTAGGATTTTGCTGGGGATTAACATTAACCTAGAGTTTCCAGAATCTATTTTACTTATTTTTTGAATTTAGGACAATATTTGCTAGTTTTGTGAATGACTCAGAATGTGCCCTGAATACCCTCTACCATTTTTTCATTCTTTGTGTCCAAAATTGATCAACACCAAAAGTTGATGATAACATCTGCAAACTGATTTAGTACCTTGAGACGTTCTAAACAGGAGACCTGAACCCAGTTAGGGCAGCTGGGCACACTCTTACCTCACTTATCTCAAACATCCACTCCTTCTGGTCTTATTTTTTCTACCTTTTCTTCCCCACTTCCAAGATTATTCTCCTTCACTGAGAAGAGGGGAATAAACCAGGAGCTGAGTAGTTCCTCTTGCTCTTCTCTCCGTGGTCCACTAAAATGACACCATCTGTTCCAAGCAGCAGGCCTCATCTAGCCTTGCTTTTCTTTCTTTAAGATTGCTAAAAATAAAAGGAAGCAACACAAACCCAACACAACCTTTTTTTGTTGTCTTTAGAATTTTTCACAAACCGTAGTTCATTTGGAACTTGAGTCTTCCTGGTGCTATTTAGGGGATCATAGATTTAGAGAAAGAGAAGACCTTAGTCCTCCCCATTTAGTCTAAGCCCTTAGTTTAACAGACAAGGAGGATGAGATCTAGAATAACTAAGTGATTTGCCCATAGACACAGAGACAGGAGCTGGAAGCACTGGATTCAAACCCAGATCCTTTGAGTCCAAATCCAACACTCTTTTCCCTTGCTGCTCGCTGGGAGTCCTTTATCTCCCATGTCTTATAACATGCTCAAGAAAAAAGGACCCATGTCTCAGTTTTTTTCAATGTCTTCCCTAGCTGCCATGATCATATATGTTTGGTAAGTGATACTTGGTTTGCGTGTGTGTGTGTGTGTGTGTCAGAGGAGAGCAAATAAGAGAGGGAAATATAGGGAATTTCATGAAGCTCCTGAAATCACAGAATTTTAGAACTAGAAGAAACCTTAGAGATCAAGTCCCACCTCTGAGGTCTGGAGAAGGGAATAGTAAATGGCAACTCTCATTTAAATAAAATTTTCTAAGCACTTCATAGGCTATCCTAAATGACTCTTAACAGAGACCATTATTGTCCCCATTTTACAGATTAGGAAATGAACACAGAGAGGATATGTAACTTTTCCAGGGTCACACAGCTAGTAAGTAGCCAAGTAGAATTTGAACCCAGATTTCTAGAACCAGTAACCTGGTTTGCCAGTTCTCACTCTGGTACTTTTCCACTGGACCAAGTAGAAGGTTATGCTGTCATTATCTTTAGATGTCTCTTTCACGGGAGCTTCTCTTTTGTGAATGTCCTCTGCAAGCAAGTTGAATCCCATCTCTCCAAATCTATGTCTTAACCTCATCCTGTTAGATTGTTAATTATCTTTTTGCTCTGGTTCATTCTTCACTGCAGTTTGTCTGTAATTAAATTTTCATTTGAATTATACTGGAGCCTTCTTTTAGTGTTGGTTTTTGCATTTAATATGCCATTTATTTTGTCAATTACTACTTACCACTGGGCAGGTAACTACTCAGAGGCTGAAGTAATTTCTCTTGGAGTGGCCATGTTCCAAAGAAACACAAGCTACAGTGAAATCTGGGATGTTTTTTTCCAAGAAGAAAAAACATAATAGAAGGAAGGACAACTGGCTTTGGGATGAAATAGGAACTTAGGACCCATCTTTGGCCAAATTTAATCTCTCCTGCATATGAATAATGTTATAGATCTAGGATAAGAATATAAGGAAAGTGGATGGAGATCACAGAAATGGAATTAAGAACAGACAGGAAGAGGACTGGGAAGAAGCAACCTTTTTCAGTCTCAGTTTTCCTACCTGTAAAAATGAGGGAAATGGGTGGGATGGACTTTAAGGTCTTTTCCAGGTTCGGAATTCTATGATACTATGTTTAACCTGGCCTCACTGGAAGTATAGTTCAACTGAGTTTGCACCCATTACTCCCTCTCCCCCACTTCCAGAATGTTCTTCTAACCTATACCTTCCTAGAGTGTTTCAAAGTCCCGCTCAGAGATCACTTGTTACACAAGCCCTTTCCTGATTCCCCCAGTTATTTGCAACATCTTTTTGGAATTATCCTTTATTACTTTTTACATACTTCCATGTCTACATGTTGTATCTCCTTTCTCCTCCCTGCCTTCTCCTCCTCACTCCTGTGAAAGATTCTTGAAGACAAAAAGTTTTGTGTTGTCTCTACATTCCCCATACCTGCCAAAATGCCTTGCATTCAATAGCTGCTTAATAAATGTTTGCTGAAGCATTAAATCGAGCAAGCTGTTAATTAAGGGAGATGATTCATACAATTATGAGTTGAAAGAAAATTTGGGGATCACCTATTTCAAACACTTCATTTTACAAAGGTGGACACTGAGACTGAGGACAGCTGTGTGACTTGCTCAGCATCACGGGGCTACCAAGGGCATGAATGGAAATGGAATCCAGGTGTCTTGGCTCAATGTCAATTGGAGACAAATTGAACAATTTCTGTTCTTTCAATCCAATTTGATGAATGTGAAAACAAATATAAAGAGAAATCAAGGTTCTACTTTGTACAGATCATTGGATATTGCTAGAGATGACAAAATTCAGATTAGACATGGTCTCTGTTCTCATGGAGCTATTTCCTAAAGGGCATTAGGTACATTATCTGGAGCAAAGGAAATGTAAGGCTTCACCTCCTTATTTCATCCAGCTATCCACCCAGACCCAGGCCATCTGCCTCCTGCTGATGCAAGTACTCTCTCCCAGTCCTACTTCCTATCATATTTCCCAGGTCAACACTCCCTTTTAAGGAGTCTCTTCCCCTACTAGAATCTAGGCTCCCTGAAGGCAAGGACTGTTTCTCTCTCTCTCTCTCTCTCTCTCTCTCTCTCTCTCTCTCTCTCTCTCTCTCTCTTTCTCTCTCTCTCTCTCTTTCATATTTTTGTTCCCCAAACTAAGCACGGTACTTTATACTAGCAAACTGCTTAATGAATGATTTTCATCATTTATTCACTCATTCATTCATTAGGCTGGAAATGCATCTGAAAGGCAAATGACAAGGAGCGAATGTTAGGCAGAGACGATTCTTCAGGATGCAAGGGGGAACCTTTGCTGGTTATTAAGCAGAGGTATGACATGAGCCAATCTACAGATAAAGATTAGTCTGGCAGCCTATCTGTGATAGTTGGATTGAAGGTAGGAGAAAATGGAGGCAGAGTTCTTTAGTTCTCAACAATAGAGGAAGCATCTTTTTTCCAAACCCATTTCCCAAGCAATTTGGAAGAAAAGTCACTGAAGGGGCACCCCAATCCGCTGCAAGATTTAATTCTCTGATTTCAGTTCTGAGTCTCCTTCAGCTCAGCTTCTTCGCAATTTCTTACTGACCTGGTGACCAAGATTGGCTTCAAGTGTGGTTGGCTTTGCTCAGTTCAGCACCTTACTAATGACTTTAACCTTTCTTAGGGCTCCCAGCAAGCAGCATACTTCTTACTCCAGTCCTGAAAGCATAAAATGATGATGGAGAGTGAGGGACAGAGAGAGAGAGAGAGAGAGAGAGAGAGAGAGAGAGAGAGAGAGAGAGACAGAGAGAGACAGAGAGAGACAGAGAGATAGAGACAGAGACACACACGAAGACAGATACAGAAAGAGATAGAGACAGACATGAAAACAGAGACAGAGATAGAGACAGAGAAAGAGAGACAAAGAGAAAGAAACAGAGAGAAAAAGAGAATCATAGAGAGAGATGGAACTACAGAGACAGAGAAAGAGAGATAATGACAGAGAGAGAAAAAGAGAGAGACAGAAGGTGAGAGAGAGACAGGGACAAAACTAATCAGAGGAGAACAAATGAAATTTGATGCAGGGGATCCACAGGAAGATTAGGAAAAGCCCACAGTGTTTTAATTAATCTCCTGATAGAATTATCTTGCATTATTTGGTATAACCCCATGAAAGATAGTCTTGTAAAGAAATTTATGGCCCCAGGACATTTTCTGTCTCTGCAGTGGTTCTTTGATAAACATGAAAACCCCTTTCCTCAGGCTGCCAGAGGCATTCAAACACTCAAGGGGAGAACCGTTATGGATAAAGCTCATGCAAACACATTTACAAACTGAATAAGAAAGGAAGAACTGGTGAATGGAGCTATCACTTCCCATGGAGCCTGACACAGGAAGCAAACTGCTTCCTACTGCCTACCAGCATATTTGCAAAAATGTTCCCTCTGATGTCTGATCATGACTGACATCATGACTGCCCATAACAGAAATGCTAACAGTAGGGAGACCGTGTGCTAGAGAGAGCCCAGACTTCGGCGTCCAGCACCTTCTTCTATCTCTTACTGCCTCTGTGACCTTGGGCCAGGCACTTTGGCCTCAGTTTCTTCATCTGTAAAATGAGAGGGTTAGATTATATCGAAACCAAGGTCCCTTCCATCTCTGATCCTCTATATATGCAGGGCTTTACAAACATTATCTCATTTGATCCTCAGTCTCTTTCTCTCTGGACATTGTCCAGTCATACACAGTTATAATCACTATCTAGTTTTTAAGCCTAAAGATAATCTAATAGCCCCTCCCATCCACTTGGTTCTCTTTTCTGCAGTTTCATGAGTTGTTAGAAGACAACACATTAGTACAGTCACAATAGCCAGAGGCCTCAGGAAAATCTGTAACATTCAGGCAGAGATTCAATTCTCTTTCCTAATTTAAATTTATGCTTTTCTCTAATCCTGGGCAAAGATTATAGGCAAGGGCCACCATGTTCTGCCCAGAGTTGGCACTTAATAAACACTTACTGACTTGACATTAACTTCCTCTTTTAATCTCTTTCTTCTGTTTACCTCTTTTCCTGTTGACCCTGAACCTGCAGGTCTCTCCAGTTCAGCTTTTTAAATGCTGGATAAGAGTAGGGTCGCTGTCCTGACTTGTTACCACCTCATTGCTTTTAGTCCTTGAAGTCCCCATTTCTCAATCAGCACTCCCATTGGTAGAGAGGGGTTCCATTTCTGTAAATTCCTCTTATTAATACAATCAGAGATCTAGTGACTACCCAAAGCCCTATTGCTATAGCTTAGCCAACCATTTTCTTCAGTTGCTGTGGCCAAAAAAATATGTCTTAGTTACAAAGATTTTAATGTAGAAGGGACCTCAGAAGTCAGTTCAATCCTTTTATCTTACAGGGGAGGAACCAAGACCTGGAGAGGGGAAAGATGCAAGTTAAGTGACTTGACCAAGGTTATAACAGGTAATAAGTGGTGCATCCTGGATTTAACCTTATTCCTGACTCTATGTTTGGTGCTCTTTCTCCTGTACCATCCTGCCTTCCTTGATGAGGAGACTAAAGGCTACGGAGAGGAAGGAATTTTCCCAAGTTCATGCTCATGACCTTGATGTGAACAAAGACTTAGATCCAAGCTCTTTGACCTATGTCCAGCACCCTTCACTTCTGTAGCCATCCTCATGGTCCACATCTCCAGGTCAGCTAGTCTGATTCTCTGCTGACCAATGCTCAGTCTATTGGTGGGCCCATTCTTGGACAGCTACCAGGGTGATAGGAGCTTCCAAAGCTTATATTCTTCCTGCAGAGCCTTCTAGAACCCAGTATCACACATATTGAGGGCTGGGAATCAGGCTTGAGTGAAGAGTCAGTATCCAAAGAAATCTGACACAGGAAGACATGTGCTCCCCAAACCAAAATGCTCCCTGATATCATGGAGAAAGATCTTCACTAATTTAAAAGGGATAAAACATATCCCTTATATATACACACATACATACACAAGCATACATACATACACAAGCACACATACATACACATATGTATGTACATGCATATATGTATGTGTATACACACATATAATTTGAAGAGGGAAAAAAGCACTAATAAGAAGGAGGATCAGGAAACATTTCTTATAGGAGATGGGTCTTGGTTTGAACTGGAAAGAAGCTAGGCAATCAAAAGCAGCATGGTGGCACAATGGCCCTAAAGTCAGAAAGACAAGTTAAAACCAGCCTCAGAGACTGACAAGCTCTATGATCTAAGGCAAGTCATTTAATCAATGTCCACCTCATTGTCCTCATCTGTAGTATGGGAATAGAAAGCACCCAGATCCCAAGATTGTTTTGAGAATCAGATTAAATAATATTTTTAAGTACCTTGCAAATCTTAAAGTGTTATATACATGCTAGCTATTATTATTAAGAGATAGAAGTGAGGACCTATTAAAAAATCATAGCATCTATTCACACTGAGAAAAACAAGATAGATTGGCCACTTTATGGCATACAATTGAAGGAGAAGACCCAGAAATCATCCCATCATTTCACAAATCTTAAAACAGGTAACTAATATAGTTGCTGTTCAATAATTTTCAGTCATGTCCAATTCTTCATCATCCCAATTTGAGGTTTTCTGAGCAAAGAGTGATTTGCCATTTTCTTCTCCAGCTCATTTTTACAGATTAGAAAACAGGCAAGCGGAGTCAAGTAACTTGCCCAGGGTCATACAACTAGTAAGTATCTGAAGCCAGATTTGAACTCAGGAAGATGAGTCTTCCTAACTCCAGGCCAGGCACTCTATCCATTGCCTAACTAAAATGGACCTAACTAAAAACTAGTATCAGAATAAATAGGAGGAAACCAAGCTGGATCACATTTAGGAAACAGTATCATGTTTTCTATGATTTCACATAGCTCAATGTTGCAAAAATCCAACTCTAATGCTATCATTCTTCTATGAAGTTATACACCTATAAATCATGAAGCAACATGAACCAAAATTTCGAATGACCCAAAGGATAGTGAGAAACACATAAGTGAGTATAAGCAGACTGTAGCAGGTTACCAATGATGACTTGCTCTGAGAAGTGGAATAAAAGTGAAAATGATAATGACAATGATGATAGAGCTAACATTTATATCATCTTTTAAAGTTTGCATATGTGTTTCATTTGAATTCCATTATATCTATGTGAGGGAAATATTATTTCTGCTTTACAGATGAAGAAACTGAAGTGCAGAGAAGCAATTTGTCTAGGATTACATAGCTAACAAGTGTCTGAATTAGGATATCACCAAGGTTATATATGACTGGAAAAGGATGGGGGCCATTGACAGAATGAAAGTGAAAGACAAAAGATGTACATGCCACCTACAGGATCTTTATAGACTCAGAAGAAGGTCTCTAGTGTTGGACAGATCTTTCACAGAAGATCTACAGAAATGGTGGACAAAAAGCACAAAGAGAGAGAGTGTTCGCACATGAATGAGTGATTGAAAGAAATTAAATGAATGAAACATTTTTTAAAAACCACTTACTATATGTCAGGCACTGTGCTAAATGCTGGGGATACAAATATGAGCATTGATTTTATTTTTTTAAGTGGAAAATAATTTAAAGGGCTGAAACAAGTACTTTTGTCAAGGAGCAAAAGCCACCTGGGGAGGAATCTTGTGACATTGGTCACTGGAAGATCCCCAGACCAGGAGCCTTGGTTCTCTAGTCAGGGAGTGTAGGAGTCAAAGCATCTTGGAGACACATCCTGAAATGTCTTGTCAGTTTTCTAAGTCTTCTGTTGAAGGAGTTGACCTCTTGTTGTACTGGTACTTATTCCCAAATTATCTACCTTAACAAACTCAAGTACAAGTGACATATTTACTTCCTTCATAGTTCCATTTATACTTGGTCCACCCATTATTTGTTACATTTTTTTTCCACACTCTTTTCTACACTTGCCATCTCTGTGACCTTGGGCAGATCACTTAACTTTTGTTTCTTTAATTATGTAATAGAATTGAACCAGATGGCTCTTTCAGCACTAAATATATGGTCTTGTGATCCTAACTTACCTATTTCTGTTCTTTCAGTCACTCAGATTCCTAACCTTTATGTCATAACCAGCTACTCCCTCTCACATCATGTATCCCACTGGTAGCCAAACTATATCCATTCCATCTCCATAACATTGTTCATGATCATTCCTTTTTCCTCCACTACTACTTACTGAATTCTCTCCACTACCACTACCCTCACTCAGGTCCTCTTCATTTCTCACCTGGGCTATTGCAATGACCTCCTATTGTCTCCTTACTTCAAATCTCTACCCTCTCAGATCCATCCTCTGCATACCTGCCAAAGTGATGCTCTGAAAGAAAATGTCCAATCCCTCAAGTCCCCTGCTCCTGAATTTCCAAATGACCCCACTTTTTGCCTTTCCAGTTGTTTTACTCTGGGTCAAATTATCAAGCTCTTGGCTGTGAGTTTTTCCAGTGATGACCCTGTTAGATTATCATTTGCCTGAATACTGTCCTGGAGTTGAATTGAATTTTGGAAATGCTTCAAAGTATAAGGTATCCATAATTTTATCAAACCTTGTTTGACTCCTTCTCCTCTAATCTTCATGGACTGGGGCCCTGGTACATTATAAAAGGCCCTCTTGGGTCCTTTCCTGGACTCCTCATCTATTATGCCATTGTTTTCCTACTGGAGTCAAAAGCACTGAACTGTAGAACTACCACAGAGAGGTCTATTCTTCGTGTGTATAAAGAAATTTGGATTGATTTTTCCCCCTTTCAAAAAAAAGAATGTGGTTTCTTTGCTCACCAGCTAAGCCTTTGTAAGGATTCTTTTTCTTGTCCAAATCAGAGCTTAAGCAAGTTTAAAGGGAAAAACTCCTCCAAGCTTTCTGAAGCCCTCAACCTTCTTTGAGGACAATGCCATGAACTTCTGGGAGTTTAACTTTTTGCCATAAAGTCCTTCCATTTCTTAGCAATGAGAACCCTAGAGTCCTGCTTCTGCTCCCAGAGCTCTCTCTCCTTAGGTAGGGTCTTTCAGTCAGAAATAGAATGAGAAATTGTCGTGACAAGCAGCAAGTAATGTGCCCTTCTGGGTCGAGTAGACCAAACATTGCCTTAAAATCACACAGTGTAATCCACAATGTGGAAAAAAGACAAAAAGAAACTAAGGCAAATTCATTTGAGTGGGAAGATGGTTTCTATGACTCTGAAGGTGCACACATATAAAATTTTTGTTTCCTCTAAATTTTGGTATCTTGAGGGTACTTATCACTCCACACTAGTTATGGTTCTGTTTCAAATTCAACAGGTCCATGGGATCAGAGGAATTCTATGGGAAGAAGTAATCTGAAATTTATCTACTCCACTGCATTTGTAAAGATGGCAAGGTCAGACAGAAAGACCCAGAAAGCCATGCATAGGAGAGGGATGATGGTTAGAAAAGCAAATGCAAAAATGTATTTTTTATTAGTAACTTGACAAATATCAGTAAACATAAACATATACCAAGAACAGAATTGAGGATTACATATGAAACTGTAACTCTCTGGTACATAGAATTTATACACACATATGTATATGTATGTATGCATGCTTTTATATGTACATTGATAAACACCTACATACATGTATGTGTATGTATGTATATATATATATATAAATAACGTATCATGGCAGTAACAAAATTGCTCTGGTTATGCATGGCCCCTGTTTAGCCTCCTTCATCTTTGTGTATACACAAATACACACACATGTATGCACAATTAATTAATTTTTAGCTTTTAACAGTCACTTCCAGAAGATTTTGAATTTCAGATTTTCTCTCCATCTCTCCCCCAAATCACCCCGGATGACATGCATTCTGAATATCCCTTCCTCAATCTGCCCTTCCTTCTATTAAATCTTCCCTTCTCTTATCCTTTTCCCTTCTATTTTCCTATAGGACAAGATAGATCTCTATGCCCCATTGCCTGTATATCTTATTTCCCAGTTATACATAAAAACAATTTGCATATTTTAAAAATCTTTCATTGGATGCGCATTTTTTTTTCTTCTTTTGCATAACCATGAGTGCTTAGCTCCTCCTCCTACACCATGTCTGAATCCTTCACTTGAAATAAATTAATATAGCCCAGGAATATTTCATCCTACAACTCCAGCGCATTGCCTTTCTGCCAAGGGACAAGAGGAATACAAGAGTCAGTTTCAGTCTTTTGAAGGCATGAGTGGTCCCTGCACTGGTCAGAGTTCTGAAATCATTCAAAGTTAGAACAGAGGATATCCAAGTAGAGTTTGCAACATGCAAAGGTCTCTTGCAGTGTTTCAGTGGATTTCCTTTCTATGTTGGATCTTCAAGAAATTTTATTAAATATCTAGGCCAAGCACTAATAAAGATATTGTAGAGAAAGGAGCATAAAAATGCTCTTGAGAGAAAAGTGGGGAAGATCTGGACCTTGGGACACAAAGTGGAGACTTCATGACTTTTCATCATATGGAGAGAGACAGAAACTACAGGACACAGCAAGACCGCTACTGGGAGGGAGAGGAGGGATAAAAGCAGTTCCAGACAAAGGAGAAACTTACATACATAGTGGCTATTAGATTAAGGATATCCTTAACCATACGTTAACTTTCTATTTTAGCTTTCTATCTCTATTTGCCAATTTTGCTAAGTAGGTCCTCATCTTAGTTATATTATACCTAGTGCCTATGTTAGATTTCTGCTAAAGGAATAAAGTGCTGTCAGTGCCCTCTAAATTTTGTCACCCAGGGACAAAAGCCCAATGCCCCACCCTTGTTATGACTGGGACTAAAGATAGCCACAGATTGTTGGCATAGTAGTCTAAAGGTTATTAACTATCATCTAATTTTCATCATAAAAGATGGCATCTGTGAAACGTAACAGGAAGGTCTCCAGGGTGAAAAGAAGATCCTCGGTGGGTGAATTCTACAGGGACACATGGAAGAGGATTATAAAGGATGAGAAGCTAGAGATGGGTAGTGAACCACACTGGTGAAAAAAGCCTCCATACTGAGAAGATCTTGGGTCTCCTGCAGCAGTCTGCCAGCTTTCTGTGGGGCAGCACTGTGATGGAAGCCCCTAAAGTTAATACAATCTTAGGTTATATGAAGGAACAGGAAAAAGAGAATCCTGTTGTGTTCTGTCCTGATCAGACTTCTTCTGGTACACTGTGTTCAGTTGTGGGCATCATAGGTTAGGAAGAACACTGATTAAGTAAAATCACTTAGGGGAATAAAATCAAGATGGCAAAAAGTCTAGAGGTCACACCAAATTTGGACAAATTCAAGGAATGAAGGGTAAACATGGAGACAATAAGGTGTACTGGACTTGGTAGCTGTCTTCAAGTATTTAAAGGGTTGTGATGTGGAAGAGATTAGACTTGTTCTGTTTGTCTCCAGAATGGTTAGAACTAAAAACAATGGGGGAAATTTCAAGAGGCAAATTTAAATTGTTATGTCGGGAAACTTCCTAACAAACTTCCTAGGCATTCTATAATAGGAAACATTATCCTGGGAGGAAACTTCCTTATTATTTGGGATTGTCATGCAAGAAAAAAAACATGAACACTCATTGGGTTGGAATCCTTTATCCAGGTATTGGCTATACCAGAAGGATTGTTGAAATCCCTTCCAACTCTGAGATGCCATGATTCTGAGTCTACGAAGTATTGAGTCTTCAACCTATCCACTTAATAGATCTCCTCTTGTACATTGTAGGTTTCTAATAAAAGTCTGATGAATGAATGATTAGGATTTGGAGTTTGAGATGGCATTCACTCCTGCTGGTCTTTGGAGGACTGAGATTGTATTGGTGGCTGTAATAACAATATACTGCCAGATATATTTTTTGCAATCCAAATGACAAATAGGTTTTATTCATCCAATAAATGGCCTATGTTTCACTAATTCGATCCCTGTTCTATCTGTGGAGCTGAAACAGTTGAAACATTGCTGAAACAGTGCTAATGAAAGCTAACATTCATTTGCACGCACAGAATGCTAGGTCAAATTCACCTCTCCTCTCTTAAAAATAATCAATAAGATGGACGGGGGAAATCTTCTGCTTTCCCTCGAGGAGATGCTCAGGGGTTTTTAAATACCTTTGCATTCCCTTCCTCCCAAAAGGACAAGATGAAATACTGTTCTGAAAAGGCAAAGTTCCAATAAGAATTCATTTAGCTTGTGTTGGTAACAGCTGAAAAGTCAAAGATGGCTTTGTATTAATGAGGAAAGTCTCAGGAAGACTTTGCTCCTTAAACCTGTACTTCTGTAGTACAGGGTAGGGGAAATCCATCTGTGTGAAAGAGGAAAGGTCATCACAGTGCTTTTTCTTTCCATGTGCCTTCAAATGCCACTCAAGACTCCAGAGCTCTGCATCCTGAACAATTCAAGTTCATTGATCCCCGTTACAGTCATGTGACATCTACATGCAAGTGAAGCACCTCAGGGTGGCAGAATTATTTTAAATGATCAATTACTCTTGAGGAAGTTTGGACTCTTTCTGTTGGCTGAAGAGTACTTAGCAAATCTATACAGCCCCAAAGAGGACCATAATTTATGCTAACGGGTTAAAGTGAAGGAGCTGCTCTTTGTGCTGGGAGGCATCCTTTTTGAGGCTAATGGAAAGCATCAAAGCAGAAGGGGAGCCTTGGGATTTGTTTGGGGAGGACGCATTAGCACTTAGAGAGACATTGGAAACTTAGTTTTAGAAAAAAAATTGGGAAGAAAAAAGCAGCTGGCTGAAGGAACCTCCTTCCTCCCATTTGTTTTCAATGTCTCTGAAGGGTTATTCTAATAACAGACGCACTGTTACTTCTAAAGATCCTTTTGGTTAGCACAGGCAAGCGTCAGCTAAGACAGTCCTCCATTTTATGTTCTCCAATTTGGGTCAGACATGATTTCTAGATGGCTCCTACTCTGCTTCTGAAGGCAGAGTGGGATTTCTTTCATTTTATAAGAAAAAACTCGAGACCCCTAGATAAAATATCTCCTTTTCTGGGTCGTATTCAGCCTGTTTGGATCTAGAGCTCTGAACTGTAATCAGAGAGTTTAGGTCAATTCAGTTAAATTAAATACAAGTCATTTCGTAGAACCACAGCTTTAGAGCCAGAAGGGAATTGAGTTGTCATAGAACCCAACACCCTCATTTTACAGAGGAAGAAACTGAGGCACAGAGCGACTTTGAGCAGAACTTATTATGTACTGGTTATATCCTTGGCATTCTGGCAAATGCTGGAAAAATAAAGATAGAAATGAAACCTCCCTTACCCCCAAAAAGCCTCCATTCTAGGTGGATGACAGAAATAAATACAAGCTATATACAAAGTAAGCGCTAATTATTTTGGGGAAAAGCAGCAGTAGTAACTGGAGGGACCAAGAAAACCCTCTTGTAGTAGATCTTATGTGAGCAGAGCCTTAAAGGGAGCTAGGGATTTCAAGAAATGAAGGGGAGAACATTCTTGGCATTGGGGGAAGCCTGTGCTAAGGTAGGAATTGGGAGTTAGAATATATGTGCATGTATGTGTCAAATCAATTTGGCTGCAACATAGAGTGTGTGTGATAGAGCAGTAAGTCATCAGCATAGAGAATGAGCTGGAATCACATTGTAAACATCTTTAAGTGTCAAAAAAATGTTTGAATTTTCTGCTAGAGGCAATAGGTTGCTGCTGATGCTTGTGGAGTAAGAGAACGACATGGTCAGATACTATAACACTTTGAATCCAATGTGGATCTGATCGTATCTGAAAGATGAGAGACCTGGGGAAGGGGGAACAATCAAGAGGCTATGGCAACATCTAGTTAATGATATCTAGCATTCATATAGTGCTTTGTAGTTTGCAAAGAGCTTGACCTGTGTGTTCTTTGATCCTCATAAAAACTGTGAGGTGAGTTCCAGAAGTAACATTATCCCCATTTTACAGATAAGGAAACTAAGGCTGAGAGATTAAGTGAATTGCTCAGCATCACATAGCTAATAAGATTCTGAGGCAGGAGTCAGATTCAGGTATTCCTGATTCCAAGTTCAGGTGAAAGGTGATGGGACCTAGCTAGGATGATGGTTGGATGGCTATGGGGATATACCACAAATGAAATTTCCCCTAAACTCTCAAAGAACTTATTTTCTAATGTGAGAGAGAACATTGACATATATAACTCTACACAGAATAAACAGGGATAGAATAAAACCTGCCAGCTAGGGTGTGTAGAACGTTGGATCTAATAAAAAGACCTAAATTCAAATCCTGCCTCAGGCACTTATTAGCTGTGTGACCCTGGACAAATCACTTAATCTCTGCCTTTATACACCTAAAAAATGTATATACCCTACCTTCTAAAATTGTTCTGAGGATAAAATGAGATATTTGTAAAAAAAATTCCTTTTCAAATCTTAAAGCATTATATAAATGCTGGCTATTATTAAACATAAAGAGAGCAAGAGAGCATTTCTTAAACACCTATTATGTGTTAGGTATCAGATATACATATACATCAAAGAAGGAAACATCCCCTCCCCTCAGGAATCTTCCATCCTAATGAGATGAGTCTGAGATATACATGACCAGAAAAGATGGTAATCAATCATAAGACTGAGCTCTCAAGAGCAAGTGTGATGGACACCCTGAGAGCTCCTTTGACAGTCAAACAGTGGCCAAAGACTTAGAGAAAGGATCTGGCATGCTGAGTGGGCATGCTGAGTAGGAGGACATTGGGGAGAATCACAATGGATGAGAGAACGTGGATAAGTTGTGAGCTTCAACATCGGAGGCAATAACTATGTTTGTGAGATCACAGATACAATCCCCAAATTTGAAATTTGGAAGGTACTTCAGTGGACATCTACTTCAGCCCATACCCAAAGGAATACCCACTATACCATACCAAGTGAACATCTGCCTTCTGCCTAAACACTTCCAACAGAGGAGGACCATCATTTCTGGAGGCATCCAGGAGGATGCTTGCTTGGCATCTCTTGAACAGCAATCATTGTTAGAAAGTTCTTACTTGACATCAACCCTATTGACTCTCCACTATTTCTACTTATTGCTCCTTATCATGCTTTCTGGGGACAAACCTAACAAATATAATCCCTCTTCCACATAATAGTCCTTCAAATATCTTAGCACAGCTGTCACACACACCCTTCCCAGCCCCTGCCTGTCTTCTTTAGCTAAACACTCCTGGTTCCTTCAATTGAAACTCATCTGCCGCACTTGAGGAATCCTGCTTGCCTTCACATCCTGCTTGCCCTCCTCTGGACACTTTCTAATTTAACAATGTCCGTCTCAACCTGTGGTGCCCAGACCCACCCAAATCATATAATCCAGAGACTGGTTTTTACAACATTCAGTGTGATGAAGAGCAGCCTCACTGGACAAACAAAGTGTTCATAAAATTGAAGAGGAATATTTGTGAAATTACTGGAATCAACACTGGTCATGTATTTTACGACTTAAGGAAGTAAGTTGAGTTTTTTAGGACTCTTAAGAGTGAATGAGTTTCCCTTGACTTAAGTCCTGGTCCTCCTCTTAAACCATTAGTTAGGGCCCATTTAATCACTTAAAATTAATATTTCAGGATGATTTCCATCTCTCTCTTGAGCTAATGACTAATTTAAACTCTTCCACAAGACACAAAAGTTGAAGAGTGGCAGACAGACATAGAGAGGATTACTTGACATGACTATTGATCATTTTTCCAATCTTGTACCAATCTTGTGTCCAAGAGTAGACCCAGAGAAAAGCACTTGTGTCTCATCTCAAGGGTGATCTATATCTGTGCTAGGATAACAGCCTCAATGTGGGGGAGAATATAATATCTATGAAGAGTCTGGTCATGAGAACTGTGACTCATCTTACCCAGTCTGCCTCAGTTTTTGGCAACCACGAGGATGGTTGAATTCTTGCTTATTTTCCTTATACCTTTCCCACCCTCCTACTCCCACTCCTTACCAGGATGGTGTTCCAAACTCAGAGAATCACACTTAGGATTTCTCTCTTAAAGCAACTATGGCCAAGCTGTGGTTCAGTTGTATAGTGGATATGGGACGTGTTTTGGGGTTGATAGTCTTGGTGGTGGAATCAGTGTGGAGTAATGGAAAGAATCTTGGATTAGAATCAGATGGCCTGGATTGGAATCTACCCATATGATTCTCTCTCTCTCTCTCTCTCTCTGTCCTCCCCCATTTATTTTTCAGGGATCCAATAAGAAAAAAATCTGCTAAATTTAATAAAATGTATTCTTAGCCATTATTAATTTTTGTATACAGCTAATATTAAACACATGCATTAAGAGAAAAAGAATCTTACTATTGGCATTAAAACCAACCTATTGTCTTCTGGGTAATTAGAACTATTTACTTGTTTTAATACTGTCTTTTTTCTCTTGCAAAATGAGGTGTATTTTCAAAAAATTGGACGGTAATGGAGACTTTTTTCCAATTAAATATGATTTTATGATTCACTGACGTTATCAGAGAGGTTTCATCTTAACTCTTGCATCAATTATCAGTTTGTAATGCTTTGTAGCTGTGTTTCTGTCATGCGGCCTCACTGCAATGAATTAGGGGAAAATCTATCTTAGGTATTGATTAGGAATTGGTTTTCTAAAGCAATTCTCTGGGGAAGGTGTTGATCAGGAGAAGAATCCTTTTAGCACACAAATGTTCTCTCCTTCATAGGAGACAGACTGGTCAGAGAGAACACCCAGGGTTGGGAAGCAAAGGGCCTACATTTGGGCCCCGCTCAACTTCTCACTACCTGCGTGACCTTAGGTAGATCACTCAGTTTCTCTGGGTCCTATTTTCTTCCCCTGTAAAATGAGGGATTGCATCTAGAATAGATGTACTCTAGCTCTCTGCCCTAGCTTTCTTATCTGTTTTTAGATTGGGATTTTCACATTTCAGTGTGAAAATCATCCTCTCAAGAACCTTCTTCCTTTTCTCATCATTACGCCACAGAAGCAGAAGATGACTGGAAAAGATGGAACGTAATTTTGTATTTTTTTTCTTTCATGGTTCATGGAAGACCTGTATGCTTCACTCAGTTTTATGAGAAATTGAGGAAAATCTCCAACATATCAGGTAGATCCCCGACGTTGCATTCATGGGAGGACATAAGCAAGAGTCACCTGAAATGGGCAGGTGTGGCTGGGCTGAGTTATACCTTACTGGAGACAATGGCCACACCAATGAATTCATGAATTATTACGTAACAAATATTTTTATTGTTAGTCAGGACTTTTCCTTCCACTCACATTGGACCCTGGAACTTTTGAGACTGGGCATAGTCCCATTAAATTCTAAAATTAGAGTTCATTTTATTTTTTCAATTCTAAATGTACAGTTTGAAGAATGTATTTTTAATTTTGCTTTAGAAAAAGGAATGCTGTATTCTCCCTGATGTCATGCCATTTTTAAATTTAGTGTCAAGAAGGAATTAGGGTCACTTTCTAGACAAGGCGCTGCAGAGAAGATATGTTGAAATTAATGATTCTTTTTTTCCTCTTTATTTCTGCCTTCCTCATAGGCTTAGAGTGGATGAAGGTATTTGGATGACTGCTCCCATTGTCCAGGGACACATCCCTCTGCATCATGCTAAGTCTCCGGTGTGTTAAAGGGAGGTTAGCCGTGGAAGGCACAAAGGTACCAGGGAATGTAACTTCTGAGGACCAGATCAGGCCCATTGGCTGAGTGAACAAGTTGGTAAGAGGTCTCATTTTATAGAAGGAAAGATGGGCTTATAGGGTCCGGAATGAATCCTTCAACCTGAAAGATGGTAACTGGCAGGTGGAGGAATGTCCCTTTCACAGAGAGCAGGCTGATGGGTTTGATTTTAAAGTATAGGTTCATTAAATACTTAAAATGAACCCATTAGTGTAAAGATAACTAATTGATGTCATCAAATGTTATTCCCAACTCATTTGAACTCAGGTCTTTCTGATCCCAGATTCAGCACTCTATCTGCTATTCCCCTCAACAGCTTTACATTTGCTATCTCATTTTATCTTCACAACAATCTTGTCAGGTAAGTACTGTTATGATTCCCATTTTATAGATAAGAAAACTAGATCTCTGAGAGGTTGAGACTTTGAATTTTGCCTCTTAAGTGTATTAGTTAAATAATCCTGGGCAAGTCACTTAAGTTTTCTTCCTTTGTAATATGAAAGAGACAGCGAGTGAGAGAGAAACCTTCTGTTTATGATGGGAGGTGTTTCTTTGACATGTAAAAAATATATACTAAGAACTGAAGTTCTGTGGGTTGGAAAGACACCTCTTGGCTTGCTGATGTGAGGAGATGGAGAGTGGGAAGTGGGAACTGAGGAAGAGGCAATGAAAGTGAGGAGATGGAATGAAGCCTAGAGATTTGGGGGTGAGGTTGAGGTGGCTGCCTGGGCAGCCAGCATTTCAGTAGACACCTCAGTTGCCATTGCTAGGGGCCAAGCTTATGGGATTAAGACATGGGGAAAGATAATGTCTTGTGCTTGAAATTGTCTTCTGTCCTCTCTCTGTCTATGATGTGCAGAGGATGATTTCAGTTTCCTCTTCTTTAAATGCTTAATTGATGTTTTAATTAGTACTAAAGCTGTCTAGATAGAAAAAATATCATATCAAAAAGTGATCAATCCTAACCACTTTTGATTTCCTACTTTATCATTTGTGAACATGGAGTTAGGAAAGAGGTGAATGGCACTGGTTTTGGTATATAGAGAAGGATTATTAGTAGATCCGTTTACCAATGGAGGGCTATGGAGTTAAAGGAGAAAAAAAGGATATTGATTTATCTATTTTGATAAATGTTTCAGAGTGAATAAATCAGAGGGCTTCTACCCTGAGGCAAAAGCAGGTCAGTTGGCAATGTTGTTTGGTTGAAGGCTGGGCTAGAGTTCATATTTGGTTCTGGATTGTTTTCTCCTTTTCTTATGGAGGCCCCTTTGACAGTGGTCTGGTGAAGCTCATGGATCCTTTCACAAAACAATGTTTTCAAATGCATAAAATAAACCAATGCATAAAATAAAATGCACAAGATACAAAGAAAACCAATTATACGTAAACTTAACAAAATGTTTTTTTAAAATCAAATCTGTGCTTTCTTTAAAATCAATACACAATTATCCATTTCAGATTAAGAACCCCTAGCCTAGCTGATAGACTGCATGTTCTAAATAGCAAAAAGTCTGGCTTCTAGGGGATAGATTCTAGGAAGACATCACAAATCTGTGTGAGTTGATGGAGCACTGACAACTGGGCTTTAATGTAGACAAATGCAAGATGATAACATGTATGGAAAAAATAATCCAAACCATAGAGACTGAATGAGAGTGCTGAGTAAACTGCTGCAGCCTAGTAAAAGACCATAGAAAGAAGAGATGCTGTGAATGGGAAAAAACACTGCATATGGAGTCAGAGAAACTTGGCTTAAATCTCAACCATCATCTGTGTGACTTTGGGGAAAATATTTCCTTTTCTGGGCTTGAGTTTCTTTGGGGAAAGAGAAAGTTCATCAAGAGAAGCAGTGTGGTATGATAGATAATATTGGCAGGGATTTCTGGAGCTTGAATTCCACTTTTGAAACTCACTAGCTTTCAGCCTCTATTCCATTCTTTGTTGCTGTTCAGGTATGTTTGACCCTTTGTGACTCCATTTGGGGTTTTCTTGGAGATACTGGACTGGTTTCCCATTTCCTTCTCTGGTTCATTTTATAGATGGGGAAATTGAGGCAAAGTTCAATGACTTGTCCAGAGTTATGCAGTTAGTAAGTATCTGAGGTAAGATTTGAACTCAGGAAAGATGAGTCTTTCTGATTCCATGACAGACACTCTATCCACTGGGCCACCTAGCTGCCTAAAAAGAGATAAGGATAAAAATATCCAAAAAACCTACCAGGGCACTTGTTAAGATTAAATGAGATAGATATATGTAAGTGCTATATAAATGTCAGCTATTAGCATTTGAGATGTTTGTGCTATCTCAGTGAAAAAGGCCAGTACCTGATGTTAATGAAACTACATTTATCTAAAGATATTCTGTAGAGCAGCATTTAAAAAAAATCATATAGGATTTTCCTTGCTTTACCCCCTCATTACTACCACCCACCAAATTAATGAATTTTTACTAAATATATACATATATGCATAGAAAATATTTGCAATATGCTTGTAAAATAATCTGATCATGTAGTGAGACTAACAGAAAGAAGGTGAGTCAGCTTATTGCTACTTACTTAAAAAAAAATGAACTTGTGATTTCATCATTGTAGAAAATTTCCAATGAGAAACTTTCTTTGGTAATATAGATTGGTACCTTCTTTGTTGTATTTGAAGTCAGACAACCAGGATTCAAATTCTGACTTTACACATATTTTCTGTTTGACTGACCCTCTTTCAGAATCAATTTCTTCACATTTAAAAAGAAGGGTTTATGCTGGTTGACCTCTAAGGTCCATTTCATCCTCAAATCTATACTATTTTAATCTGATGAATAAGGAGCAATGGATAGAAGTTGCAAAAAGTTAGATATAAGGAAAAACTTACCAAAAATTCGTGCTCTCCAAAAATGAAATGGAATTCTTCAGTGGGGGCCTTCAAGGAAAGGTTGGATGATCACTTGGATACAATGTAGAAGTAAATCTTGTTAAGGTAAGCTAGAACGAGATGGTATTTGGGGGTCCTCACTAACAGTTTTGGTGCTTTTTTGGTGGCCACTTATCACCATCTGCAGCATTTTTAGAGGCATATGGTTCCTTGGAGGGACAATGTATTATTTTTCCTTTTTATTTATTTTTTTTTAATTTTTAAAACTATGAACTTAAGATACATCGAAAACAGGAACATTTCCATACACAAAAAAGAGAAGAAGATAGTATATGAAAACTGCACCTTTATTACATTCCTCTTTTTAAAAAATCATTGTTATCATACCAATACTGCTTATTTGTATTCCTTTCTGGATTTCCTTCTTCTCTCTTCCATGTAGTTTTTTAAATTAACTTTTTAATTTTTATGTTCAGTTACAAATTCTTTCCCTCTCTCTCTCCATCTCTTTCCCACCCATTGAGAAAGTAAAAAATATGATGCTCATTATTTATGTGAAGTCATGCAAAACATTTCCACATTAGCCATGTTACAAAAAAAGAAGCAAGAAATATAAAGTGGAAAAAATATGCTTCAATTGGCAGTAAGACTTCATTGATTCTCTCTGGAGGTGAATAGTATTCTTAATCATAAGTCCTTTGGAACTATTATGGATCATTGTATGGATGAGAATTGCCAAGCCATTCACAGGTGATTATCATTAAGATACTGCTGTTACTGTGGACAGTGTTCTACTCACTTCACTTTGAATCAGTGCCTTTGTTTTCTTAGATTTTTCTGAAACCTACCCCCTCCTCATTTCTTATGACATTATAGTATTCCATCACAATCATATACCATGGCTTGTTCAGTCATTCCCCAATTGATGGGCAACCCCTTAACTTCCATTTTTTTTCTACCACAAAAAGAACTCCCATAAATATTTTTTGTACAAATATTTGCCGCAGCCCTATTCATGGTGGCAAAATATTGAAAATTGAAGGGACACCCATCAATTGGGGAAGAGTTGAACAAGCTGTGGTTTATGAATATGATGGAATACTATTGTACAATAAGAAATGATGAACAGACACATGTCAGAGAAACCTTGAAAGACTTGTACAAACTGATGCAAAGTGAAATGAGCAGAACCAGGAAAACACAGTCTCAGCATCATGTTATGATCAACTACGAATGACTCAGCTTTTCTCAGCAATACAATGATCCAAGACAAGTACAAGGACTCATGAAGGAAATATTATCCATATTCAGATGAAGAACTGAGGGACTCTGAATGCATATCGAAGCATATTTTTTCAGTTACTCTATTCTTTCTCATGTTTCTCCCCTTTTTGATCTGTTTCTTCTTCCATAACTGTGACAAATGTGGAAATATGTTTTACATGATAGCCTATATATAAACTATATCAAACTGTCTACTATTTTCAGAAGAGTGGAGGGGAGAGAGGGAGAGAGTGAGAAAAATTTGGTACTCAAAATCTTGTAAAAATGAATGCTAAAAATTTTCTTGATATGTAATCATGAGGAAAGTAAAATATTATTTAATGAGAAAAATAAATATTTTTGTGCATATGGGTCTTTTTGCTTTTTCTTTGATCTCTTTTGGATATCCAAGAGACCTAGTAGCAGTATTGCTGGGCCAAATGGTATGCACAGCTTTATAATCCTTTGGGCATAGTTCTGAATTTTTCCCTGGAGTAACTGGAACAATTCACAGCTCCCTAGTCTCTCCATCAAGAATGCATTAATGTCCCTATTTTCCCAGATTCACAAGGGTGGAGCCAAGAGGGTGGAGTAGAAAGATGGCCCTGCTCTAGCTCTCCTCCCTTAGCCCATAAAATACCTGTAATAAAATACATGTAAAACATGACTGAACAAATTCTAGAGCAGCAGAACTCACAAAAGGACAGAGTGAAAGAGACTTCCTGTCCAAGACAGCCTGGAAGGCTGACAGGAAAGGTCTATTGCACTGGGCTAGGAATGAAGTGCAGCAATGTGGCAAGGACAGGACAGGAGCAGGCTTCACGGTGGAATTATGGGTAGTAGCTCAACCCACAAATGCCAAAGACAGATTCAAAGGTCAGCGAGAAAGCTCTTTCATGTGGGTCCAGGAAGGCAGGAGGCACTGCAGCAGCAGCATCCACTTTTGGAGCCCTCAGTCTAAAGACCTTGGGGAAATTGAGCAACCGATCTGAGTCTTAGTCCTGAGTGGTGGTCCTGGGGTGAGGAAGAGTGCCAGCATGGTGAAGTTGATGGTGGTTGAGGAGAGGGAACCCTATTTATTCATAGTTCCAGGGCAGAAAAGAGTGCTTGTCATTGCTCACAGACCAGAGTGCAGGTCAGGAGAGGAGTAAATTCCTCTCCTTTGATTGTGCCACTTTGGAGGAACTGAGAACTTACAGGTCCCTAGAATATACCCTCCACTTGACAAAGAACTCAAAAGTCAAGAGACTGGATAGGAAAATACCCAAAAAGGGGGAAAAATAAGACTATAGAAGGTTACTTTCTTGGTGAAAAGGTATTTTCTTTCATCTTTTCGAATGAGGAAGAACAAAGCATACCATCAGAGGAAGCTATCAAAGTCAAGGCTTCTATATCCAAAACATCCAAAAGATATGCAATGGTCTCAGGCCATGGAAGAGCTCAAAAAGAATTTTGAAAATCAAGTAAGAGAAGTGGAGGAAAAATTGGGAAGAGAAATGAGAGTGATGCAAGAAAACCATGAAAAGCAAGTCAATAGCTAAAGGAGACTCACATTCCCTCTAGCATTTGTCATTTTCCCTTTTTGTCAAGTTGACCAATCTGTTAAGTATGACATATGCCTTAGAGATATTTTAATTCACGTTTCTCTAATTATTAGTGATTTGGGGCATTTTATATGCTTATTGATAGTTTCAATTTCTTCTGAAAACTGCCTGTTCATATCACTATTAATTGGGGAATGTCTTTCATTTTTTTAATAAATTTGACTCATATATATGTGAGAAACAGGACCCTTCTTTAGAGAGATTTGTAAATTTTTCCCCAGTTTCCTGCTTTACTTCTAGTTTTGATTGTATTGGTTTTGTTTGTGCAAATTCTTTTTAATTTAATGTAATCAAAATCATACATTTTGCCCCTCATGATCTTCTCTATCTTATTGGTCATAAACTCTTCCCTCATTCATAAATTTGACGGGCAATTTTTTCCATGCTCCTCTAATTTGCTTATGATACCACCATTTATGTTTAAATTATGTACTCACTTTGAGTTTATCTCGGTACTTGGTGTGAATGTTCTTCTATGCCTAGTTTCTGCCAGACTGCTTTCTAGTTTTCCTAGCATTTTTGTGGAATAGTGAGTTCTTGTTCCAATAGTTGGAATCTTTTGGTTTATCACATACTAGATTAGTATGGTCATTTACTTCTGTATATTGTGTACCTAATCCATTCCATTGATTATTTCCACTCTATTTCTTTCCCAGCATCAGATTATTTTGATGATTACCCCTTTATAGTATAGCTTGAGATCAGATGGTAGTAGGCTGCCTTCCTTAACGTTTTTTCATTGATTCCCTTTTCATTGATTCATTGATTTCATTGATTTCCTTGATTGATTTTTTCATTGATACTCTTAACCTTTTGTTCTTCCAGATGAATTCTGCTATTATTTTTTCCTAGCTATATAATATAATTTTTTGTCGTTTGATTTTTGGTATATCTCTGAATAAGTAAATTAACTTCAGTAGAATTGTCATTTTTATTAAATTGGCTCAGCCTACCCATGAACAATTAATGTTCTCTAATTGTTTAGCTCTATCTTTATTTGCATGAAAAGTGTTTTGTAATTGTGCAATATAATTCCTTCATTTATCTTGGCAGGTAGATTCCCAAGTATTTGTAATGTCTACAGATATTATAACGGAATTTCTCTTTCTATCTCTTCCTTCTGTATTACATATAAAATATGCATTATTTTATTTATATCATATTATAATTATACTTCTATATAATATTATTTATATTACATATAAAATCCTTCAGCTTTAGTAAGGTTGTTAAATTGCTTCAATTAGTTTATTAGTTTCTAGAGTTTCTAGTTAAACCATTTTCTCACTTGAAAAATGTTGTTTTTGTTTCCTGGTTGCCTATGCTTCTCCTTTAGTTTCTTTTTCTTGTCTTATTGCTCTAGATAACATCTCTAGTACAATATTGAATAGTAATGGTGATAATGGATATCCTTGCTTCACCTTGATCTTATCATAAAAGCTTCTAGTTTTTTCCCATGAAAGATAATGGTTACTTTTGGTTCTAGGCAGATATTACTTATCTTTTTAAGACAAGCTCCACTGATTCCTATAGTTTTAATTGTTCTTAATATGAATAGGGGTTGTATTTGGCCAAAACCTTTTTCTGCATCTATTGATATAATCATATGCAATCAATTCCAGAACAAAGTTCTAATCATTGAGCTTCCTAGAGAACATATGACTAAAATCATGTATGTCCTTTTTATTAATATTAAGTTCTAGATAAAATTCCTCTCGCCACATCAGCTACAAGTGATCTTCATGGTCTGTTTGTTCATATTCACTGTGACTGCTGCAAGAGAAGATGACAGATTGGCCCATGAAATGATGTTTCCCATTTACTTTCAAAGGCACCAACAAACCACTTCTTTCATTGATCTTTCTAGGGACAACATCATTCCATTTAGCTATAATTTCTTAATGTTTTTCAGATTTATTTTTATGTAGATATAGGCAAGCATAGAGCATGAACTGAGTGTGCTGGACCATCTGGGCACCCTTACATTCTACACATATGTAAATTCTATGTATGCCTTTTAATATAGCAAATAGCTTCTTCTGAAATATGTCAATTTATCATTAGTTGACTCTCCCCTCAACTTATTCTTAGGACTTCCTTTCTATCTCCATGCCAGTGGCCTCACACCCTGGAAATACCTTTTCCATGAGGCTCTTCTCCCCCCTCCCCAATTGGGGTTAAATGACTTTCCCAGGGTCACACAGCTAGTAAGTGTCTGAGGCTAGGTCCTTCTGACTCCAAGGCTGGTGCTCTATCCACTAACTGCCTAACTGCCCCTGAGGCACTCCCTTGATTGATAAGCCCCTAGCCCAGACTACCATTTAATTGAGGGGCTTTGATCCAGCTAACTCTACTCCTGGTTCAACTTCCTCCCTAGAGTTCTTTTCACTTCTATGGAGCAGTCTTGTCATAAAAGCCTGCTTTCCAGTTGCTCTTTATGTATTCTCTTGCCCCATGTAAGCTTTTTAAGAACAGGGACTGTTTCATTTGAGTTTGTTTATATTTATATTCCCAGCCCTTAGTACAGTGGTTGAGACATAGTAAGGATTTAGTAAGTGTTCTATTTATCTATCCATCCATCGAGCTGGAAAAAGACTGTTGAATGAATGCTTTCAGTTGGTCTAAAACCTGTAGAATTCCTAACAGCCACCGGCCTTTTCTCCATGACTTTTTGGTGATCTAAGCCTGGGACTGCCAACCCACTCCCTGCCTGGCATCATATTGGAAGCCCTTCCAGCTTAGTAGGATCTGTCTGAGTTTGTATTCTACTTGCCAAGTCTTCAACAACCCATGGTCACCTCCATAGCATTGTGGGCTCATAGAGCTAGAGTTGGGAGGGACTCAGAGGCTGTGAAATCCAATGCCCTCATTTTAAGGATAAGGAGATTGAAGCTCAGAGATATTAAGCTACTTGATCACAATCCCATCATTGTTGTTTGGGGATTTGTCTTACTCAGGTATGGGTTGCCCTATATGGCCACTAAGACTCTTTCCAAGTCTGAGATTCTGTGAAATTTAAAACTATTTTCCTAAAATTTATCTAGCTTCATAATCCCTTTTTTTCAGAAACAAACAAAGAGTTAGTATGATGGAATGAAAGAAATCAAAGAAACAAACAAAAATGTTGGCAGTGGAAAAATGAGGACAGCATCTTTTTGTTCAAGACAAACATTCCCACCCTTTGGAGTCCAGCTGCTAATGACTAACCCTCTTGGGAGGAGATCAAATAATGACATCACATTTTAGCCTGGCCTCAAAATTGTACCAAGAATTGTTTTTACTTTGTAGGAATAAACAACATTTGAAATTGGTCTATTTTGCATTGGAAAAAAAGTACCCATTTCTTGTTCTGGCCACTTTCAAAGGTGTTTCCATAGAAACCAAATATGAACAAAATAGATAGGAACATTGCTTAAGCTTCACTAAGAAAGATCTTCAGTGGTTGGGGATGTCAGCTTGTCTTAAGATAGATAACCCTCCTACTGGCTATTACCTTTATGTGATCAGGAATAGTAGCTTATCCAGTTTATTCAAATTATTTCTTTAAAACAGAAGACATTACTTTTTCTGCTTTAGAAGTTCAGAGTTCTCTGTCCCATTTACTATCTTTGGGAAAGGGAAGAAATGTAGGAAATATTTTGTGCCAATGTGACAATGACTTTTCTCAGAAAAGCTCCTAGGAGAAAGAAACTTGGAGAACAGCACAGCTCTTCTCTGTCTGTAGAAGACGTTTGTCTAAGCTCAAGAGGCAGCAGGGCACAGGGCTGGAGTTTTTAATTGGAGGGCCCTGAGCTTGTTTTTATTTTTGTTTTGATAGATGTCTTTCAACATAACTGGTTTCCTTTGTAATCCTATGTGTTTTATTTTATGCATTTTAAAAACATCATTCAGCCAAAGGAGTCCATATTACACAAGTTATAACCCTTCGTGTCAGAAGTAGATAGAGCACCATCAATGAGGAAACTGAAGTCCAGAGAGGTTAAGAAAGTTTTCCAGAGTGACAAAGCTAATAAGTTTTTGAGGCAGGATTTGAATCCAGGTCTTATTGACTGACTACAAGTTCATAGTTTGATGAACTGGGTATCATTTTACTCATCTGCAAAATGAGGGTCTTTGAAGTCCTTTCTAGCTCTTGAGCAGATATTCTTTGTCTTTTCTCATGCGTCATTTGAGAGTGCTAAAACTTTTGACCTTCTTTGAGAACATGTTTTGAATTATGTAAAATAAAATTGTTATTCAGTCATATCCCACTCTTTATGTCCCTACTTTGGGGGTTTTCTTGGTAAATATACTGGAGTGGTTTGCCATTTCCTTCTCCAGCTCATTTTACAGTTGAGGAAACTGAGGCAAACAGGGATAAGTGATTTGCCCAGGGTCACCCAGCTAGTAAGTATCTGAGGCTGGATTTGAACTCAGGTCTTCCTGACTCCAGACCTGGAGCTCTATCTCCCGTACCTCCTATAAAACTGCCCTTTAAAGGCATATTATAAAATATATAGTGTTAAAAAGGAAACTAGCTATATTGAAATACAGTTATCAAAATATTTTTTAAGCTCACGGAGCCTAGATTAAGATCCATAACACTTCTAATGTTATGATAATTTATGATCCCATGATACAATGACTTGAGTCTAATTCCTGTTGCTGACATATATTGGCTGTGGGATCTTGGGCAAGTAAATGAATTTCTAAGTGTCCCAGACAGCAGCAGGTTAACAGGCAGGATATACATTTGCATCAGCGAAGGGAGTTTCCTGGGAGGTCTTTAATGAAATACTACCATTTCTACTACTACTACTATTACTACTTTTTACTTCTACTACTGTTGCTGCTACTGCTACTACTGCTGCTGTGGCTACTTCTGTGACTGCTACTAGGGCTGCTGCTAACTTTTACTACTGTTCCTGCTACTTACAGCTACGACCATGTATATATCACTCTAAGGTTTGCAAAGGACCATCTGCTATCTGTGAGGTCCTCATAACAACCTTGTGAGCTATGTGATATTACTACCATTGTAATGGAAAATGGTAAGTGGTGAAGCTGCAATTAAGTAACTTGCCCAAGATCACACAACTAGTGTTTGAAGAAGGATTTGAACTGAGGAGGATTTGACTCTAAGTCCAGAATTTTAAAGGACCCTAATGTCAAGACAAAATGAGAGGGGGTAGGGAGAGATGGGGTGGTGGGGGAGGGAGGGAGTAAAAAGGGAGAGGAGAGACAGATAGACAGACAAAAGGATGGAGAGAGACAGAAGGGGGAGGGAGAGAAGAAAATAGGGAGAGAGAGAGAGAGAGAGAGAACTTAAAAGCTGAGGGTTAGGGAACTTCTTATATTAATCTCAAGGCAGAAAAATTACATACATATATATATATATATAAATACCTACATATACATCCACACACACACACACACACACACACACACACACACACACACACATATATATATATATATATATATATATATATAGATATAGATATATATGTATATACTTTCTTCAGATAAAGCCTCAAGATTGCCTGGTAGACTCAAAGGCTAGTTTTTAAAAATGATTATAGCAAGGAGGTGGTAATTTTAAGCATCTCTGTAGGACTTTCCATTTACAAATGAACTACTAATTATCTTCCCACTAGTTGGTCTTCAGAACATTTAGAGCCAGAGCTGAATAAAAAGAAACTTTGAATGAATTCTGTTGAATCCTTTCAAGGAGCTGAAACCCCACCAGCTCTCCTGGAAAGTAGTTCATGGGTGTGGTACTGTATAAAGAATTATGGATCTCCAGTCAGTGACTCCAGGTTCAGATTCTGCTTCTGATGCTTGTTACCTGTGAGGTAAGACACTTAGCTTTATTGGGTCCCAGTTTCTTCAACTGTAAAATTAAGGGCTTATGCTAAATGGTCTCTGAGGTCCTTTACAAGTTTGATCCTAAGGAATGATCTGTGAGAACAGGAAGGGCATCACAACCTGGACAATAGGAATGGCAAAAGGAGGTGACAAATCAAACCAAACAGGAGTGAGGTGACAGTTTGTCTTCACCATACACCTGAGGTTAACTATCCTTATCAACATAACTTTTGAATAATTAAAAAATCAATAATTTAATGAAATCAGTCATCAAAGGTGGGAGATTCAATGGCCTGAATGGAAGACCCAGGTTCCCTTTGTTTGATGAAAGTGAAGCCTCCTAAGGAGAGAAGGATGCTGGATTTGGAGTCAGAACACCTTGGTCCTTTTAAATAAGGAGTTTCACTATTTGTAGGTATATCTCTAGCACTTTGTACACAGTAGGAGCTTAATAAATGCTTTTTGATGGACTGATTTTCACCCTGGTTCTACTTTGTCACTTGCAACCTATGTGATTTTTAGCAAATCATGTGACCTCCTGGAATTAGCTTCCTCATCTGTAAAATGGCTGTCAGACTAGTTGGCCTCTAAAGGCACTTCCAACTCTAAGCTCATAATTCTATGACATTTGAACATGTGGTACTTACATTGTGGTTTGTCCTTCATTCTCAAAGAGGACCATGACCTCAGGGAAATGATGGCATGACTTGCAATTGACTTTGATTTGTGTGAGGGAGGGCTGTGCAAAGTCAACAGCCTCACTTTCTCCTCCAGAACCACCTGGGTGCAGTGGCCTGATAAATATCAGTATGGCTGGATAAGGCCCAGGATGCAGTGTGAGACCTCTCTGCTTTTAAACTAAGGTCTTTTCAGCTTCTTACTTTGAACGAGGCAACACTCATTCAGTGACTAGGCCTCTTTAAGAAGTGAGTCAAGGGATGACCCTTTCAATAAAACTAAATAAATAAATGAAACTGGGAGGCAAAGACCCTCAGGGTTGTTGGTCAAAAGAGAAACAGTTAACTATTTACATTCACTTGGAGCCTGGAGAACCCAAAAAACAACCATTAGGTGGTGCTTGGGCAGGGACTTGTTATTAGCCAGTCCATGAGATTCAGAGTGAGTTGGGTACATTCCTAAGTATCTATTCCTTTGCTATTTTTTTTTAATATTTTTTTAATTATTAGAAACAATTAGGAAAAACAGTCTCAAAACTTATTTCCCTTTTTCTTGTATACACCCATTTGCAACTACAGGGATAAGTGTGTAAATAGGACTTCAGGCAAATTGGACAGCTCCCCAAAGGCTCTATCAACTGCTCTGGGGAGAACTAGAAAACAACTGGCCATTGTTTGTCCCTAAAATATGCTTTCTTTCAGAATCTAGGACATTCTGACAATACTTGCATAGCCCTGAAGCAAACCAAACTTGTTCTACATCTTCTTTGACAGGTTAAGAAAAATGTTTACAAGTCTGTACAGTTAGCAACTTAGAATTCAATTCACTAGCTGGCTGATAAAGGATATCTTCCCTAAGGACAGAGAATGAATACAGATAGCATCAAGGCAAAATAAAAACAAAAACCAGCTTGTAGGGGTGACCCACTCATACTTTTTTTACTATTATATTGTGGTCAAAGGATCAGAGAGAGCTTAGAATATCTCCCTCAAAAAATGTAATATATTTTTGTACAAATGGACACTTTTGTGTGTATCAACTACATTCTAATAGTTGCAAAATTACTTGTTCACACAAAAATATAACTTATTTATTAGATAATAAATAAATATGTATCTAGATATATGTGTGTATAGATAGAATAGAATAGAAAATTTTCAGCTATCTCCATTAGAAACATTATTGTCATTGAATTCCAGCTCTCAGCTCTGCCCTTCGCTACCTCTGGGAAATCACTACCTCTCTGAGTCTTGATTCCCTCCTCATCATTCACTGAGCATCACAACATGAATGTCACTCTGGAAACATTACCAGATTTTGTATACCAAAATACTCTTTGAAATTCTTTCCTAAAGTTTTCTGAAGCATTTGCAATTTCCTTTCTTTATGTCTGTTTTCTAAGGGGGAAGTCATTTCCTGGGCCAGAAGGTAAGAATACCAAATAACTGATCTCCTAGTCCCTTCTGAAATGGAGTGATAAATCTCATTTTATTTAAGAAAATTTTGTCACAAATAATGACATTCCCCAAAAGTCTACCTTTAGCCAATTATCTCCAAATTATTTCAAAGTGAGGTATTGTATTACACTTTTCAGCTATATTGATTTAAATAAATAATATATGTGAGTAAATACATATGTAGATATGTATTTGTATGTGTTTTTCTCCCTGTTTTCTTTTAGACTATGAATTCCTTGAGGGTACCTACTCTATACTAGATGGTCCATGCTCTAGCAATGAATACATTTGCAAGCATCATACAGTCAAAAGATGATGATGGTAGTTGTAAATATTATAGCAGTAGATTACCTTGATGCTAGCATTAAAGATAATTGGTGAAGATGATGGTGAAGAGATGATGAAGATGCTTCTGATGATATTTATGATAAGAAGCATATTCCTGATGGGAATGATGCTGGTAATGATAGCAGTGATAACTATGGTGTTAGAGACAATTATCATGGTAATATGATTAATTATGGTGGTCAGTCCTCCAGAGATAAGTTGTTGATATATCTGTTATAGAAGAAGGAAAAATTAGCAGTATTTCCCCTTTGGGAACTAAGCTAATTACATTTTTCTTACTCTGGGTTAAGAAGACTAGGACTCTATGCAACATGACCAAGCATGCCTGAATCAGCCTATCAATCTCCATTACAATGATAATATCCACAAGAAGTACACTCCACCCTCTTTTACTGCTTAGTCTTGAACACTTTTTCTCTTTTGGAAACTGAAAAGATGAACATGAAGATTCTCTCTTATAAGCCAATGCTGACATCATGTAGTTGTGGAGCTAGACTTCCAGGAACTTCTCCCTTGAGGTAGCTTGACACAATGGGAAAAGTGCAGACTTTGAGTCACAGGAGTTGAGTTCAGATTGTCTCTCTGATGTTTATTAAATAAATGAACTTTAACAATCAAAACTTCTCTGGTCTTTGGTTTTCTCATCTTTAAAATGGGAGAGTAGATTAGATGACTTCTAAAGCCATCTACTTATGACAAATTCCATTTGAGGTGGCCAGGAGAGACATTTGGAAGATCACAAGAAAAAGGTCTTGTTGAGGGAGAAACCACAAGGATACTGTTATGCAGGTGAAAGATAGAGATCTAGGATGCCAACTCCCATGGCTGTAGACCCTGAGATTCTGCAAGGCAAGGACAAGGAGGATACCAATGGAGGAGAGATCAGGGTGGGATTCGACCACTAAGGTGTTCCTTATGGCTCCTGAGAGATGGAAACTGTCCATGGTAGTTTTCTCTTCTTGCTACCTGGGAACTAAACTCAGCTGTAAACGTCTAAAGAGTCATAGAGTCACTGGGTCATTGACTCAGCAATGGAAAGGGTTTTAGAATTCTTCTAGTGCAACTCTTTCACTTTGCATATCAAGAATTTGGAAGAAATCATATAACAAATCTGCTCAATAGGAAAGTATATGTCGAACCTATACAGAATTGTATGCTGTCATGGGGAGGGAGGGGGGTAGGGGGGGAAGGTGTGGGTGTATAAAATCTTAATTTTAAGGAAGTGATTGTAGAACATTTATAAACAAATAAAATAAAAATTAAAAATTAAAAAAATTAAAAAAATTAAAAAAAATAAAAAATAAAAAAGAATTTGGGAATAAGTGCTTCACTGTCTAAATTTTGGCACACTGGCTCAAGACTCCCTTTATTCTTCCATGGTTACATCTCTGAGCTCTGAGAGTAATATTTCTAAATTGAGTTTTTTGAAAATATGTGAAGCAGATCATCTTCCTATTCTATTTCATCCTAAGCTCTTTTCTACCACAGTATTACTCCTCTGCTCTATGGGATGCTCAGGTCCTCTATTCTCTTCTTTCTTTCCTATCTCCTTCTCAGGAAATTACACATAACTGAATCTCCAGGGATGAATTTATTTCTGGCTTTCATAGATTTCAACCTTTGAAGTTCTTCTCTGTTGTTTTTGTCCTAGATGTCAATGTGGTGTTGAATCAAGAAAGAGAGAAAAAGTCACCTTTCCCTGAAATGCTTGATATGAGTTGAATTTGATTTCCAAAATTTACATGTAACTTCCAAGGGAGCCCAGATTTGGAACTCTAGAGCAAGGGAGAGTCATGGAATCTCCTTCTGCCAGGACATATTGCTGAACAAGGAAACACAAGTAGTATGTCTTATTAAAATATACTTTCTCTTTTGGAGAAGGCAGTTAAGCAGATGTAACCAATGATGCAAAGCATATTTTATGGTATCAAGAAAGAAGAAAGAGGCATCTAAAGGGTTTGTTGGTCCTTGGTCTTCAAGAGTTTATGGTACATTAAGTTTATTTGCTTTATATAGAGGGTACTGTTTTATGAACAAATGCAAAGGATTGGGGGTAAAGAGAGGTGAAGGAGAAATGTTGTGAGAGGAGTATCTTTGTTGGATAGGCCTCTCTATGGTGATTTTTGTTAATGGTAATCTTTTAGCCAACTGATTCTTTAAAAACAGATTCATTGTGAATTAACTAATTCACATTAGTTAAAATGTGAATTTTACATTTCACATGTAAAAAACATTTTTATAGATATCATGCAGCTGGGTGACATAATGGACATTCAATAGAACATGGGACTGGGAGCCAGGAAGACTTGAGTTCAGATTTGACCACAGATTAGTTGTGTGACCCTAGGCAAGGCACTTAATTTTTCTCTGCCCCAGTTTCCTTATCTGTAAAATGGGGATAATAAGAGCATTTAGCTCACAAGGTTGTAAGGATCAAATGAATGAACATATAAAAATTGCTTTGTGAACCTTAAAGAGATATATAAATGCTAGTTGCCGTGATGATGATGACGATGGACTGAATATATTCATTGCTTACCACATGCTAGACACTGTCCTATACATTGTGGATACAGATAGAAAACGAAAAACAGTCCCTAATATCAAGGAGTTTACATTCTAATAAGGGAAGGCATTCTAATTAAAAGGAAGTGATAGATGGGGAGGGTATGTTTTGACCAAGGAAGTCTTACATATAGTAAGTGATGCCATTGGTTGATTGGTCAGTTCCTTGAGAATGATATCTTTGGGGATTAGGTTACTGTTCTCAGAGCTGATAATGGAAGATTTGGTGAGGGAGGGAGAGGGCATGGCATGAAGATGATGGGAGGGCAGCATGATGGCAGATTTGGGTGAGGATAGTGATGGAGAACTCTCACCAGTCAGTCAGGAGTATGGGGCCCTATGGAGGAGGCCAGGGAGCCAGGTGATGAAAGACTGGAAGCATGTTGTGAAGCTAGAAAGAGGGCATATGGATTCATGAATTTCAATATATAGAATATCCCAAACAATCTATCATTTACTCTCTCTGTCCCCTTTGACTTTATTTTGGCCATTAGCACTATTTATTTATGTAGATGAATTTCCTTTTGGATGTCCTGAATGATGTGATGGTCTTCTCTGGTGCTATATTCTTTATTTCATATTATTTCACATTAGTCTTTCCTGATGGTTTCACACTTAACTAATCTCAGTAAAATTATAAACTTCCATTATGTTGATATACCCTAATTTATTCAGTCATTCTTTAGCTGTTGTTTACATTTTTTGGGGGGCAATTAAAAATAATGTTATCAGAGCTGTGTTTGATTGCATTATTTTCCTTTTTGATTGTTTTGAAAATACTTTCAAGGTAAATTCCAAATCACAAGATAATTTGGTCAAAAGGCATGATCATTTTTGTAGCATTTTCACTGTCTTGAAAGATTGACTTGCAAAAGGATTCCACTAAATTGTAATTCCATGAGTTATGCATAAGTTGTGTACCATTTTCTCCACAACCCAACAATACTGAGTGTTGTCATTAAAATGTTGTGTGAATGCAATTTTCATGGTTACAGGTAGTATCTCAAAGTTGTTTTAATCTAATTTGTTCATTAACAAAATTGAATACTTTAAAATGATTTTTTGCTTTTCCTCTTTTGTATTTTTTTCATATATTTTGACAATTCATTGGAGTTTATAGGTTTTGCCTTTGAATCGTTAAAAAAACCCAATTCCTTATTAAATTTCAATGTTAAGTGTTTCATCTATGCTTTTTCTGTTTTTATTTTTTCCAGATTGCTGTTTTCATGAATTTTATTAAATTTAACTATTTCTACTAAGCTTTTGTCATTTTTGTGATTTGCATTGTGTTAAATATATAAATTAGTTTGGGGACTATTGTGATTGCTCAACCAGCTGGAGATATCCTGAATTTGTTCTTATTTTCCTTGATTTTTGTCATTTTGAAATTGTCTTGTATGATTTTGTATATTGTGTTAGATGAAAGGCATTTCTCTTTCAATTGATTTCTCCTGGTCTTTGGTCAGGGTACATAGAATATAAATGACTTTTGGGGCTTTATACCCTATCCCATGGAGGCTCTGAATAGAATCTTAGCTTTAGGAGGACCTGGATTGAAATTCTGCTTCTATTATATGATTATGGATATCATAACCTTTCTGAGTTATAAGCACTTCTTTAAGACTGCAGTTACAACTAAGTTATGATCAGCTTCAAGCTGGGATTCCTACATAAACAAAATTAGAGATCCTTCATCTATTTTGCATTCTATTTATTGTTATTGGTTAGCTGCTTCAGTCATGTCAGACTCTTCATGACCCCATTTGGGGTTTTCTTCTCAGAGATATGGAGTGGTTTGCTATTTCCTCCTCCAGTTCATTTTACAGATGAGGAAACTGAGGCAAACAGGATTAAGTGACTTGCCCAGGGTCACACAGCTTATAAGTATTTCAAGTCTTCCGGACTCCAGGCTCAGGGTTCTATCCACTGTGCCACCTAGCTGCCTCTCATTCTCCACTGCCAATGTTTACTTTTAAATTTTCTTTTTTTAAAAAAGGACATTGACATTCCTAAGATTTTGAATACAGTGCTATATAGGAGTGGTAAGATTGGCCATATCTGCTTAACACATGCTTTTAATGAGAATTCCTCTGTTGTATCTCCTTTATATGCAAAGCAAAGTCAAGTGCAAGTCATGTCATCATTTCTCTGATAGCATGGTCTTCTTCAGCAATGAAGGACGAACACAATATGCACATCAGCTCATGGTTTCAAATATAAATTTTTTAAATCACATTATGGACAGGTACTTCTTACTTTACAAATTTTAAGAAACATAAATGAGGGCCAAATTTTATCAAAGGTTTGAATGAAGCAAGGATTTAATGAAAACGTTTATTAAACAGCTACTACATGCAAGGCACTATAATCAGCTCTGGGGATCTACACATAGAAGTGATACAGTTTGAGCCTTCAAGGTGCTTACATTATGATAGGAAGCAACATACATAGGGTAGTGCTGACCTGGATGAGTGTTTTGGTTTGGGAAGTCACAGGGATGGGGAGTGTAACAATGAAGCAGTCTACTGACACACTCTTACCAGAAACAATAGATTTTTTATTGTTCCCAGAATAATAAGTAGAAAATAGAATTGGGGAATAACTTGCACAGCCACGAAACAGATAACAGGATAGAGAAAATAAAGCATGGTTGAGTCTGGGGTCAACTAGATATAATAGGCCAGTTGTAGGTTTCTTGGCATTTTGTGATATGATCATGTAGTGTTTATTTTCTTTCTTATCAATAAGATTTGTGGTTTTATTTTCTTGGTAACAAATCTGATTATATTTTCTCTTGATTATACGTTTTTGTTGTACGAAATTTCTTGCTTGTGTAATTCAGTATTCTTATCTGGCCTCCAGTAAATTTCTTCTCTAAATTAGTAGGTAAAAATTTGCCTCTTCTACATAATCAAATAAATACATTATCCTATTTTTATAGCCTTTTTGTACTTAACTTCATATTCCAGCTGGAATTTAATGTGCCATATCGTGTGAGGGATGGATCTAAGTTTATTTTTCAACACATTGCTGGCCAATTTTCCTGACTATATTTATTGAATAATGAATCCTTTCCCAAGTCTTTCTTTTCTGTGGCCTTATCAAACACTGATCTTTTAAAAAGCATTTGGCCCAATACATTCTATTCCCTTGATTTATTTGCCTATTATTTTCCTTCTTTTTTGGACCACATATGAGATCATTTTTAAAAATTCAATTATATTATTAAGTTTCAAATTCTATCCATCCCTCCACCCATTGAGAAGGCAAGAATTATAATGCCTATTATACATATGAAGATATACAACATATTTCTGCATTATTCATATTCCAATGGGACAATGAGAACAAGGAAAAGACATGGAAAAATATGGTTCAATATGCATGCTACCAGTTCTCTTTTTGGAGATGGATAGCATCTTTCATCATGAGTCCTTCGAAATTGTGAGGCATCACTGAATTGATCATACTAGAACTTTTTTTGAAAACTAATTTTTAAAACATAAAGTCTGAAAGTCTAAGTCCATGTTCCTCAATTCCTGCCTCCTCCTCCCCACTTCTGAGTTTCCCCTTACTTTTTCCTCTCCATTTGTTTTTCCATATATATTTTGCTACGATTATCCAGGTGGTATTTTAAGTGGTAATGCATTAAGACAAATTAAGGATTGCCATGTTTACTAAGGCACCCAACCCATCCTCTTAATTGGCACTCTGATTTAGATCTGTCTTTATTTTTGGTCAAAAAGTTAACAGTTGTCTATAAAAGTCACATGTATGGAGTAGCATGCTGGAACTAGCTCTAACTAGCAGATTGCTAAATTTCTAGTTCAAGCATTTATACTTCAAAAATCAGCAAATGCTGTACATCAGCACTTGGTTTATGTTTTGTTGATTGTCTAGACTTAAGAGAGTGAGGGACAGCTAGTTTTTAAAGCCGATAGAATACTGGGTTTGGAATCAAGAAGATTTATCATCCTGAATTCAAATTTGGCCTCAGACACTTATTAGCTGTATGGTCCTGGGCAAGTCATTTAACCCTGTTTGACTCAGTTTCTCATCTGTAAAATAGGCTAGAGAAAAAAACCACTCCAATATCAATGCTAGAAAACCCAAAATGGGGTCACAAAACGTCAGATATCACTGAAATGACTCAACAACAAAAAAGAAAGTATTGGAGAAAATATTAATAATACAGTATGTCAGTTTGTATGTATATTTGTATATATACATATATGTATATATACACATACATAACACTTTTTTCTGGAGAGCTGATTATTAAATATTTACCAGTATACTCTCATGAGAATGTCTATGTGCTGTTACTTAATTCCCAACTATTTAAAGTGCAAATTTTGTTTTTATTATTCTCAATGAAAACAATATTTCTTTTTTAAGTTGTTTTCTTCTAATGGTTTTTTTGGTTCTCAGTACTCTTGGTCTTTCAAGTATTTGACATGGTTAACCACCCTCTCTTCCAAATCCAATGGCTCAATATTACCTTCAGGATCAAATATAAAAACCTTTATTTGTCTTTCAAAGTTCTTCATTAACTGTCCCTTTTCTACCTTCCCCGTCTTATACCTTATTTGGCCTCCTTGCTTTTGCTTGAACAAGACACTCGATCTCTCAATTACAATTCTGTGTATTTTCACTCGCTGTCCCCAATACATGGGAATCTACATTTCCTCATCTCCTTTTGGCTTCCCTGGCTTTCTTCAAATCTTAGCTAAAATCCCACCTTCCAAAAGATGCCTTTCTGAATCCCACTTAATGCTGGTATCTTCCCTTTGTTGATTTTCTCAAATTTATCCTGTCTAACATTTTGTTGGTAAATAGTTGTTTTCATTAGACCAGGAATTATTCTTGCCCTTCTTAGTATCTCCAATGCTCAGCACAATGCCTGGACCACATAAGTAGGTGCTTAATAAATTCTTATTGCTTACCTGGTCCTAAATACTAACTTTCATTTAGTTCTCTCTTCTCCTTCCAACTGCTCATTCTCAGGCTCTTTGGCTGGATCAATATACTTACCTTACTCCCTATAGATATGCATATGCCTCAGGGCTCTCTCCTTGGTCTTATTTCCTTCTCTCTACATACTCTCTGGATGACCTAGTTAATCCTCGTAGGTTTAGTTATCTCTCGGCAGATCACTTACAGATCTAAATATTGGCCCTAGCCTCTCTCCTGAGCTATAGCTCCACATCATCAATTTCTTATTGAACGTTTCCAAATGGGTTTCCCTCCGGCATCTCAAGCTCAACATGTTCAAAATAGAATTCGTTATCCTCATCCTAAAAGTCCTACCTCTTCCAAACTTCCCTATTTCTGTTGAAGGTGTCACTATCTTTACGTTTAGCCATTCTCTCAACTTTGAAATCATTCTCATCCAATTTGAAGGCAAGTTTTATTAAATCAAATTTGATGTGATCATATGATGAATGAAAAACCCTAAGAGAGAGTTTCTGGGTAAATAATAATCAATTTATTAATTAGGTTAGCTAATATTCACTAAACTGGTCAGTGGTTTTTCTTGATAACCAAAAACAAAAAACATCGAGAGCCTGAAAGTTTTAATAATCTTGAAAGGGAATTCCCTTGACAATTGAAAATCAAACCTGATTGGTGGCCATTTAATGAGGAGGTGGGCTAAAAGTCTTCAGCTCCTCCTGCCTAGACTGTGGCTTGATCATTAGGCTCAGCTGCCTCAAGGTAGGTAGGCAGAGGAAGCCATCTCTATCTGGATCTCTCTGGCTAGTTTTCTCCTTGGTGAGCTGGATCACCCTAAACTCTGATGGAGGGGTGCAAGGACAAGGGCTCATTAGACTAGATTCTGCTTACATTCTAAACAGAAGTAAGATCTCCTAGTTGGGTAGAGTCTGGCTCAAGATAAAATAGCATGTTTCTTGAGGGTTAGGGTTAGTTTCAATTAGCCATATCCTATAGAGGTTGACCTTCCACAGGAGCTGGGCCTCAATGAAGAAACAGAGGAGAAAAAGACTGAATCTTAATTTAATAATTGGTTATTAATATAATAGAAACATAATTTCTCTCAATCAAAAGGTTGATGAAGAGATGGATTGGTGCAGATAGCCAAGACAGACTCCTAGCAATGGCCTATGAGCAGATCATAGTACAGAGGATATCATTAAGAACATGTATGATCAGAAAAACGAGGGGTGTGTGTGAACCAACCATACTGTATGATGGAAATGTGAAAGATAGAGAGTCTGAGCATTACATTTTTATTTATGAAATGTAAAAACATGACTTAGGTGAAGACCTCTAGCACATTGAGCCTGTGTGGAGGATCTATGAAAAAATTTAGGTAAGAATTGCATAGATGGGTAAAATGGTCTTCACCAGTGGCAAGAGTATTGGCATCAATCACACCAAAGATCATTCAAATCAACAAGTATTTATTAAGCAAATATGCAGTGTGTTAAGCACTGGGGACACAAGGAAAAGAAAAAATTATCCTAGCTGGCAAGGTGTTTACATTCTAATGGAGAAGACAAGTGTTGACATATTATAAAATACCATTTTCATGCACAATTTTGGCTATTTATATTTTCTTTTCCCTTCTTTTTAGTTTGTTAATCTCCCTCTCCTCATTGTTTTCATCTTATAAAAGTTTTTTTAGTGCTATTAATTCCATTGTAGTGGGCTCCTTTTCATTTTTATTCCACTTATTTCATAAAATCATAAAATTTCAGAGCTGAAAGGGACCTCATAGAGCATCTAGTCCATCTCTGCATGAAAAAAGAATCTTCCCTATTAACATCTCCAACAAGTGGTTATCCAGATTTTCCATGATCACCTCTAGTATGAGTCAGGACATGATCTTTATCAATAACCATTCACTTGTGGCTTGCTCTCCTTGTTAGGAAGTTTTTCTTTACACTAAGCTCAAATTTACCTCATTGGTGCTTCTGACCATGGTTATTAGTTCTACCCTTTCCATTCAAATAGAAAAAAAGTAATCCCTCTTTCCACAGTACTTGATGGCTCATATATTTCTTATGTCAATCTCTAAATCTTGTTTTTTCCAGGTTTAATATCACCATTTCTACCATTATATCCCCTTCTGTTTGCCCTTCTCTGGAAGTTCTCTACCTTTCTGCTCTTAACTCTATCTTTCTATTCACCTCCTCCACTATCTCTCCCTGACTTTCTCCCTATCTTCTTTCCTCCCTTTCTCTTCCTTCTCTCTCTTCCATTTTTCTCTTCCTCCCTTCTCAACCCTTCGATCTTCTCCTTCCTATCTCTCCTTTCTCTCTCATCCTCAATTTCTCTCTTGCTCCCCTTCCTTCTCTTCCTGCCTTCTTTTCTCCCCTCCCTCCCTCTTTCTTTCTCTCTCCCTCTCTTGATCTCTTATCCTCAGCATCTCTCTTCCTCTTTCCCTATTTCTCTCTTCTTCCCCCTCTCTTCTTTTATCTCCCATTTAATTTTCTCCTCCCCTCTCCTCCCTTTCCATAAGAGAACTATAACTTTGTTCCTTTGCCATTTCGTTAGGTACACAATTTGATTTATTTCATCTTGCCTTTTCCAACTTATTAATTCAGAGACTTGATACTATAAATTTGTGCCCAAGAACTGATTTGGCTACATCCCATAGAGTTCAATATGCATTTTATTATTATTATATTTGAAATATTTGTTTATTGTTTCTGATTTCTTCTTTAAATCCAATTATTGCTTAATAAATGTGCTGTTGAAACTTCCATGTAGCTGTGTATCTTTTATTCATTTTTATTCCCAATTTTAATGCATTATAGTCTGGAAATAAAGCAAGTCTAATTTCTGCCTTTCTGAATTTATTGAGAGCATCTCAGTAGAGCTGGCTCCCTTTGTTTGTTACTCTCCCAACACTCAAATTATTCTTGTACTCTTTCATATTCATCTGAGCAAATAGACACAGGAATCAGAGTGCTGGAAGGTGTTTTGTTCAGTCATGTGAACCCATTTGGGGTTTTCTTGGCAAAGATGCTAGAGTGGTTTGCTATTTCCTTCTCCAGCTCATTTAACAGATGAGGAAACTGAGGCAAATAGGGTTAAATGAGTTGCCTAGGATTACACAGTGTCTGAGACCACTTTTAAATTTAGGAAGATGATTCTTCCTGTCTTTAGGTCCAGCACTCTAACCACTGTGCCCCCTAGCTTCCCTGGGAATATACTTTAGAAATAGTCTGATCCTTGATGGGAAACTGGAGTTAGGTCATGGATTCAACAATTCCTTTTTGTAGATAAAAATGTTGACAGTCAGAGAAGTTAAAAATAGCTCAAGCTCGTACAGCTGGCTTTAGAACCTAGGATCCTTCCTTGTAGTCTAGAGCACTCTCCACTGTACCACACTGCCTCCTTTGTGTGGTTGTGTGTTTCCAGACCCACACTCATTGACCCTCACTGCACCAGAAGAAATTTCATGTACTGTCTAGCTGAAAATGAAGTGTGCTCAGAAGGCTGCCCTTAGGATAATTTTGGATTAGGAAGCCAAATGCTATGAGGACAGACGGGCAGAATAGGATATATTTAGCCTGGAGAGGAGAAGACAAAGCATGGGGGTTTAAATTAATTGAAGGACTATCACATGGAAGACACAATAGTCTTGGTTTGGATTGCTCCAGAAAAGTAGACTAGAACCAATGGGTGGAAAATACAGAAGCAAAATCTTTCTAGAGCCATTGACTGGGAGAATAGGCTGCTTAGGAGGTAGTGAGCTTCCTGGCCCTGGAGGAACAAATGAAGACAAGAGCAAGATCATCTGTTGGGTAGAGATTACCAGAAAAGAGAAGCCTCCGTCCCCTTCTCCTCTTGTCTTCCATGGTTTGCAACAGTGCCCAATCAACCTGATTTAACCTCAAAGCTGGACTCCTTCTCCTTCATTGTGTCCCAGCTCCCACCTCTGTATGAAGGATGCATGTCCCTATACATACAATGCTCCATCTTGAAATACTTTCTACCCAGACCCTTATCTGTGTTGAATTCCAATTTCTCATTTAAAGTCCCCTCAAAGCTGCTCCATGAAGCCTTCTCCATCCAATCTCTCTAGTTATTAATGGCCTATGGTAAGAGGCCTTACCAGGAAGAACCACCCTCCCCTGGCTCTCAGATTACCTTCTATATACTCTATATACAAAGTAGTATTTACGTATTTTCTTCCCAATTAGAATATAAGCTCCTTGAGGGCAGAGAGACCAAGATTTTGATTTTCTTTCTATCCTTCCTATTGCTTAGTATGTAGTAAATGCTTAATAAATGCTTGTTGACTGGATAGGTCATATGTAAAGTAAAATGATTTGTTCAAAGAGTTAATGCTAGGAGGGACTTTAGTCACTGAGTCCAACTCCTTCATTGTATAGATGAGAAAACAGCAGAGCAGATAGCTTAGGGTCACACATTAGGTTTTGAACCCAGGACTTCCTATCTCTAAGTCCATGTGTTATCTATCCATTAAGAGACATTATAGCACACCTCTTACTCATGGTATGACCCTGGACAAGCCATACTCACTTTCTTTTGTAAAATGAATGAGTTGGATTGGAGGTCTATGGCTCCGCCCAACTCTAAAATCCAATTATCTATAATCTCATGTTACTCTCATTCCCACTCTTATTGTTCAGTTCTCAGTTCCCACCCCCTAAAATTGTGTTCTATTTGTTTTGTGATATTTGTTTCCTTACCTATGTTATTTATGTGTGTACACATATATATATACATATGCATGTGTATGTGTATGCACATATATATGTCTCTCTCTCTCTCTCTTTCTCTCTCTCTCTCCCTATCTATCTACAGTTTCTCCTTCCCCCAAATGGAAGTAATTCAGTTTCGAATTTAACTGTCTTACAAAGATTCTGAAGATCACCTAGTAGGATAAAGTACCAGATGCTGAGGTCCTTATTTGAAGTAACTGCTAAGCATTCAAAGTCTGCTTTAGAGAGCACAGTTCTGATGGGCTGGCCACATAGCTTGAAGGCAAAATGTACACTTGTTAGAAAGACTATTTTACAGAAAACTCACATGGTAGCCAGAAGAAGAGATACAAGGACACTCTCAAGTTCTCTCTTAAGAACTTTGGAATTGGTTGTGTGCCATGGCAGACACTAACACTGGACCACTCAGCATGGCATGCCCTCATCAGAGAAGGTGCTGTGCTCTATGAGCAAAGCAGAATTGAAACAGCTCAAAGAAAACACAGGATGAGCAAATTTAGAGAATCCATCCCAAATGTTCATATGGATTATTTGTGCTGGACCTGTGGTAGAGTGTTCCTGATCCAGTACTGGTCTGATCAGCCACAGTCAGACCTGACTCTAGCTTTTGGTCTTCTTTGAGAAGGAAGGACAACAACTTCCTTCCCTCAACCTCTAATAGAATATAAGGGGCAGTTAGGTGGTACAGTGGATAGAGCACCAGTGCAAGGGTCAGGAGGACCTCAGTTCAAATCTTACCTCAGATACTTCACACTCATTAGTTGTGTGACCTTGGGCAAGTCACTTAACCCCAACTGCCTCATCCTGGGTCATTTCCAGTCATCGTCTCTCCTTCCTTCCTCTCTTTTTGGCTGTATGTGCAGAGGAGCAAATGAAGTAGAAATAAAGATTTGAAGAAAGGGAAGAACCCACCTCCACCTTAGGGAGTGCTGCTCAGGGCAGTACATACTTGATTAGGTCCTTTAGTCAATTGATCACATTTTTGGAAAGAAACAATCACATGTAGAACTACGCTGTTCTTATATGGGAACCATATAAACCTTTTCTTTGCTTCTTGATTTCCCTGCTCTTTCTCACAATGTGTTTCTACCATATTGAGCATGACCAACCCATCCCCCTTTCCTTTTATATAATATTTCAGTGACATCCTTTCTCCCTGGAAATTCTTTATTTGTCTCATGGGACAGTCCATCACACCCAACACATAAAGAAGCATATGTAGCTGGCCCAACCAGGAGATCTGCTGTATTGAGGCACCACAGGAGGACTCATATGGACTTTTTGTTCAGTCATCACACCAGATTTAAATGCCATTTGAAGAGAGAAAAAGAGATGCCACCAAGGTGTGTATGACTGTCAACTGAACTTTGCAGATAACAATCACCATAGCAGTGAATTCAGAAATCATGGAGAATCTGTTCCCCTCCCTGCCACTCTCTTCCCCCTCAACAAGGAATTACTGAAATTGAAGAAATGCTAGCAATAGGATGATTTCCATAGTAACCCAAAAAACCCTGATGGTTCACAAAAATCTCCAGAATGATGTTGGCAGAGGACCTTATTTTCTACCCTCATCTCTGTTGAGAGGGAGAAGACACTCTCATCTGAATGGATTGTGATGGGTGCAGCCCATTTGTGTTTCTGAAGATACATTTGCCTGGTGTATTGACTCTCCCTCAGTAAAATACAGAAATAGAACATTTCCCCTGGGAGCCTCTGAAATTGTGCTTCTTGCATGAATGTAAGAAATCTGTCGTTGGCAGAACTGCAGTGGAAGTGGGGCTAGGGAGCTTCCTCTAATGTGGAAGCTTCAGAGGGAAATCATATAGAAATCCTCGAATTGGATGTTTTCCTTGGGGCTTGGCTGGGGTCTACAGTTGAGACTTTAAAGGGCTTCTTGGAATACCTGGAAGCAATAGGTCTTTATTTTTTTGTTATTTTAAGGGGAGGTTTGGGAAAATGCAGGGAGAAGCAAAGATGAAAAGAAGGATAAGAAGGCAACATCTGGTCAACTCTCCCCTCCTGCCCAATTAGGGCAGCATACCACTTCCCTCCCTCCAGTGGTAGGGTCTGGGTGGACACCTTCATAGTGGGATACTGAAGGCTGAAGAAAGTGTAAGAGAGACGTGAACCTCACACATAATGGTCTTCAGGTCATGGAAATGGGAGGAAGTGCTGGTTTTGTCCAAAGCTGCACCCACACTTAGCTCTCACCACTTTGATGAGAAAGATCCTTGTGTTCATTATCCTTCTATGAATCACAGCAATGAGGCATTTGAAGCGTAGCTTGGGCTCTAGGAAGAATGAGTGGGCTTTGACTCAAGCATCTTTGATTGCTTTCCCATCTTTGAAAAGGTAAGGAAGTTTCAGTTATTAAGAAGGTACAAAATTCCAGTCTGGAAATTTCCAAACATGAGAGATCCCATACCTTTTCTCATCAGAGAGGCTAGTGCTTAAACATTAGAGGCTTTACTCAGGTTACAACAGAGTTAAAAACTCAATGGTGGGAGTGGAGCATGCAGACATACAACATGTCACATGACTAAGGGAACCACAAACATTTCTCCACAGCTGGTTGCTCCTGCACATGCTGCTGATCTACATGGTTTCTGCTGGACTCCCTCAGCCTCAGTCAGCCTCTTTGAACTCAGGCTGCATCTCGACTGTGGGCAGAATAATGAGGGTTTGTCTGGTCGAGCCCTTTGTCTGTCCCTCTGTCATCTTGTACTTGTCCTCTGGGCTCTCATAGATCTCTATCTGCACCAGTTTCAGGTCTGTCACATGTACTATGAGCTAACTTTTATGTAGTCATTTAAAGCTGGTGAAGTGCTTTACATCTGTCATCTCACTGAATTCCCACAAAACCCAGGAAAATTGATACTATCATTACCCCCTTTTTGCACATGGAAACTGAGGCTGGGAGAAAGTTAAATGATTTGTTCAGGGTCACACAACTAGGACATATCTAAGGTAGATTCAAATTTAGGTCTAAATTTGCCACTCTATCCACTATACTACCTAACTGCCTTTGCAATGGAGTGGGTAGTGAGTATGCCTTGTCTGTATTACCAGAGAATAAGTAACCCCATGGAATGTAGCGAGATGGTGCAGTGGATAGAGCCCTGAGATTGGAATCAGAAAGACTCCTCTTCCTGAGTTCAAACCCATCCTCAGACATTTACCAGCTACGTGATCCTGGGCAAATAAATCACTTAATACCGTCTGTCTCAGTTCATTATCTGTAAAATGAGCTGGAAAAGGAAATGGCAATCCAAACCATTCCAGTATCTCTGCCAAGAAAACCCCAAATAGCGTCATGAAGAGTCAGACGTGAATGAAACAACTGAACAAAAAATGAAATAGGTAAGATTCTTTGCAAACCTCAAAGTGCTAGTTATTATATGAGAATTTTTGACACCTCTCAACACAGAAGAGGCTAATCCACCAGCTTGCAAGAAAGATTTTGTGGGGGATATTTGGTTTCCCAGGATGTGTTAGTCTAACACCCACATTCTCGTCAACCAGTTAATTATTTCACAAGATGTTCATCTGCCACTTAGAAATTGTCTCATTGTGTACCTGGGAGCAACAAGGGAATGGAAGGAGATCGTGACAACTGAGGGAAATGATGGAAGAGGAAAGAGAATCCATGATCCAACACCACTAATTACAATAATATTTACATAATGCTTTAAGATTTAGAAAGGACTTCCTATCTGTAACCTTATTAGGCCTTCACAACAACCCTGTGAGGTAGCTGCCATCATCCTTTTTCTGGGGTGCAAACTCATGTCCTGCTGATCAAGAATTCGCTGTTCTTTCCATGACCTCCCCATTGTTTCGCATCATCTTAATACAGGAAAGGCTTAAAGGCAACAAATAAGACACCTTTTCTACACTGGTATGCTGGGCAGAGTATTGGAGTTGGGGTCAGAAAGACCCCAAGATTTCAGATCCTGCCTCAAACACTTACTGACCGCGTGACCCTGGGGCAAGTCCTTTAACCAGTCACAGCTTCATTTTCCTCATTTGTAAAATGGAGATAATGATAGACTGTGTTTTGCAATGAGATGCTGAGACAGACACAGGGATACAAAAAGCATCATCCTAGCTTTCTGCGAGGTTATTTTCTGGTAGTAGAGGACCAAATGATCTCCTATCTGGAGAAAGCTTTGCAAACCTTAAAGAACTACATATAAATATTAGTTGCTATTATATATGTTATATTGTATCATATTATGTCACATTATATTTCCTCATATCACATTACATCATATCATGTCATGTCATGTCAAATTATACATCATCATTATGATTTCACTCTGTTCTCACTCTATGACTCTTCTGGGTTTCAATTCCATAGAACAAGACCCACCCAACCCCCAACACACACGTCCTCCTACCAGTTTCCTGTTGTGTGTTGTCTTCTGCCATTCACTTGTAAACCCTGAGGGAAGGGATTTTTTTCCCCCTTATTTATATCTCCAGAACTTAGCACAGTTCCCAGCACGTAGTAGGCACTAAATAAATATTTATTGAATTGAATGATCTGTGCAATTTACATGTAACTGCAAAGAGATGTAATGGCCACAGAGGGAAGTGATGGAATTAGGGTTAGCCAGCAGGGCCATGGGGAACATCTTTCTTTCATTTTATCATTCATGCCAGGTTTCTCTTAGGGTTGATGCCAAAGGTCCCCCCTGAACATTTTTTGCATCCTTGGCTCATGCTGTGAGCACTACAGTACCTCGTGTGGGGAACTACTATTTCTTGACTGTACAGGGTCATTTCCCACTAGCATGGAAATGTGTTACAAATGGCTAGAGCAGGGATGCTGGATACAGGAGGATGTTTCTTTTTAATAGTATTATTTTTCACATTAGACATTTGGGAAAACACCTTTGTTATAATTTTGAAAATTTCTTTTTATAGCAATAATAAGGTGAAAATCTTTAAATTCACAGTAATTTTATTTCTGAACTCTATTGGATTTTTCCAGTATTTAAAACACTAACAGTGCTAGATTGTTTCTAGATGCCTGTCTGATCTGCATTGGTGAAAGGAGTTTCCACACTAGGACATCCTCACCTCAATAAAATCACAGGTATTAGCTAAAAAAAAACAAATTACGAAAGTCTTACAGAGTATTTCTGAATTTCAGAGTTGAGAGGGACCTTGAAGGCCATCACAAAACATTTATTACATGCCCAATATATGCTTAGCCTTGGGGATATAAGAATAAAGAATGAAATAGTCCCTGCTTATAAGAAGCCTAGATTTTAATGGGAGAGACAGCAAGTATGATACATATGCATACTATTATGCTACATATGTACACACATATATGTGTATATATGTATATGCATACATACATGTGTATATATATATATATATACACATATACATATATATATTTATATACACACTCTCTTAGATATTCCTCTTTTAAAAAAATTTCATGACATTTCTCTCTCATCTGATCAGCCTTCTCCTTGGCTGATTTTCATTCAGGTCATACTCACCAGTCCTGGGTGTCTCCCCTAGGTTTGTCCTTTAACCCTTTCTCCACAATAATCCTTTGATGATCTCATCAGCTCCCATGGGTTCAATTACCATCACTATACAGATGATTTCCAGATCTATTTATCCAGCCCAATCTTTGCCTAAAGCCACAGTCCCACATCATCAATTACTTTTTTGAACATCTCAAAACTGAATGTCCTCTAGGCTTGTCAAATATAACAAAATGGTACACGTTACCTTTCCTTCCAGAACTTTTCTTTCTTCCCAACTTTCCTGTTATTGTCAAAAGCATCATCCTTCTTCCTGTTTCCTAGGCTAACAATCTCTGTGTCACCTTTAACCTTTCATTTGAATTTACTCTACATATTCTATTAGTTGCCAAATCTTGTCATTTTTACTTTTACAACTTTTCTCATATATGTGTACTCTATCTCCTCACATAGCCACTACTCTAGTGTAACACTTTTCCACCTCTCTCATTTGAACTATTGCAATCTCTTTCTGGTTGATTTCCCTGCCTCAGGTCTCTTCCCACTCCAATCCATCCTCCACTCAAAATGATCAAAATGAGATTCCTAAGTAGAGGTTTGACAATGGCACCCCTAAATATATTTTATCTTGCCACTGGGCTTTGATGACTTCGGAAGAGACAATGAGGCTGACACTGAGCAATTCTGCCTCATCTAAATCCAATTCACATGCAAGTTACGACATCCTCCCATGATGTCCTTAGTCCTCCCTCTCCAACAAAACAAAGGATAAACAACATTCTCGGTGCCTCTTTGCTACCTCCAGCATCAGGAATAAGCCCCTTGTAAAGACCTTCACAACTAGCCTTTTCCTATCTTTCCAGTCTTCTTACATCTTATTCCTTGTCTCATAATCCAGCTACCTTGCAATTCCTAACCCATATCTCTCCATATCCCATCTCTATGACTTTACCCTGGCTGTTCCCTGTACCTCAAATGGTCTCCCTCCTTACTTCCACCTCTTGGTTTCTCTGTCTTCCTTCAAGACTCAGTCCAAATTTCCTTCTGTGAGAGAACTTCCTCAATCCTCCATCCAATTAAGAACCTTCCATTTACATTGTCATGAACAAAGTTATTTGCATGTTGTCAAAGTGAATTCCATGAAGACAGGGTTTTGTGATTTTGCCTTTCTTTGTAGCCACAACAATAAACATAATGCCTGAAACCTGGTAAATTCTTAAAAATGCTTGTTGACTATCTGTTTACCACCTACCATTCCAGTTTTATTTTAATTCCCTTCATTCATTCTCTGTTCCAGTAAAACTATCCTGTTAGGTGCTAGAGGTTAAATGATAGACCCAGCCAGTAAGAGTTTGTGGCAGGAACTGGGGTTTCCAGATTCCAAATCCAGCACTCTCCATTGCTCCTTCTCACTGCCTAAAAAGAAAGGATTGGACCCTCTGACCTCTGAGCTCCCTTTCAGTTCTAGATTTGAGATCTTATGTTCCTAAATTGCTTATCTTCTTTGTGATTCAGTTTCCTTATTTGTAAGTAAGGGAATTAGACTGACTGGCTTTTGGGGGTCCTTTCCACTGTTAAATATATGGTTCTAGGGAGAGCAAAGGGCTCAAGGTTTTGAAGTCAAGTGACCTTGGGGAGGTCTAGCCTAGAGAAGAGGTTGAGAAAGATCATCACAGTTGTCTTCAGATACTTAAAGGGATACCTGTGTAGAAGAGAGATTAGGCTGGTTCTGCTTGACCTCAGGTCAAAGAACAGAAGAGCAGAGGTGTGAAGAGGACTGAAGCTTGCTGTGACTTTCTGACAAGTTGACTTATACAAGAGAGAAAAGAACACATCGTTGACTCCTCAGGAGAATGTAAGGACTGCCTCACTTTCCTATTTATATGTTCAGTGACTCACATACTGGCTGGCACATGCTTGTTGATTGATTGACTGATTGAAGGAAGCAGATAATAGAACCAGCTGAAAAATAATGGATAGAGTGCTGGACTTGGAATCAGGAAAACCTGTGTTTGAATCCCATCTCAGAGTTCTTACTGTGACCCTGGGCCTCAATTTCCCCATTTGTAAAATGAAGAGGCTGAATTCAGTGACCTCTGAGGTGCCTTCCACCTCTAAATTTATGATTTAAAGAATAATAATTCATCACTTGATTGTGCTTTAAGCTTTACAAAGCTCTGTCCTCAAATAGAGTCCCAATAACTGTTTGTTGGGGACTTCTGGATGGGAACAAGCGGGAATGGATAGTTCCTAGTGTTTCCTGCACCTCTGCAGAAAGATCAGAAGTCAGAGAGAGGGAAACAGATGATGAACTTGGGAACCAGATTTCCATAAGCCTTAAATGCATTATAAGATTCACAAAAGGAATAGAACCTCTGTTCTTGTTTACAGCTAAAATCAAAGCTAAAACTTCAGAGAGAAAGAAAAAGCTAATTAAATTCTAGAAAGTTTCTGTATGAAGAGGACTCACCACAGGAGGCCTCCATATGGTCTTAAAAAGTCTAAACTTAAAGAGACTCTGCCAGGCAGCCATAGTAACTATGAGGAATTAATGGGCTCCACATTTATTCTCTGCTGAGATGACCACCTCAAATTTTCACAAATCATGACTGCAGAAATGATTACTTTCTGTAGCCATGGGGAGCTCCAGCTGCCACTGGCATATCCAGCTGTTTTATTCTGAGGGATGTTTTGTCCCTTCATTGCCTAGCCCTGGAGTGCCTGCGATCAGAGCTTAGCTGACAATTTGGTTAATGATTCATGATGCAAAACAGCCTCCAGCTCAGCTCCCCTGGGGTGAGACCTGGCCCTCCCAGCCCCAAAACTGCTTTTGTCAGGAAGAAACCCTGATATTCCTTTGGTTAATACTGTCTGAGTGCCCTACATAGAGGCACAGCTGGAGGAAGTTAAAGCAGGGAGAAGCTTGGAAATAGGGAAGTAGGGACAGGTTAGCCAGAGAGCTTGAAAAGGGGCAGGTGAAAGAGATGGCTGTCCCCTGGCTTATTTCTAGAGGCCCTAACACAGCTTGCTTTCACACCCAAGCAGCTGGTACTGTGGATCAAGCATCCTGCTACCCTCCTTCTCCAATTAAAATGATGGATCAACCATGCTGCTTGCTCTCATCTTTCTCCCCCTTACCGCTCTCCCCAACCTGGCTTCAGCTTTTCCAGTTCTATTATACATTCCCTGCCTTTATGCAGTCAAAATGGCCTTCTCAATGTTTCTCACATAATCCAATGCTTAACTCTGACCCATGGGCTTTTGCACGGCTATCTCCCGGGCCTGGGAGGTACTTACCTTCTCACCTACTCTTCTCAGAATCCCTAGTTTCCTTACTCAATCCAATCACTGCTTTTTTTTTTTTTTAACATGAAGCCTTTCATGATCTTCCCAGCTACCAATGTGGCTCTCCAAAAGAACTGTTGTTGCTCAGCAGTGTTCAATTTCTCATGATCTCATTTGGGGTTTTCTTGGCAAAGATACTAGAGTGGTTTGCCATGTCCCTCTCCAGTTTATTTTACAGAGGAAGAAACTGATGCAAGCAGGGTAATGTGACTTGCCCAGGGTCATACAGTTAGTAAACATCTGAGGCTAGATTTGAACTCAGGAAGAGGAGTCTTTCTGACTCCATAAAGTCAGAAAATAAAGAGAAAAAAGGTAAAAAAAAATTTTTTCAAAAATTGGCAGCTACTCATTTGATGTGTTTTGTCTATATTTAAATATGTGTATGTTATCTCCCCCAATAGAATGAGAACTCTTTGAGGGAAAGGACTGTTTCATTTTTGTCTATCACTTATAATAAAGGTCAAGCATTTATTAAGTTCCAGCTGTCTTCTAAGGGCTGTGCTAAGGACTGTCTTCATATCTTTAGGACCAGCACAGCATGTGACATGTACTAAATTAACACTTACTGATTGATTATTAATCACTTCAGCATCATTGACAAGTAAAGGGTTTTTATTTGACAGGTGTCCTCAGTTGAAGGTCATAGGTCAGAGATTTTAGAGCATATTAGACGTAGCACAGAGATGGTATCCAGTGTCTTGGAAAGAACCCTCGGAGTTGGAACCTCTGGACCTAAGTTTGAATCTTAGCTATGACAGTTAATAGTTGTATCACCATGGGTAAGTCTCTTCATCTCTTTAGAGTCACAGTGAAATGGCGTTTACAATGATAACAATACCTGTAATTTCTGCCCCATAAAACTCTTATTAGGGTCGAGTGAAATTATAAAGAGCTTCGCAGACTTTAAAGTGCTATATATATATGCCAGTTACTGTTATAACCTGACATTCAAGGACTTTTCTAACTTCCTCAATTTTTCCAGTCTTTTTACACTTCATTCCTTCTTCTGCCCCCATCTCTAGCCCCCCACCTCCCACACGTACTGTGCAATCCATTGACATCAACCTTGTTGCTGTTCTTGGAACAAGACACTCCATCCACTCACTCTGGGAACTTTTACTATCTGTCCTCCATCCTTGAAATTCTCTCCCCCTTTTCATCTCATCCCTCTGACTTCCCTGGCTTCCTTCATGTCCTGGCTAAAATTCTGCCTTTTTCCTGATCTCCCTTAATTCTGGTGCCTTCCCTCTAAATAGGATTATTTCTAATTTATCAGATATATAACTTTGCATTGGATTATTTCCAATGTTTTATATAATTGGATTATTTCCCATTTTTCTTATATATAACTGTTTAATGTAGTTTGTATATAGTTGTTTCTCTCATTATACTGTAATCTTCTTGAGGGCAGAGACTTTTTTGTTTCTTTGTATCCCCAGTGTTTAGCAAAGTACCTAGCATATAGTTGGGACCTAATAAATGTTCATTGACTGACTCAGTCCCTACCCTCTTGAACCTTAGAATCTAGTAACAACTAACATTTTGATAGTGTTTTAAGGGTTTTTATGGTTATTTTACTCATACTTGTTTTTCATATCAAAGTCAACTTGATTATGGCTTCCCCTAATCCACATATGAGTGAACTTTTTCTTTCACCAAAGAAAAAATGATTAAGTCAAACTACTGAAAGGATGTATTATTTGAGATTGATAATCCTCTATCTTTCCAAGAAAATCAATCAGTCAATTAATTAATCAAAACAATGTGTGCCCCGTACTTATTATGTGTGACATAGTCCTAGGTGCCTGTGTGTGCAATGATACAAAAGAAACATTCCCTGGCTCAAAAGTAGCTTAAATTCTATTGGTGGGGGCAGGGTGATGGTGGAGGGTGGAGCACACAGGATGACAGGAGGGACGTACTTCTTGTCTTTCCTTGAGGACAGGAATCACTTTATAACAGCAAAGTAAGGATTAGTTTTAGTTATCATTTAGTTAACAATACAGGTTGTCTCAAAAGTCTTGGTGCAGTTTTAAGCTCTAATAACATGAGAAGTTCAAATCCTATAAACTTACAAAAACTCTTTTTAAAAGGCTAGTAATTTAAAATTTTACATATTCATGTTTCTTGTTAGAGTTTGACATCGGCACCATTTTATTTTAATCATTGCTTAGACAACTTTTGAATTTTGAGCTTTCAGTAGCTGTTGCCCAAGGATAGGAAGGATTGCATTTAAAACCTGAGACTTAAGTTCAACCAAAGAGAGAGGTTTTGATGTGTTCATAACCGTTTGGACATTACCCCAGAAAGAGAAGTTTAACAAAGATAAATCAAGACTGGGGGGCTAAGGAAGATAATGTCCATCACCCACCCACAAGTCTGAGAAAGGGTAATAAATAACAATAGTAGCTAACATTGATATAACACGATGGGCTTGATGTTGAATAATCACAAACATTATCGCATTTGATTCTCACAACAAGTTTGAGAGATGAGAAGTATCATTATTTGCATTTTGTAATTGGGGTGGAATGACTTGGCCAGGGTTAACACAGATTCTAAGTGCCCGAGGCAGGATCTGAACTGAGATCTTCCTGTTCCAGGCCTCCTTCTTTATCCCCTCTACCATGCAGCTATCACCGGCACAGGGCATAAGGACAGGGTGCCTTGTCTTGTTCAAACTCAAATTTAAAATTTATCATTCAGAATTCACAAAAGCCATGTGGGTGTAAAAGAAATTGAAATCCTTAAGCTTCCAAAGGTGATGTTTTTCTTTCAGCTTGCAGCATTTATACTTCTGAAGTTCTTAAAGTTCAATGCTGTACTAAGACTTTTTGAACACTCTGGGTGGTGGTTGCTGTCTGTTGCCGCCCTGGCTCTGCTGACTTCCCTTGGCTTCAGTTCATATGGACCTTCTTTTGTTTCTTTTGGTGCGTTAGTAATCAATGGCATTTATAGGATCCTAGATTTGGAGTTGGAAAGGGATGTTAGAGACCATCAAACCTGGCATTTTATTACAGATAAGGAAACTGAAGTAGAGGCAATTGTTCAATCGTGTTTGACTCTCCAGGATCCCATTTGGGTTTTTCTTGACAAGGATCCTGGAGTGGTTTGCTGTTTTCTTCTCCAGCTCATTTTACAGTTGAGGAAACAGGCAAACAGTGTCAAACAATGCAGTATGTAAGCTAAGTAGCTGAGGCCAGATTTGAATTCAGGTCTTCCTGACTCCAGGCCTGGAACTCTTATCTACTATGCCATCTGCCTTCGTCTGGAAACTGAGGTACAGAGAGTTTAAGTGATTTACCCTGGGATACAAAGCTATTACCTATCAGATCAGGATGTGAATTCATGTCTTCTTGATTTCAAGTTCAATATTCTATCCTTTATGCTTGTTTAGCCATTTTCAAAATCAATGAGTCATGAATCTGTTTTGTACAGTGATTTAAGGTTTAAAAAAAATTGTTTCTAAGAACTCTGAGAAGAAAGTCTTTTGAGCATCATTATCTCCATTTGACAAATGAGGAAGGTCAGGCTAGTGAGGTCATGGACATGGGTATGGGCATGACCCCAGGGCCACCCCAGGGCTACACAGTTCATGTGTAGACCCAAAGGCAGGGCCTTTGATTCCAATACCCTTCCCACCTCCCCATACTATGTTGTCTTCTATGGATGATGACGCTGCTTTTTTTCTTAGATTGTAGCAAAAGATTCCAGAACCAGCTCTTGACAGGATGTCAGATGATGAGCCTAGAATCCCCAGTGGCCAAAGAAAAGCAGGCCTCTAATAAAATGTTAAGGTCCATGACTATGTGTTCTGCATTTCGGGACTGAACATGTTTCTGTGCCAAAAGCAATTTGTCCAGGTCAGGCCAGTCAGTCATGGGGACTTACAGGACCATGGCAGTTTCTGAAAATTCAATTCTGCCATTAAAAAGGAGACATACTAAATGAAAAGCACGATTAAGAAGAAGTGGGATGGAGACAGAGACAGGAACAGAGTTTTCCAGTTAGAAGCCTGGGGTTACTCTTCCTCCTCCAAAAGGAACTAATCCCATTGGGAATATTTAAAGTGTCTAAAGACACACTAAAGTGTCTTTTTCCCACTAAGGCACAAAGCCTGCACGGTCAACGGACAAATCTTGTTTGTGGTTAACATTTAAACTTTGCAAACCCTTATATATTACAATTCAGATCCTGTAGCAAGGTCAGAGTTGAGTCAAGTAAACAAGTACTTATTCAGCACTTACTGTATGCCTCCCACTATGCTGAACATAGGAGTACAAGTGCCCCAAGACCTCTGTATACTTGCAACTATTTACCTGAAGGCACCTCATCTTGCAGGAGGGTCAAATGAGGCATCTTCAGTACCCATCCCAATGCCCGGCACATAGTAGATGCTTTATAAATGCTTATTGACTGATGATGTATGGAAAGTGCTTCTAGAATCTGTGGTTGTTGTCACATCTGACTCTTTGTGACCCCATGGATCATAGCACACCATTTCATATCTTCTAGTATTTTAATACAGTATATGGTACTTTCCTGACAAAGATGTTGGAGTTGTTTGCCATTTCTTTCTCCAGTGGATCGCCTTTTGTCAGAACTCCCTGCTATGACCTGTCTGTCTTGAGTAACCTTACATAGAATTGCTCATAGTTTCATTGAACCATGCAAGCCCCTTTGCCATGGCAAGGCAGTGATCCAGGAAGGTCTAGAACCTTAGAACTTATATATTTCTTGGCTGCTACTGTTACTACGATTTACAGAAAGCTGGACTGATAGAAGTTTAAGATTCTAGCATTGACTTTGTCACCATCTGTGTGATCTTGAGCAATTAATATAAGCTCTAATAATAACGAGCATTTATATAATTCTTTATCATTTGCAAGTCACTTTGCAATAGGTTATCTTATTTGATACTCAGAGCAACTCTGGAGGCAGGTGCAGTATTATACACATTTTGCAGTTGAGTAAATGGAAGTTTTGAGTGGTTGATTTCCCTAAGCTCACATAACTAGTAAATGTCTGAGGCAGGATTTGTGCCTACAAAATTGGTGGCTCAATTTTCCATCCACTGGGCTACATAGCTGCCTTTGTGAGACTGCATTTCCTCATACATAAAAAAGGGAAAATGACCTTCTCCTTCACAGGAGTATTGTTAGGCTCAAATTAGATAATGTGAATAAAACACTTTGCAAAAATTAAAGGGCTATAAAAGTGCCATATATTATTAGTAGTGGGAACAGCAGTATCTTATTCTTATCCTTTTTTATGGTCCAAGAATGAATCACTATTGTGCCATTAAATATGTATCTAATGTTTCATGGACTATTGCACAAATGGACAAACTGACTGCCTTTTGTAATTGAATAATAGTATAGGTATTCAAGTTCATGTTCTTTAGGCCCACCAACAGCATCATCAGGACAGTTTCAGTAGCAGAGAGAATGATGGGCATGATACAGGTGTTACTTGTTAATAACATGGCATTGGTTTCTTTTGCCATGTGTTTACATGTTAAAAGTTTTTCTTTCTAGGTAGCTTGGAAATTGATTGTTTGATAAGGTAGCATCAATGAAAAATTAAATCTTAAACTCTTCAGTGTCTTCTTTTGTCTCTGATAATCATGTTTAAATTCTAGTAAAGTTGGTTGAATTTTCAAGACTATTTTGAAGTTTGTACTTGTATGGTTATTGAGGGACCAGAGGATCTCTTTGATTTCTTCTAGCTCTAAATAAATGAGCTTGTGATTTCTTGTATTTCTGATATAGTATATTCAGATACTTACTAGCTGTGTGACCCTGGGTAAGTCTCTTAACTTCTCTGAGTTCCATTTTCCTTATAATTTCTAAAATGAAGGTATTGGACTTGATGACTTAAGGTGCCTTCTGTCTCTAAATCTATGATCCTACAATTGATAAAACCAGCTCTGCCAATTTCTTTGTTTTTTTTTTCCCCAAGGAGAACCCATGTGCAATCTTTCCATTTAGGGGCAATTTCTTTCTGTCTTCTGGTTTAATTTATAGTAAAAATGTCAAGATTATTAGAAATTACTTCCTCCAAGAACACATCCACTTTATGTCCCCAGACAAAGATATCACGTTTATAATATTAATTGCAAAGTTAATGGTTTAATAAATTCAGAACTGAAAGGGAACCAGAGACTATCTTATCCAACCCCTACATTTTGCAGAGGAGGATACTGAGACCTAGGGAGGCTTTGTCTTGCCCAAGGTCACAGAAGTGATTAGTATCAAAGGTGGGATTTGAACTCACATGCCTCTTGTGGAGTTAGTGCTCTTTCCACTGCACCGAGATGCCTCTCATCGATAGAAACTCTTAATATTGTGTGATTTTTAGCCTCCCCTGCCCCTTTTCTGCTGCTCTGCTGAGTAGGATTGGAGGTCATTTTAGATTAGAATTCATCACTAAGTGGCCATCCAATTGGAGATGAATTTCTCTATATTTTGCTAAGCTGATCCTTAGCACAAACACACTGCTGCCAGAGCCACACTCAAAACTTTTCCAGTGTCAGAGAACCTGTCACAGAGGCTCTCTGCATAGATAGCCTTCAAGAGCTCAAAGCAGACCAGTGACGTCACATGGTGATGTCTTGACTTGCATGTGAGTGAATTGGATTTAAGGGAGGTAGAGTCGTGCAAAGTTGTCAGTATCACTCTTTTTCCTGAGTCATCCAAGTCTAGTGGCAAGACAAAAATCAGTCTCACTGGCGATAGCCTAGAAAGCACTAGATGATTTTGGTATCTTCAATATCTGATCAAGCTTAAGCACTCAGTTGGAACAAAGTACAAACTATTCTGTAGTACTTAGTCATTCATTCATTCCTTCATTCACTATGCATTTAAATATATAGAAGAGAACAGAAGAAAGTTCAGAAGGATGCAGAGATCATCAAGGCAGTTTGAAAGCCATTTAATTTTTATTATAAACTTTTTAAGAAAAAAAAACAAGTAGGATGAAATGAAGATTTGTGATTTGATATAGAACCCTCTTTTTGTGATCTGCTAAGTAGATGGAAAGGGCCTTTTTTTGATGTCTACCTCTCCTGCCCGCTCCCCCAATAAACCAACGATTTAAAGCACCAACTACATACAAGGCAGAGGGTAAAAGCGCATAGTCCTTGACCATTAGAAGCATAGAGTCTAATGTTACAAGTGTTTGCTAAGCATATCAATAGCATAACCAAGATTGGAGGGAGCAGGCTTAACCTGTTTAAGAGTAAACTCTTTATAGGAGGGTAGAACATCAATTAAACAAAAATGGTGCTACTAATTGAAAATGGATGTTATTTCATTAATTCAGCCTTAGCTTAATTAAAGACTTTCAGGGTTATTTTTCTCTGCTTTGCAATGTTTGTTAGTATTTCATTTTAGTTAAATACATACTTATGATTTAAAAATTTTTTAAATTAACCAAAATTTACTTTCTTTCCTTTCTACTTCCCCCATTTAGGGAATAAGAGAAATAAAACACTTGTAACAAATTTGTATAATAATGTAAAACAAAGTTCCATATTGCCGATGTCAAAAATACAACAGCAACTTATTCTAGTATGTAGTTAAAAGATTTTATGTACATGTGCATATATATTAATATATATGCATAAATGCGCACAATGCCAATATTATATAATTCTGAATTTTCACTAATTCCAACATTCCTTCCCCATTGTAAAGCTGATTCTGTATGTGTGTATGTGGTGTGCATGTTCAGTGTATAGATTAGATAGATTATATTATAGATAGATAAAAGGATAGCTAGATAGACAGAAGACAGACAGATAGATAGATGGATGATAGATAGATAGATAGATAGATAGATAGAGTAGAAAGTGTACCTAATACCTGTTCCATTGCTCTACCACTCTGTCTCTTAGCTTGCACGGATTGTTTTAATAATTACTACTTTGTGACACAGAATGAATTCTGAAACTTCCAGTCTGCCCTCCTCAGTTTTTTTCATCGAGTCTCTTAATATTCTTAACCTTTTGTTCTTTTAGATGAATTTTATTAATATATTTTTCTAGCTCTATAAAATGATTCTTTGCTAGTTTAATTGGTATGGCACTGAATAAGTAAATTAATTTAGGTAGAATTGTCATTTTTATTAAATTGGCTCAGCCTACCCAGGTACAATTAACATTTCTCCAATTGTTTTATTGTTTTCAGTCATTTTAGTCATATCTCTTTTTCATTTTTTGGGGGGGGCAGGGAGTTTGTTTATTTTGCAAATATTCTGGAGTGGTTTGCTATTTCCTTCTCTTACAAAATAGATTAGGAACTGAGGCAAACAGGGTTAGATGACTTGCCCACAGCTGCATAGTTAATAAGTATCTGAGACCAGACTTGAATTCATGAAGACTCATCTTCCTGATTCCAAACCCAATGCTCTATCCACTGAGCCAATTATTTAGATCTATCTTTTTGTGTGTGAAAAGTGTTTTGTAATTGTGTTCATAAAATCCCTGAGTTTGTCTTGGCAGGCAGACTCCCAAGTTTTTCATAGTGTTTGCAGCTATTTTAGATAAAATTTCTCTCTCTCTTCTTGCAGGGTCATACAACTAGAAATGCTAATGATTTACATGTGTTTGTTTTATATTCTGAAACTTTCCTGAAGTTATTCATTGTTTCAACTAGTTTTTCAGTTGATTTCTCTGGAGTTCCCTAAGTATACAACCATATCATCTGCAAAGAGCCATAGTTATATTTCCTAACTGCCTATTTTTATTCCTTGAAATTTTTTTCTTGCCTTATTGATATAGCTAGCATTTCTAGTACAATATTAAATATGTGATGATGATGGACATCCTTGCTTCACCCTGATTGTATTGAGGAACCTTCATGTTGTCCCCAATACAGATAATGCTTGCTCTATTTATTTCTATGCTTTCTAGTATTTTTTTTTAAACTAGGAATGAATGTTGTATTTTCATCAAAGGCTTTTTCTGTATCTATTGAGATAACAATGTGATTTTTGTTACTAAAATAGTCAATTCTGATGATCATTTTCCTAATATTGAATCAGTCCTGCATTCCTAATCCTACATAGTCATAGTGTATGATCTTTGTATTATTTTATAGTGGTCTTTTTGCTACTATTTTATTTAAAAATTATACATCAATATTTATTAGGGAAAATTTATTACATTTTTTTCTATGTTTTTGCTATCTTGTTTAGGTATCAAAACCATATTTGTGTCATAAAAGGAATTTTATCATAAAAGGAAACTTTATCTATTTTTTCAAATACTTTATATAGTATTGAGATTAATCATTCCTTAAATGTTTGATAGAAATCATTTGTAAATCCATCCAATCCTGGGAATTTTTTTTAAGAAGTTCATTGATGGCTTATTCAATTTCTTTTTCTAAGATAAGGTTATTTAGGTATCCTATTTCTGCTTCTGTTAATCTGGACAGTTTGTATTTCTATAAGTATTTACCCATTTCACTTAGATAGTCAATTTTCCTGGCATATGATAGGGCAAAAACACCTAATAAATGCTTGAATTTGATACTAGCAATTTAATTTTCTTCTTTCTTTTTAAAATCAAATTGTTGTTCAGTCATTTTAATTATGTCTGACTCTTTATGACACCATTTTTTTTTTGGCAAAGACATTGAAGTAGTTTGCCATGTCTTTCTCTAGCTCATTTGATAGATAAGGAAACTGAGGTACATAGGTTTAAGTGACTTGCCCAAGGTCATACAGCTAGTAAGTGTCTGAGGTTGGATTTTTCCTTAGGTCTTCCTCACTCCAGGACTGGTTCTTTATCTCCTGTACCACCAGAGTTCTCATTTTTTTCTATTTTAATTTTTAATTTGGGGGGCAGAGCCAAGATGGCAGAGTAGAAAGACTCACATATGCTAGCTCTGAACCCACAGCCCATGGATTTCCTCTAAAAAGAATTCCCAACAAATTCTGGAACAGTGGAAGCCACACAGCAACACAGTGAAGGAGATTTTCATTCCAGAGAGCCCTAAAAAACCGATCCCAAAGGTCCATCGCACACCAGATGGGAGTGGAGCCCTCCCCTGCCCTGGCCACGCGGCACCAAGAGGAGTGAGCAGATCCGAGCAGGTTTCAGGGACGGAAGGAATCTCCAGCAGCCGTGAAGGTCCCTCCACCCACAGACTCACAGGTCAGTGAGAGAGACGGGCTCAGAGGGGAGCGGAGTGTCTCCAGGACTCAGGCCCTCTCGGGAGGTAGCAGCAGAGGCAGCGGGAGAGGCAGCAGGTGGCCAGAGGCTCCCGGAGCAGGCAGGAGCTCTGCAGCAGCTCCATTACAAAAGGTCTCTGCATAAATCCCCTGAGGGAACTGAGCCTGGGAGGCAGCCCTGCCCCCACCTGAGCACCAGCAGATAAGCTCCCATTGAATAGCAGCCAGGCCTGCCACTGAAAGCCCTGAGGCTGGGGAGCAGCATTTGAATCTCAGACCCCAAGCACTAGCTGGGCAGACCTAGGCTGTGGGTAGAGAGGACTCTCAGAAGTCAAGTAACTGGCTGGGAAAATGCCCAGAAGAGGGAAAAAAAAT
>CM053771.1:516132292-516155601 GCA_028658325.1 Potorous gilbertii | reverse complement strand
CTGTCGAGTACTGTTCTTGCTACTAGGAAATAAGAAATACAGGTAATGGGGAATAGAAAGTTATCTGACCCTACAGGACAAAAGTGAAGATGGGTTCAAGGGAAGGGAGGGATGATAGAAGAGAGGGCAGATTGGTGATAGGAGAAATTAGAATGCTCAGTGTATTGGGGTGAAGGGAGGGGACAAATGGGGAGAAAATTTGGAACCCAAAATTTTGTGAAAATGAATGTAAAAAGTTAAATTAATTAATTAATTAATTTTAAAAAAAATCAGTTGGATTAGATGACATCTAGGTTTCCTTCCCGCTCTACGTCTAAGAACTTTCTAGCCCTCTTCTCATTTATAAAATGAAAAAATTGGACGAGATGGCCTCTGGGGCTCCCTCCAGCTATAAATATGTGTGTGTTTGTGTGTGTGTGTGCACATGCGCGTGTGCATATGCGTGTGTGTGTAGGTTTGGGATGGAATGTTGGGACTTCAAAAGGGGCAGAGAATTTTACAGTTCTCATCTAAAACCAAGCAATAAAACATCAGCAAGTTCTGGCCAGACATGGTTTTGTATGCCAGGAAAGCTTTTCCATTGATAAGAGCATTATGGAACACAAAGAGCTGGTGAAAGCATTTGAGAAATGACCCTAGTAGAAGTGGCAGATAACAAGACAAAACAGGTGAAGGATAGACAAAGGGGATGATCACAAACTCAAAGAAATGAACTTATGTACAGATGACTCGTCAATTGCAACTTCACAATGGGCTCTACAGAGACTATTGATGAATAACAGTGTGGCACCCGGCAGAAGCACCTTCTGTAAGGAGTAGTTCAGCGTTTGAATTGGTTTTTGAAAAACTGCTAGTGACAACTCTGATTAATGGGGATAGATATACCCCAAAGCATGCAATCTATTTCTTTTCATCTGGATTTTTTTCATTCAGAAACATCTCTTTGAGCATTGGCCATGCACTGTACTAAGGGCTCTGCACAACCCATATAGAGCAGACGGCTTTCTCTTGAGAGCTTTAAAATTGCCTTGAAGGCAAAATGGAAGATTGTTGTTTTGACCAAGTCATAGTTTATCTCTAACAAAATAAGTCTTCTTTTTTATCTATTATCACGCATTTATTTTTGTTTCCCTCCAAACTTTCCCCTTTCTGGAATAAAAAGAAAAAAAGAAATCAAATCCCTTATAACCAACACATGGTCAAGTCAAACAAATTTCAATCAACAAAGTCTTAAGAAATAGGAAAGAAGGTTAGCTAATATTTGGGAGGGCGATTATAATCCTGGAAGACCTAGTCATTGTGATAAATTGACTGAGATGAAATTTGAATCTGATATGTTTTCACTGGCTTAGCTCATAGTTAAAGAAGATGTGGAAACTCCCTCTATCAATGTAGCTGTTCAGTGACTTATAGAGAATTGCTTTAATTCCTGAGAAGTCAAGTGACTAGTCTAGGTCATCTACATGTACATCCCTGGAAAGTATACTACTAAGGTGAGTTAGTATACTACTAAGTGAGCTAATTCATAGAATTCAAAATTTCTCTATTTGCTGTAGCTGATGGTTCTACATATGGATGAGGTGATGCTACCTAGTGGAGAGCCTTTAGCTCAAACTTTAGTTGATTTAATAGGCTAAAATCAGCACAAGCAGTGGAGAATTGATCCATACTTTGTTGCATCTCAGCTTCAGAGAATGCATTGAGTGCACAATCATCTGTGAACAAAAAGTTACGCACCAGCTCTCCCTCCACTTTAGACTTTTCTTGAAACTTTCTCAGGTTAATACTTCACTGTCAGTTCAATAGCTGACTTTGAGTCTACATGTCCTCATTGAAGGTGTCTGACAACATTGCTGAAAACATTATGCCAAAAAGCATGGGAGTAAGCACACAACTCTCTTTCACTCCATTGGTGACTGGAGCAAGAGCATCCATCATCTATTATCCAGAGCCTGTGCAAGCATGTCATCACAAAATGTTTCATATTGATGAACTTTGCTGGACAACCAAAAAGATTTTTTTTAGAGATGATCTGTAAATTCTTTCAATTGAGATTTTATCTTTATGTTAAAAGTTCTGGGAAATTCTCATCTACTATTTGCTTCATTATGGTGTTAAGATTTTTTTTCCCTTTTTCCTTTTTGGTCTTATCACATTCTTCTGGAAGATCTATGATCCTTAGCTTTTCTCTGTGTATGATGTCTTTGAGATCAGTAAATTTTGTTTGCATAGAGGGTACATTTTCATTTAGTGTCATTGTTTTTTGCTTCTCTTCTTCTAGGTTGTCCTTCAGGTCTGTTTATTTGCATTCCTAATCTATTGTTTTCTCTTTGTTGAGGCTTGCCATTGCAGATTCCAGTTTTTCTATTCTGTTCATTATTTTTGCTGTGTAAGTCACAAATTCTGCCTTTATAGTTCTCGTTTCTCCTTTAAACCACTGAGGAATAGAATGTTGTGATTCCCTCTTCTCCTTGTATTCCATAAGGTCCTTTGTCTCATCAAATGTTGAATAATTTTCCTTCATTTTGTATATTTATTCATAGATACATGTGATTTTTTTTTACTAGATCTGGAGGCCATATTTCCTTCTGTTATTACTATTTTTCCTGTTGATTTATTTGTATATGCTCAAGGTCTTTAGGTTTTCTTCTTCCTGGATTTTTTGGGATGTTCTTTGGTACTTCCAGTCTCCCACTTGTTTTCCTTATTACTTCCTGACTCCCTCCCCTTCTGACTGTGGTTTCCTTGAGGTTGGATCTCAGTGTATCTTACTGTCTTTTAACACTAGACAATTCCTGACTCACCACCCTAGGTCTCTGTCCCAAGTGACTTTTGAGTTGTCAGTGTTCTCAACTGGGTACTGAGCATTTTCCCTCCGGATTTGGGGAGTACTTCATAGCTCTCCATATGCGTGGTTACATGTCCTTGTTCCACTTCCTCTGTTCCTCATTTCTCTAGCCCAGCACCAGCATTTCAGAGCCCGTTGTCTCTGGCACTGGCAGTTCCCAGGATGTAGTACCTGGGAAGCTTTAGGTCCTAAAGGGCTATGGCCAAGCTGGCTATCAAGGCCAGAGCAAATGTCCATATCCTAGAGTTGGGGTTTCTATGGCACTGAAAAGGGCAAGGGGAGATCAGGTGTAGGATTGGGTTTTGATGTAAGCCTATAACATCTTTGGGTCTGCTAGTGCATCCTCACTGCAGCATCTTGGGAGATAGGAGAGTAGTTATAAGTGTGCATCATCTTCAGTGGTCATCAAATTGTTGGTTTTTGCCTTGTTTTGGATTCTGGGTGTTTTAGATCATGGAAACAGATGAAATTGCTTTACCTTTGGTATATAATTTCTGTTTTGGAAAGGTTCTAGAGGTCATGGGGATTGGAGAAAATGTTTAGTCCACCATCTTGTTATTCAAGTGACCCTAACTATTTGTTACAAGATTGCTTTCTTTTAAATGGGGAATAGAAAATAAATTTCTGTTAGCTGAAAAAAATAAGATTAAAAAAGCATCTGAACATAAATGAAAAATACCTTTGATTGAAAACACATGTAATCCATCAATTAAGAAGCAACTAATTAAAGCTTGAGGCAGGCCAGATACTTGTATATCTTGTCTTTGTATCACGTGCCCTTAGTGTAGTGTTTAGTACATAGTGGATACTTAATAAAAATGCCTGTAAATCTGAATCAAATTGAATTTATATGTAATTGTTTCCTCCTAAGACCTTGGTTTCCTTCTTGTATAGCCTACAGTGTTTGCTTCATAAACGTTTCAAGGCAATGTTGAACCAAAACATTTATGAGAACTGAAAATGTCCCAACATGTCTCTGTAGCCCTCAGAGGGAAACTAGAGTGGTGTAGTGGATAGAGAGATTGCCTTGGAGTCAGAAAAGCCTAGCTTTGAATTGTGATTCAGATTCTTATTAGTTGTGTGACTTGGCCTCAGGGTCCTCATCAGTAAAATGAAGTGTTTGGACATAATAATTTCTAAGGGGTACTTTTTAATTGTAGATCTAGGATTCTTCTCATTGAATATGCCATTTTAAAAATTCTGCTAAATTTAATAACTTTCTCTGTGATTTTTCTGGGGTTTTTGATTCTGGTGACCTCTTCTGCCATCCCCACTTAAACTCTATTTCCTTCTATTCTCTAGGCATCAGTTTCCTTATCTGTAAAATAAGATGGTGGTACTACATGCCTCTGAAGCTCCTTTTAGCTCCAGCTCTATGCTCCCATGATCCAGAAAAGGAGTATTTAAGCTGGAGGCCCATTAAATTTTTTTTTAGTATTTTGATAATTATATTTCAATATAGTAGGCTATTAAAAACACTCTGAGATTATCCAGAGGTTTCATGAGATTGCCATAGGGGTCTATGACATAAAAACTTGCTCTATCACTATCCTTCAATGGTCCTAAGTCACAGTCTCTCTAGGCCTCAGTTTCCTTATGTGTAAAATAATTGGGTTTGATGGGCTTAATTCTCTTCCATCATTAAGCCTATGGTCTTCCTGTGGATTTAGCTACTTCAGTTAATGGCTTGATTATTATTGATTCAGTCAGCTAGACTTGAGGACTCATAGTTAACCTTACCCTCTCCCTATCCTGATACATCCTCAATATTTAGTTGACAAGTCCTATCGATAATTCTGCTGAAGTATTGTGCCTGTCAGTTCTTCTCTTTTCCTTTCCACTACAATCATCTTAGTTTAGACTCTCATATCCTATGTCATACCGTCTTCCCTTAGGATTTTTATGCCTGAGACTGGGGGAGTGAAAGTCCTTGAAGAAACCTAAAGGATGCATTAGTCAGAGAGATCCAACAAAGTAAATAAGGGTGTGTGGCATCAGAGGTAGACGCACAAAATTCTAGGAAAAAAGGCAAGATTAGAGACTATATACTGGCCTGTTGAAAGCCTTTCCAGGATTCCACTGAAGCCAACTTTGACCATCAAATGGGACCAGGGATTCTTCACCTACTTTGCCTCCCATGTCTCTCTATACCAACTATCAGTCCAAGGGGCAAAGATCCTTCTAAGTCCATTCACCCTGCAGGATTAGCAGCCATGATATACCCCTTAACCATATGTATCCCCTAAGGCTTTGTCCTGGGGCCTCTCCTATTTTCCCTCTATACTATTTCACTTGATGATCTCATCAGTTCCTATGGCTTGTCATCTCTTTAGATGACTGTCAGATCTACTTCCCCAGCCCTAACCTCTCTCCCAACATCTAAACTCACTTTGCCTGTTAGACATCTTAAACAGGACACCCCATAGATTTCCTAAACTCACCATACCTTTCTCCTAAATCCTCCCTACTTCTGAACTTCCGTATTACTGTTGAGGACACCACCACCCTCCCAATCATCCAGACTTGAAACCTAGGTGCCATCTTTACTCTCTCCCACTTCCATCATCTAATCAGTTGTTAAGTCCTGTATTTTCTATCTACAATCATCTCTCACGTATGAGCTCTTTTTTCTTCTGCCTCTACCCTGATGTAGGCCTTCATCATTTCATAGCCTGGCTATTACAATAGTCTTTTGGTTCATCTTCCTGCCTTAAGTGTTTCCCCATTTCATTCTATTTCTTACTCAGCTCTCAAGTTGATCATCCTGAAGAACAGGTCTGACCATGTCATCCTCCTTCATCTATTCAATAAACTCTGCTTTCTTTCTGTCACCTCCAGGATCAAATACAAACACCCTCCATTTGGCATTTAAAGTCCTTCATCATTTTAGCCCCATTTCAATTTTCTTATACCTTATTTACCTCTATATGCTCTGTGATCCATGACACTGGTCCTACTTTTACTTGAAGAAGATACTGCAACTCTTGACTTTGTGTTTTTTCTCTGACTGTCCTTCATGCTTAGAATTCTCTCCCTCCTAATGTCCCTCTTTTTGTTTCCTGGCTTCCTTTAAATTTCAACTAAAATCCCATTTTCTACAGAAAGCTTTTGTTAATTCCAGTGTCCTCCCTCTGTGGATTATTTCTTGTTGATCCTTTCTGTAGATTGTTCCTACATAGTGGTTTGCATGTTATCTTTTCCATTAGATTGTGAGCTCCTTGAGGGTATTGACTTTCTTATATCTTTCTTTGTATCCCTAGTGCTTAGCACAGAATCTGGCACATAGTAGACACTGAATATATACTTGTTGGTTGGCTCACTTCGGAGGCTAATTGACTTGCCCATGGTCTCGTAACTAGCCAAATTCAATCCCTCATTACCCTGACTGTCTGGGACTCTATTCACTACATTGTATGATTTTGTTGTATGAGAGTATGTATGTGTCTGTGGGTTTTTTGACATTAAGACTTTTTTTATTACAAAAAGAATTTGTGCCTGTCCTTCCCACATTTCATTCCCACCCTTATAACCAGTAATATGTGATGAATGGAATGATGAACTTGGAGTCAGAAAGATTTGGGTTTGAAACCAATTAATCTCTTTGGGCCTCAGTTTCCTCATCTTTAAAATGTGCATGAAACTATCAATAGTGTCATAAGATTGTTGTGAAACTCAGATAAGGTTACACAAAATTCTTTGCAAACTAAAATACTATGCAAATGTCAGCTCTTATTATTAATAATTGATTAAGCAAGTCCATAATGAAAACCCATTATGAATTTAGTAACATTTCAAACTTACTTGTATTTTATTCACAGCATCTAGGAACATTTGGATAATAGTAACATATGAGAAACATGAGATTTATTCAAGCTACAAAAGCGATGTTTGCTTATTTATCAAACCGAGTTGTGCTGTCTCCCTTGTTGGTGCTAAATAAAGATTATAATGGTAATGCCTGGTGTGCATGGGAACATGGACATCTTGTAACAGCTCTGTTGTTCCCCAGGGATTCTCGACTCACAGGTTGAGAACCAATGTTCTATTCCACTCATGTGAAAATTAATCATTTAGTGCCTGGCGACATCTCTTCTGCTATTTACTTCCATTACTATTTCATTTTTGTCCCATCTAACTCTTCATATTTTATGCCTTGCCATAAAAAGGTACCTTTTTTAACATTAATATTTTTTCAGTGAAGTTCACAAGCTTGGAGTTGTAGACAGTGTTTGAGTGGGTGTTAGGAAAACCTGGATTCAGGGCTTTTGACATTTTCTTTGGCCTCAGTTCCCTCATCTGAAAATGAAGGCATTGTTGAACTAGATGAATTCTCAAGTTCTTCCCACCTCTAGTTCTATGATAGGTAGTTTGGAATTGAATTCTATAGAGTGTCTTCCCATGCTGAGAAAGGGAGTTCCCACACTGGAATTTCTGTATTTTCCCAGAGACCTTATATGCTAAAAGACCTAGAGGAAAACTTGCCGCATGTTAAGTAGATTCTCTATGAAGGATTCATGAAGAGAAATTAACGAGAATTACCAAGGCTGGACAGGCACAGATGAATTCTGCTTTATCCCTTTAGAGTAGATACCGTTTTCCATGATATCTTGGAACCATTAAAGTAGTCAAAGGGGCAGCAAGGGACTTCAATGGAAACAACACTAGTCTTGGTGGTAAGGATATCTAAGTTCAGATTCAGCCTCTGAGACTTATTAGCTATGTGACTCTGGGCAAGTTACTAGACCACTGTCTGTTAGAGTTTCTTTACCTGTAAAATGAGGACAATATCAATAGCACATATCTCTCAGGATTATTGTGAGAAAAAACAAGATATTTGAAAAGTACTTTTTAAATGGTATTATTAATAATCAATAAGAATATTTATTGTGTTTCCTATGTACCTGGGAGCTAGTTGGCACAGTGGATAGAGTGTTGGGTCGAATGTTAGCAAGATTCATTTTCCCGAGTTCAAATCTGACCTCAGACACTAGCTGTGTGACCCTGAGCAAGTCACTTAACCCTGTTCACTTCAGTTTTTTCATTGTAAAACAAGTTGGAGAAGAAAATGGCAAACCACTCTACTGTCTTTGCTAAGCAAACCCCAAATGGGGTCATGAAGAGGTCAATATGACTGAACAACATAAATGGATGCTATTTGGAGAGAGACAACAGGACATTGGCTCCATTTACAGAGAGCCCAGATGACCCTGGGTCCCATTGAGGGAGGGTGCAGACAGGGAGAAGTAGGGTTGAGTTTACCTGCTGTCCTTTTTTTTATCATTTATATTTCCTGCCCTGGGTCAATGTCATGGTTGCCACACTCAAGTTATAACTCTATTGTCATCAATCAGAGGACCACAGAAAATAGGTCTTGAACAGGAAAAGGCCATCTGATCCAACTCACTCATTTTCCTGATGAGGAAACAGACTCAGAGAGGTTAGATGACTTGCCCAGGGTATGTGACTATTAACTGTATAAGGCAGGACTCAAACTCAGGACTATCTGACTCCAAATTCAGTGTGTTATATACTCTACCACTTAGATTCCTTCAGAAGAGCTAATCCATGACTCAGAACTTATTTCATATGACCTTTCTTCTTAAGGTTTTGTGGAAACTAGAATGAAACCTACTCTTAGCAACAGCAACCAGAAGAATTTCTTTTTCCATGAAAGTTTCCTGGCCATAAGACTGTCCTAAGGTGAAGAATTATATAATCCTCAGTTAAGTAAATGCTTAGCCAAAAAAAAAAATCTCATTAAAAAGTGAAAAACTATCCATGCATCTTTACTCTTCCTCCCCTAGTGGATTTTAAAAGCTACATCAGTGAACAACATCCCTTAAGAGGAATCAACTCTTTCATCCAAATGGTGATTTGCTTTTTAAAGAAAATTAAAAACCAGAAGAGTAATGGATGGCCCTAGCCTGGGGACTCCTGGGAGTTAATGCAGCTTTCAGAGATGGTATGTATTTGTGAGCTAATGTGAAAAGTCAGATGGATTTTAGGGGGAAAATGATGGCAGTGTGGATTGCTATTTACATGATTTAATACACAGATTCTGACTTTTCTGACTGGCCTGCCCTGTGAATGCATTAGACGTTTCCCCCCCAACAGAATGGAGGAAAGGAGCAAGAGATTGGGCACAACCTCTGCTGTATCCACTTAGAAGAGAAACTGGGACTTGAGAATAATTTAGACACTTGAAGAAGAACATGGTGCCCTGGCTTGTCTCCTCTTGATGTTGTCCAGTTTAATGACAGGATAAAAAACAGGTGTAGAAAAGAAGCAACTAAAGGACCAACTTTTGCCCTCAGTTGATCAAAGGGTGGTAGCAGGGGAGAGATAGAGGAGTTAGGATACTGCTGGGCAGATACTGCTGGGCAGGCGTCCAGTCAGACAGGGAGAAGCCCACTCTAAATGAGCAAAGGCACTGAAAGTGTCATCAGTTCCTCACCTCGAAGTCCAGTGCCCTCTAGATTTGGTTCACTTGGTAAAATTTCCAGTTGCCCCACACTATCCCCGGTTGAGACGTTATACATCCTTTTGGGTACAGAATCAATCCACCAATTAACTACCATTTTATGAAGTGCTGATTATGTAATCCACTTTGTGCTAGACTTTGAGGATGAAAAGTGGGATAGTTCTTATGCTTAAGGAATTTACCTTCTACTGGTGCCATATAAGTCTCCACTGCATTGCTTTTTAGTAGTTCTAGAAACCCACTGCTCCTTTTTTAGTTGTTTGGATCCTTAAAAATCTGTATAGTCTTCAGTAATTCACTTTATCTCCCTCAACCTTAGTTTTCTAGCCAGGAAAATGGCTGAAGGGTAGTTGGTCTATATGGCCTCTATGAGCTGTGGTTGTGTATCCATTCTCTGCCCCTCTTCCTTTCTTTTTTTTGAATCAAAAGGGCAGCCAAGGTCTTCCAGCTCTTCCTGTCTTACTTGAAGCACTACCTGGAGCTATTAGAATGCATCAAAGCTCTAGCATGCTTAACTCTCCAGCAGCATTACAGGTATTTTCATGATCTATGGTGGATTTAGTCAATTAAAATTTGATATGCATATACATGTTTTGATATGACATGGATGGTTAGTCATGTGGAACGCTCTAGTTATGACATGCGGGACAAGTTAAGATGAGAAACTGCATATCATCCTAACTCTCAAAATCTAATTGCTATATCTTAAGGTAACATCACTCTTGCCCCATACCTTGACCAGTTTCCTGAGGGACTTTCATGCAACAGCATAGGGGGGGTGAGGGAGTAAAGATGTGACTCCTGATTGGCTACCAGGTTATGCCTTCAATGCAGAGGACATTTCTTTGAATTCAGAGAGTCCAGGGAAAGAGGTCAAGGATTTCAAGAGAGAGCACTGATAGGCCAATGAGAACTTTTGAGTGTTGGACAAGATAGCCTCTTGGCACTGAAGATTATTGTGTCTTTGTCCTTTGTTCTCGAAGAGCACCATGACATCAAGATGATGACACAATTTGCAGTTGACGTTGATTTGAGTGAGGAAGGGTTGTGCAAAGTCACTAACCTCACTTTCTCCTCCAGAGCCATCTGTGTCCAGTGGCCAGATATTCATCAGGATGACTGGAGATGGCCCAGGATGCAATGGGAAATCTGAGCCCACACAGGATGAAAAGGACTGGATTGTCTTTGGGAAATTGCAGATACGGGAAAGTTAACCCCCAGTGTTCCCCAATGATTCCAATTAAGGGAATTAACCTTTAATTACTGGTGCCTGAAATCTAGATAATGCTAAGAACAGATTCCTTCCTCACCCCCAAGATTGTTTTCTCTCCTTGGTTGAGTTAAGATCTTACCTCTCTTCTGAAAAGCTCATTTACTCTTGTATATTTATCTACTCTCATCTGTTCAACATTCTAATTTCTGTTTACTGCCTACTTTGATAAAGAGGTTTATTAGCTTTCTATGATGGGTATTTGGATAAACAGTGTATGGTAGAAGAGAGCTAAACTACGGAAGGTAAGCTATAATCTTCCCCTTTGGAGGGACCAGGGAAACTACCTTTTGTTTTGAACCTCTTGCAGAGAATGTTATATCCCTAGATGACAAATATTTGAGGTATGATAGTTATATAAAATTCCATTATAATACCCCCTTGGAAATAGGATACTGAAGGAGGAATCACTTGTCCACAATCAGATTGGGTCCTATTTGTCATTTCCTCTCCACTGGAATATTAGGATAAAAAAATAGCTTCAAAAAGACTAAAATGCTAGCTTAAGTAAAAATAGCAAATATAGATGAATATCAGATTTTTGGGGGGTGATGGTATTAAGATTTTTGGAATTATCTAACCCCAATACTCCAGTTGTTAGTTTTTCCCTCCCTTCACTCTTGTCATGATGTGGTATAAATATATAGGTATATCAGCAATTTTCTTACATATCATATCCTTTAATAATTCTATTATTAAGTTGATAATTCCAATTAAGTTGATATAAGTAAGTTGCTTGAGGATAGTAATTATCTTGCTTTTGTATTTGTGTCCCCAGCAGCTACTGAAATGCTTGGTGAATACAAAAAGTTTAACAAATGCTTGTGATTTTGATTGAGAGTGCTGTGCTTACAGTCTGTCATTAACTTGGTTTTGTTTTTCTTATTTTGATTTTACCTATTATAGGGCCATGAAATCCTTTCTCTAGAACCTGTACATGGAGGTGAAGGTTATGCATTAAGTTAGACTGAAGGAACAAACCAGGATGTTTCTCTGGTTACTAATTTTTATGAGCATGTTGTAATAGAGTAATTTATATGGCAAGAGCAGTCCAGAGCAAAGTTTGAGTAAATCTCAACAAGAATTATGGTCTGCATTGTTGGGTACATTGAATCTCAGTTTCTTTGCTACTGTAGGGTGAAACTTTGCTAATAATTAATCAGAAAATCCTCAACTGGGTATCCAGTCACTTGGAAAACCAATCTTAGTCACTCTAACTGGTGGGAATTTTCAGTCAAAAGTTCTTTTGATGTGATACCAACACTGATGCATGTGAAATTAAATTACTTTATGATTTGTGAACAGTCATGCTGAAGAGTTGAAATATTGCTGAACTTAGATTTAATATTTTGGCCTATGAACTCAAACTAAATTGCAAACAGTTTCTTTAAACAATAACTTACTTAGAAATTACCGTTTAGGGAATTTTGTGCTGCCCCATGAATATAAGTAGATTCAGAACATGGTCTAGCAAGGCAGTTTGGGGATCCTGGCTCTGAGAAAGGTTGTCTGGCCTGGATCCTAGGAGATGAATTGGACAGCAAGGGCCCTGAAGGTTTGGTTAGATTGGAATGACCTTGAGCCCTTCTGAGCTCCTGAGGAAGGAGAGGAGCTGTGTCTGCTCTCAAACTGTAGGATTGCCTCTGGAGTTGAATTCAGATAACTGTTGACATGAAGATATTGAAGACACTTTATTAATAGATCCTGAGCTACATGGTAAGGGGAGGGATTGGAAAAGGAAACTGTCCCCTTTAAGACCAAGAGAGACTACTTTCTTTAAGGGCAGGGGTTTTTTGGAAGACCCTAAAGTTCTAATTATTTTAAAGGTGAAATTTTGCTCTTCCCTGCTTTAACACAAATTTATTTTCTCTTCTGTCCACCTCTCCAAATTGAGGAAGAAAAAAAGGAAAAACAAAATCTCTAATAAATAGGCATAATCAAGCAAAACAAATTTCTTTACTGGTCAGGTCTAAACATATCTCTCTCAACACCTTGAATCCAAGATCACTTCTTTGTCAGCAGGTGGGGAACCATCAGTCCTCTGGAGTTATGGTGGGTCCTTGGGTTGATAGGAATTCTTAAGTTGTTTAAAGCCGTTAATGTTTAAAATGTTGCATAAATTGTTCTACTCTTACTTAGTTCATTCTGTATAAGTTCATATAAATCTTCCCAGATTTCTCTGAAATCAATCTTTTGTTAATTTATTATAACAAAATAACATTCCATTATGTTCATATGCCATGTTCCTCTAGTCGTTTCCCCACTGATGGATACTTTCCTGATTTCCAGTTTTTCTTACCACAAAAAGAGCTGTTGTGAATATTTTTATACACATGGCTCCTTTGTTTCTTTCTTTGATCTTTGGGATATAGCGTTTATTAAGCCCCTATGACAGTGAAAAATAATGAAACAGTCTCTACCTTCAAAAAGCTTACATTCAAATTGAAAGAAAAAATATAAACACAGATAAGTCATGCAAAATATGTACTAAGTAAATTCCAGATTTGAGAAAAGGTGCTAATAACTAGTGGGACCAGTTTTTTGTTTTGCACATAGTAGATATTCAATAAATTTTACAAAATCATTCATCAGGATACGTCTTAGAAGTGGTATCTGATTTAAGTTTCAGAGGATCATAGGTCTAGAGTTGAGAAATCCTTCAGAGTTCAACCCTAAAATTAGTTCACGTTGTTCAACTCTATAATTTTATAAATGAGGAAACAGACCCTGACAGATAAAATGATTTGTCCAACATCACCTGCATAGAAAGTAGCGGAGTTGGGATTCAAACCCCTGTCTTTTGACTCTCACTCCAGTACTTTCTCCATTGTACCACACTACCTTGAAGGAAGTCAGGCATTCTATGAGCTGTCTGTGTGGAAAGTGTTCAATCTTGGCAGGAGAGATCTGACAAAGGCTTATTTGAATTTCTTCTCCTTATCCTGACCAATCCTCTCCAGGAGATGCTAACAAGCAATGATGTTATCTGAAAAACATGACAGAAAAAGGGAGGATGAGACATGACTGGTCTGAAAAACCTTTAAACTGTGCAATGAGCCCTCTCCACCTTAGTGCTTTTGGGAGTTTGCCCAGTGCAATGGACAGCAATCTTTCCCAGGGATGTTTACAGGAAAACTGAATGTAATGTTCAGGTCTCCTAATGAATTGCTTTTTGTGGCCAAGGTAGAATGACACAGGATATATCGATTCCTTCCCCCAGAGAGCAGAAGTGGGGAATATAGACCGAAACTAAATGTCGTGTCCAGATCTCTTACTGAGCTGCTCTTTATGGCCAAAGGGGAGTAATACAGGATTTTAGACAGAACTCCTTCCCATTGAGGGCGTGATGGGGACATACAAACAGAATCAACTGGAAGAACCAGTGAATCCATGAGTGCAGCCTTCGACTGGTAAACCAAACTTGAGACTGAAGGATGTCAGTGGGATAGGGGCATTGTTGCCAGGCATCTTTTGTGTCTGTGAGAGAAAATGAACATTCTTCCAGTGATTTGCTTGCTATTTGTCTAATTCCACCTGTCATTAGATCGAGGTGGGTGAAGATATATCTCGGTTCCTTGAGATGTGGAATAAGACCAATGTAGGGAGTCATTCTCTTCAGTCTGGGATACTGATGTACACAGTCACTGCTGTCTCTGCAATTTTCCCTGTGTCATCCTCCCAGATCCAGAGAAGAAAGAACCAAGCTGCTTCTGGAAGCTGGGTTTTTTACTGGACATTTGTGACTTGATGAATGCTAGCCACATATTATTGTAGCCAGATGTTGGTACAGCTTCCTGGGAGCATGGTTTAGAGAGTCACTATGAAAGGCACTTACTCCCCTAACTCAGAGGGTAATCCCTCTCTGGAGCATGCAGACAAGGTTACAATGAAAAGCAACACTGCACTCAAAGCTAGGAGGAGTAACTTCAGTGATGTCTTTATGCATAATGAAACTGGCTGTAAGTCATCTTTTAGAAACTATCCTGCTAGGGAGGCAGCATGATGACTCCACAGAATTAAGAAGACCTAAGTTCAAAGTCCAGCCTCTGACATTCTTCAAATGAGAACACTAATTTATCTAAACATGACACAAGAAGGAGAATGGTGGTGTGTGGTCAGTGGAGAGAGAACCGGCCTCAGGGTGAACAAAGGTTCATGTCCTTGTGATTCCAACATAAAAAGCAAGCATTGACCTAAATTGGAAGAGGACGTTTCCTTTCTGAAAGTTTCCTAGACTTAGCAAATCACAGGTCTGGCCAAAAGTAAATAAATGGTCTATTGTTGAGCAATGGGCTAGTTTCTGAACCCAGACCCTTTAATGATGGATGTAAATAGGCAGAGCTGAACGTTACAGTGGCTAGTCTGATAGCTCTGACCTTAATGAGTTCTTATATAACTTAGTTGTTCTTCCCAATGAAGGAAGAGTGAGAATCATTGATAGAGAACTCCTCTAGCAGAAACTTTCACATTTTACAGAGCAAGCAGCTGGGGCCCAGAGGAAAGAAGAAATCTCCTAAAGGTCAGAAAATTAGGATGTACTTTCATCCTCTCCCTACTCTGCTTCTGACTCTCTAGATTTTACCATCATTTCTCCATTCAGGGATCCCTACCCCTCCCCTTTAAGGTCCTTTTTATGAGTTGTCTTCCTCTAGCAAAATGTGAGCTCCTTGAGGGCAGGGAATTTCTTTTTACTTTACTTAGCATTGGGTCTGGCACAAATAATAGCAATAAATGCTGGTTGACTTGAACTTTGGGGCATGTAGATGATACAGTGGATTGAGCATTGAGACTAGAATCCAGAAGATCTGAGCTAAATCTGACCTAGGATACTACTAGCTGCATGATCCTAGGCAAGTCACTTAAATCCCTAGTTGCCTCATTTCCTCATCTGTAAAATGGGGACACACTGGAGAAGAAATTGGCAAACCTCTCCAGTAAAATTTGCCAAGAAAACCCCATAGACAAAGTCTGTAGGGTCACATACAGTTAGGTGTACTTGAATAAGAATAAGGCTCTGGGAAAGCTCAGATGCCTTTTAAATTTTGTTTTAGTTATTAATTATAAAGCCAGGACTTGAATCTAGGTCTTCTATCAGACTTGGACTAAATCACGAGGATTTAGAAGCTCCTCTGTTGAAAGGTCTTTCTACATCCAAACCAGTATTGTGGGAAGGTGTTTCATCTGTTTTTTTTTCTGGACCTGAGCAATAAAAAATTTATTTAACTTTTTTAGAGAAAAAGACATTTTGCTATGGATGCAGAGCACCTCTAATTAATAATAGTTAGAGCCATGAATGGAGAAGGGCTATTGAGGTTTTGTCCCAGGGCAGAAAATTGTGTGGAATCAATAGCACCATTGCAGGCCTCCCTACTGGCTCAGTTTCCCTTCCCCCCACTCCAGGGGCTTCATCCCAAGGCTTTTTCCTCCCCTACCTGCCCCATCCTTACTTTCTTCCATTCTGAAGGATTAAAAACCATACAGTTTTCCAAGGAGTTATTCTTCACTCTGTACCTTCTTCCTCCCAATGACTACCTTCTAGGAATGACCACATCTGCCTCTCACCCTCATTGCTACTTACTCCAGGAAAGATGATGGCTAGTTTTGTCTCTGACAATAGCCCAGAGTTATATAGTGCATTAAAGTTTGCTAAGAGCTTTCCTCTCAGTTCTCTCTTGTAAATATTACTATACTTCCTTTTTCTAGAAAGTGAAACTGAGTCTCAGAGTCTTTCAATGACTTGCCCATGGTCACATAGCTAGTAATGCCTGAGTAAGGATTTGAATCCAGATCTCTCTCTCAGTTCAATACTCTTCTTGCTACAGGAAAGACAAGCTTACCAAGCATTTCAACTGTCCCTAGTGTATATTTCAGATTAAAAACCTAAACATTTATATGAAAATTTCCCCAATCATCTTCTAGTTCTTGGCAACTCCCTTAGCCCCTAGCATGGTACATAGAAGAGCCTAATTAATATTTTTTAATGATCAAATGAGAGATGGTTTTGGATAGTGGGTGGGGCATAGAACTTGGAAGCTGAAAGATCTAAGCTTAAATCTGGGTCATCTGTAAAACATAATAATAGCTCTCATTTATGCAGTGCTTACTATGTGCCAAACACTGTGCTACATGCTTTACAAAGACTCCCTCATTAGATCTTTACAACAATCTTGGAAGGTCAGTGCTATAATTCTCCCCATTTTATAGTTGAGGAAACTGAGGTTAAGGGATTTGGTCAAAGTCATACATGTAGTCAAGTGTCTGAGGCAAGATTTGAACTCAGGTCTTTATGGCACCAGACCCAGCCCTCTATCCACTGCTCCCTCTTAAAACATAGACAATAATAGCATCTATTTTCCGGGGTTGTTGTGAGGATCAAATGATGTAATATTTGTGAAGTGCTTTGCAAACATTAAAGTGCTAGCCATCACCACCACCTCTACCAATGCCACCATGACGATGACAACTACTGCTATTTTCAGGGCCTCAGTTTTCTTATCTATAAAATGAAAGATTAGACTAAATGGTTTATAAGGCACCTTCTAGTCCTAAATCTGTCATCCTCTGATCTTGTTGCCTTATCTAAAACAAATTCTTGACTCAAAGATGATTCTTCCTTTAGAGTTCCTTAACCAGAAAGTAGGTGGACAGAAAAAAAGGAGGCTGAACTATTTCTGCCTTACAAAGTCCTTGTGCCTTCTGCTTAATAATTCGTAAAGGCCATTTATAGCTCTAAGAATGATGTAGCCAGAAGATCAGAGCATACTTCACTCTTAAGAATCAAAGGTGAGGACTAAGGAGGGAGTTCAGTAATTTGGCTTAACTATAGGTATCAGAGGTCCCCTGCCTGGGTTTTTTGGTCAGATAAGTCCCTTTGGAAAAGTTTAGAGTCCTCTGTTAGTATATTTAACCAGTATATAAAGTGAACTGTTAGGAGTGAAATTGAAATTCCTTCCCCTCAGATTTAGTAACAAGTCACAGAATCTCAGTCTCAAAGGGTCCAGGGCCATCTCATCCTACCTGTAACTGATCAAGAATCCTCCTTATACCATGGTGGACAAGGGGTCTCCATCCTTATGGTAGAAAATCTTTAGAGACAGGAAATCTACCACCTCCTGGAAGAGTTTATTCTGTATTTTTGTAGCCCTGACTTTTAGGAAGTGTTTTCTTATTTCAAACTCAAGTCTTCTACTCTTGGACTTCCAATTCTTGCTCCTAGTTCTCAGGTCAAGAAGAGCACAGCTCCTTCCCACTTCCACAGGATAACCCTTTAAATACTGGAAAATAGCCCTAACATCTGCTCCCTCTTGGTTTTCTTTTCTCATGATTCTTTCAAGCAAATATCCTATAAAATGTTTCTCACATAGCATAATCTATAGCCTTCTCACTATCCTAGTCATCCTCTCCTGGGTGTTGTCTAGTGTATATGAGTCCTTTCTAAAATTCAGTACCCAGACCTGAGCACCCTAATGAGACTGACCACAGCAGAACCATCCCCTTCCTCATTTTGGGCTTTATATTTCTCTTAATTCACATTGGCTTTGCTGGCCACCAAATTGTTGACTCATATTGAGATTTTGGTCCACTTAAATCCCAAGATCTTTTTCACTGAAACTAATGTTTAACCACACTTCCTTTAACTTGTGTTTGTGAAGGTGATTTTTGTACCTGTCAAAAACTTCATGTAAGTTCTAGTACCTAAAGTGGGGTGTTGGGGAGGATTATCTGAAGTGCAAAGATACTTTTGGTTGAAATGGTAATAAAAAATGATGGGAGGAATTTCTCAGTATTCAGAAAAATCTCTGAAATTGGGGACAAGGTAGAATATATACATACATATATATATATATGTATATATGTACGTGTGTGTATATATATGGAGAGAGAGAGGTTTGTGTTACATTCAACCATGATAATAAAGATTTCACTGAGAAGTGATGGCACTTTTATAGAGTACTTTTAAGAATTCATCCTGAGATACAGGCAAGGGAGAACACAGCAAACATAGCTTTCATTAGGTAAAGTTGAAAAATGTATCTGCTAGACTGGCTAAGGGAGTACACCCCAAATAAATAAAATTGGAAAGCTAAAATAATATATTTCCAGAATAAGACAGCAATCTCAACCACCTGATGAAAGGAATGATTTAGCTACAGGATAGAAAGGTTGGCATGCTGAATATAAAGTACTCCTTAATCAGCTTTGCTTTAATAGCTATTTTTCATCAATGATCCAATAGTATAGTTTTTAGATAAATTCCAGAAAGTCTTGGGACTGTCAGTGATGTACAAGTCAGAAGGGAAATCAACAAAACCATGTATCTCCAGAGAAAATTCATTGTATAAATCACATGTAACCAAGGGAGCTGTTAATAGGGAGATAGGAAAAGACTTTGGACTTTCCGAAGTGTAGAAATAAGCTCATAGGCAGTACATATGATAGTATTTGAACCTACTGCTTATCACTCATGAAGCAGAAAACAACTGTTGATGATCTGTTTGAGATGAACTAGGTCCTAGGGTCAGGAATTAGGAAGACTCAATGTCAAATCTAACCTCAGATAAGTTTCTAGCTATTTTACCATTGTAAGTCAATTAACTTTTGACTGCCTCAATTTTCTGAATAGATAGGTAATATGGTCCAACATGAGTTTTAAGAATATTAAATTTGACAACTGAATTGAAAGTGGATTAAAGTGGGAAAATAATCCAGGCAAGGAAATCAAATAGCAAGTCACTGAAATAGACCAGTGGTGAGATGATGAGGGACTGCATCAGAGTGGTGGTAGTATTTAAAGAGAAGCTAGTATATACAAAAGAGAGAATGAAGATTGATATCTGGATTGCAAGTGTGGGCAGATAGTGGTGCCATCCATAGTAATTGTTGTGGTTTGTCTCTTGTTTGTTGTTGTGAGGCATTAATGAGATAGTATTTGTAAAATGCTTACCCTGGCACATAGTAGGTGTTTAATAAATGTTTGTTCCCTCCCTCTCTAGTCATGCACCTTTGCTGCTATATAGTTTTCATGTGAGAGCTATGAACAAGACCTTGGAATTCCATTCATTTCCCCCTCATTGTATGAGTTTCTGTGTCTCCCTGGGGAGATATATCCTGTTTCTAAGTTTCCAGGAGGACCAGAACTCTGAGGACAGTCAGGAATCATCATAGGTTGTTCAGACCACAAAGTATGATAACTGATGATGAAATCTGCCCAAAGATTCCAGGACCCTTGAGTCTGATAATGGTCTCCCAAAGTTACTTTAATTTTGTGTTGTATCTATCTTATATTTTCTTCTCTGAGTAAGCATTTTTTGTCTTTGTATAATGTAAACTTCTTGAAGGAAGAGGCTATTTCTATTTTTTTGTTCTTGTATTTCTAGTGCCTAGTGCAGTCCCTTAAATATACCAGAGGTCAGAAACCTGTGGCCTCAAGGCTTCACATGACCCTCCAGATCCTCAAGTGCAGCCCTTTGACTGAATCCAAACTTCACAGAACAAATCCCCTTAATATAAATATTTGTTCTGTAAAACTCGGACTCAGTCAAAAGATCACACCCAAGGTCCTAGAAGACCACAGGTTCCCCACCCCTGTTAAATAAGAAGGCTCTTACTGAATACATTTTGAATAAATAAATACAGGGATATCAGTGGAATACAAAGGTAAACCACTGGTGAACCTTCATATTTGCTATGTGACCTGCTTGCCTTTCCCCACCCCCAACAATAATGTCGATAACTTTATAGAATGCTTTATTATAGACTTTATATAATTTAATAGACTTTATATAACATTATAGAATGCTTTAAGTTTGACAAAACACTTCACAAAGATTATCTCATTTGATACACACAACAACCTTGTGATTTAGGTATTGTTGCTATCCCCATTTTGAAGTAGAAGAAACTGAGGTTATAGTAACTTGCCCAGGGTCATTTAGCTATTGAGTATCTAAGCTGGATTTGAACTTGGTTCTTCCTAATTCCAAGACATTCCATCCACTGCTCTACGTGGCTGGTTTCTTTCTGCAGTTTTCCATTTATAAGGTACATCAGTTCAGAGCTTGCCTTTGAAGTTGAGTTCCCATTTGGAATGAAATAGCAGTCCCAATCCACCCCCAATCCACCCAAATCCAAAGGCCTACTCTGCAGCTCCGGCCTATGTTCAGAGCTGAAGTGACTCAAATGACAGCCTCTGTCCTTCTATTGGTTCCATTTTTAATTTTCTCATTAAGCTGAACTCTGCCAAGAATTCTAATGGGAATGAGCTCCTGTATTCTGGGTGGCACTTTGGAGGCCCCTCTGGAGATCTAATTAGCTTTAAGTCATTTTATCTGAAAACTTGGTACTTTCCTATTTATGGTATCTCCTCACAGGTAATGAACTGGTACTCGTTCTTGGCTTTAGGGCATTTATGAAAGATTTTGCACTGGGTTTGAAAGTTTAAATGGATGATTCCCCAGCACTGAACCTCAATTGTCTATGGATTTCTTTTTTTCTTCCCCCCCCCACCTTTTTTTAGTGAGAAAGAATGAAATTAAAACAAATTAGCTGCAAAGTAAATTTGGGTAGTGGCAAGGTGAGGTGAGAGTGGGGAGGGGAGGGATAGGGAGTGAATCATGGAAAGAAGAGGTAGCTTGGTGATCTGAAAAGAGTACTAAACTTGGAATGAGACAACCTGGCTTCAGGTGCCAAATTCTACCACTTACTGTACACATGGAGAAATTTCTTTTCCATTTTGGATCAAATGAGATAACATTTGTAAAGCATTTAGCCTGGTGCCTGGCATATAGTAGGGGCTTAATAAATGTTTGTTTCCCTCCCTCTCTTCCCTTTATTGAGTCTGCTTTCCCTCATTTATAAAAGGAGGGAATAGGAAGGAATGACCTTAGAGTTTCTTTTATACTTTATGATTTAAAGTAGGAAAGTGTCTAGATTAGAAGACAGAAGAACTTGGTCACTTTCACCACCCATCCTTGTAATTTTCAGTTAACCTTAGTGGATGTCAGTATCCTCATCAATGAAATAAGACAGTTGGACTATGTGATCTCTATGGTCCCTTCCTGCTGCAGTACCCTGTAATCCTATACTCCTGGAAATAGGTATTTAATGAATTCATAATGAACGAATGATTAAAAAAGGAAAAGCAGAGAAAATAGTTCAAATTTAGTAAAAATATTATTGCTCTAATTAGTATCATGCCCATAAACTAAGAAAATGAACTTTAATGGAGGAAATGATCCTAGGGGCAGATTAGAGGGTGAGTAAAGGGAGAGGCAAATAGCAAGAGGTGAAAATAAAAGAATGAAGAGAAATGAAAACAGACTGAGAGTTTGAAATTCTTCAGCAAAACCATTTGGCAGTTATTTGCTAATTACATTTGGGTGTTGTTTGAATTCTGGTGTTGAAAGTGATATGATAACTAATAATTACTGATGAGAAGCACCTGGACGAGTTATCCTCGGTTAATGCATGAGGAGGGAAGCGTGCTATTAAAAACTTTGCTCAGGAACTCCCAGCAGAGCAAACAGGTACAACAAGCAGGCAGTTTGTTTGCGAGCAGACAGTAAGACGTGAAGAACAGGGGAATCTCACTTTCTTCAGGGTTGGAGAGACAGAGAGAGAGAGAGAGAGAGAGCTGTTTCAGTGACCCGAAGAGACTGTGTGCTATTTCTGTGTTTCTTCCAGAGGGAATCGACGCTTACATTGCAGCATAGTTTTCCTGCTAGGAGAAAGAGTCAAAGGTTTGGAGGAAGACCGATCTTGTCTATCAATTGTTCAAAAAATATGAAATATTCTCCTGTAGGATGGAAGAAAAGATATCAGAAAAGAAACAAAGGTTAAAAAAAGCCTCTGAGGAAACAGTGATAAACAATGAAGCAAGAACAAGAGGGAGAAGAAATTGGAAAGTTGGAGAATATGCCTATATGAGGAGGAAGAGGTGAGTCACTGGCACATAGTAGGTGCTTATCAAATGCTTCTTGCATCAGACTGGAAAGATTTCTGAGCCCTTGGAACTAGTTAATTGGCATGTTGTTTTCCCCATAGAAGATGCATATAGACCTTCTGAAGAGGAAGCTGTCTATATCTCCTTATTCCCTCCTCAATTACACATTAAAACGACTTTTTCTTGTTGTCGTTCTGGGCATCTGGGTGGTATACAGTAGATAGAGCCTGGCATCTAGGGTCAGGAAGACCTTAGTTCAAATCTAGCCTAAGATGCTTCCTAACTTGACCTAACTTGACTCTTGTTGAGAGCTGCTTAACCATTATTTGCCTCAGCTTCCTCATCTGAAAAATAGGGGTCATTATAGCACCTCCTTCCCAGAGTTGTTGTGTAGCTCAAATGATACAATAATTTTAAAGTGCTGAGCACAGAGCCTGGCACATAAATGCTCTTTAGATGTTAGCTGTGATGATGATACTTCATAAGCCTCAGCTTGTTCTGCATGACTGTGTGCTGAAGACCTTCCTTTAGGTCAGAAGATACTCTTGACTAGCGCTGATCACTCAGATTATCTATTGATCACCCTTCATTCTCTGTATATGGCTGCCTTGCTTGTTCTGCATGACTGTGTGCTGAAGACCTTCCTTAGGTCAGAAGATACTCTTGACTAGCGCTGATCACTCAGTTTATCTATTGATCATCCATTCTCTGTATGTGGCTGCCTTGCTTGTTCTGCATGACTGCATGCTGAAGACCTTCCTTTAGGTCA
>CM053771.1:516111487-516131792 GCA_028658325.1 Potorous gilbertii | reverse complement strand
CTTGGTTTCTCAGAAAGTCATTAGCCTCTATCTGTTCCATTCTAATTTTGAGAGAACTATTTTCTTCAGTGAGCTTTTGAACCTCTTCTTCCACTTGACCAATTCTGCTTTTGAAAGCATTCTTCTCCTCATTGGCTTTTTGAACCTCTTTTGCCAATTGAGTTAGCCTATTTTTCAAGGTGTTATTTTCTTCAGCATTTTTTGGATCTCCTTTTGCAAGGTATTGACCCATTTTTCATGCTTTTCTTGCATCTCTCTCAATTCTCTTCCCAGTTTTTCCTCCACCTGTCTAACTTGATTTTCAAAATCCTTTTTGAGCTCTTCCATGGCCTGAGCCCATTGGCTATCTATTTCAGATGTTTGGGATACAGAGGCCTTGACTCCTATTTCTTTCCCTGATGGTAAGCATTGTTCTTCCTCATCAGAAAGGAATGGCGCAATCATCTTCTCCCCAATAAAATAACCTTCTATGGTCTTATTTTTTTTTCCCTCTTCTGGGCATTTTCCCAGCCAGTTACTTGACTTCTGAGATTCCTCTCCACCCCTGCCTCACTAGTGCTTGGGGTCTGAGATTCAAATGCTGCTCCCCAACCTGAGGGCTTTCAGTGGTGGGTGGGGCTGCTAGTCAATGGGAGCTTAAGTTCTGATGCTCAGGTGGGGGCAGGACCACCTCACAAGGCTCAGTTCCCTCAGGGGGTTTATACAGAGTAATGGACCCCAGCTCCTGCCTGCTCCAGGAGCCCCTGGCCACCGCTGCCTCTGCTGCTGCCTCCCGAGGGGGCCTGAGTTATGGAGACACCCTGCTCCCCTCTCAGCCAGCCCAGAAGTTTCTCTCACTGATCTGTAGCACCTGTAGGTGGAGGGACCTTCGTGGCCGCCAGAGATTCCATCCCTGAAGCCTGCTCGGATCTGCTTCTCTTGGTGCTGTGTGGCCAAGGGAGGGCTGGCCAACTGATTTTTTAAATGAAAAAAATAACTCCCACAGAGGAGAACGGACTTGCCCAAAATTACAATGAGGTGACAAGTGGCAAAGTTGAAATTTGGACCTAGGTTCTCTGATTCCAAATCAGTGTCCTTTACATTCCATCAGAAGGGACCTGCCCAAGATCACATAGCAGAGCTGGCATTTGAATTCGGGTCCCCTGATCCCAAATCCAACAGTGTTTTCCATGCAACCCACTTCCTTCTCTTCGCTCTCTAGGAAGCCTTGTCATTTGATCCTATATATTCATTTAATAAAGGAAAGTTGAATTCTATCAATGACATGGGAAAGAGAGTTCTATGGGTCATAACTAAAGCTACAAATTAATAAAACATCTTGTGACAAGAACTGTCAAAATGAAGACATAATTAATTGACAAGTTAAGCTCAAATTGCTCCTAGAGGGGAAATTCAAAGAGTATTACTTTGATATTCAGGAAGAGGTCACTTCTGAAAGTAAAAAATCATTATGGAGAAAGTGCTTTTAAAATGAGAAGGAGGCAGAGAGGAAGAAATAAGGAATGCTCTGTTGTCTTCTGCCTTGGTCTAGGCTCCAGAACATTAGTGAAAGGGTGTGATTGTCGCACAATGCAAATAGGCTTTATCATTCACATAAATGAAAGGGGCTACCTTCCTTGGATCCTAAACTAAAGGAAATTCTCCTTTGAAAAAATAATCCTGTCTCTGGAATCCTTAGTCTCTAGGTTTGGCTGCAAACCTGGGATGATTTTCTCAGAATCACAGGATCTCAAAGTAGAAAAAGACTTCATAGATTTCTAGCTCTGTCTGAACTTTTAGCAAGAATTTCCTAACATATCTGGAGAGCAGTCCTCCAACATGTGCTTGAAATCCTCCAGGAATGTTGATCCCACCATCACTACCTCAAGGGGGTCTATTCAGCTTTTGGACAGCTCTCATTGTTAGTAAATGTTTCCTCATACCAGCCTCAGTTTTTCTTTTTGCAACTTCCACTTAACTACTCCTTCTTCTGTCTTCTGTGGTCAGACAGAACAAGAAGAACCCTCCTTCCACCTGACAGTCTTTCAAATACCTGAAGTCATTTAGGTATGCATAGATTACAGGGAGGATATCTTGTTGACTTTTGCCCAGAGGGGAATAGGAAAGGGAATAATTAATATGAACGTTCCCCCAGTATGTACCATCACATCCCTTTTATGCTTTATACACCTTATGTCGAGACAGTTTTCAAGTCCACCTCTCCCCAAGTCTTCTCTTCTCCAAGTCAGATACCCTCAGTTTCAACTAACCTGCAAAAGGTATAAATTCAAGGTTCTTCATCATCCTGGTTACATGTGTCTATACATTATCCATTTTATCAGCATCCTACCTGAACAGTTGTGAACATAACTGGCCATGATATTCCAGATATTGTCTGACAAGAGTAGAGTACCACGAGAATACCATCTCCCTAGGCGTGGATACTAGGAGGATGGACCAAATGTAGACTAAGATTTCATTGAGGCAGCTAAGTGGTTCAGTGGATAGAGTGCTGAACCTGGAATCAGGAAGGACTGAGTTTAATCTTACTTCAGACATTTACTAGAAGTCTTATCCTGGACAAGACACTTAATTTCTGTTTGCCTTAAGCGTCTGTAGAAGGAAATGGCTAACTATCCAGTATTTTTGCTAAAAAACCTAAACCTATAGACAGTTTTACTGTACTATGGTCCCTGAGATCATGAAGAGTCAGACATGACAGAACAACTGAACAACAGCAAGAAGAACACGTTGACTGTTTTTGGCTTCCATATACACTCGACTCATATTGAACTGGAAGTACAGAAAGATACATAGATATTTTTTGGAGCAGTTACTGTCTATCCGTACTTTCCCCATCCTCTACCCTCTGAAATAGATTCTTTGAACCAAAGTGCAAGATATTACATTATATCTAATAAATTTAATCATATTAGATTTGGTCCATCCTTCCAGGCTGTCAAGTTCGTTTGTTTTTTTAAATTTTTTAAATATCTATTTATTTTTCATTTTCAACATTCATTTACACAAGATTTTGAGTTTCAAATTTTCTCCCCATGTCTCCCCTCTGCCCATCCAAAAACAGTGTGCATTCTGATTACCACTTCCCTCAATCTGCCCTGCCTTTTATCATACTCTTCCCTTCTCTTATCCCATTCTCTCTATTTTCTAGTAGCGCAAAATAGATTTCTATACCCCATTACCTGTATATCTTAATTCCCAGTTGCATGTAAAAACAATTTTTAACATTCTTTTTTAAAACTTTAAGTTCCAACTACTTTCCCTTACTCTTTCTCCACCCATCCCCACCGAGAAGGCAAGCAATTCAAATATAGGTTATGCATGTGTAGTTATGCAAAATACTTTCATAACAGTAGTATTGTGAAAAACTAACTATATTTCCCTTCTTCCTATCCTGCCCCCCCATTCATTCTATTCTTTCTTTTGACCCTATCCCTCCTCAGAAGTGTTTACTTCTAATTAACCTCCTCCTCCCATTTATCTTCCCTTCTATCATCCTCCCCATTTCCCTATTATCCTCTTCCCCACCACTTCCCTGTAGTGTAAGATAGATTTTTCATACCAAATTGAGGGTGCATGTTATTCCCTCCTTAAGCCAAATGTGACAAAAGTAAGATTCATTCTTTCCCTCTCACCTCCCTCCTCTTCCTTTCCATTGAAAAAACTTCTTCTTGCTTCTTTTATGTGAAACAATTTGCCCATTCTATTTCTCCCTTTCTCCTGCCAATATATTCCTCTCTCACCTCTTAATTTTATTTTTTTATATATCATTCCTACCTATTCAACTTGCCCTATGCCCTCTGCCTATAGGTATGTAATCCTTCCAACTACCCTAATACTGAGAAAAGTCTCAAGAGTTACAAATATGATCTTTCCATGTAGGAATGTATACAGTTCAACTTTACTAAGTCCTTTATGATTTTTCTTTCTTGTTTACCTTTCCATGTTTCTCTTGATTCTTGTTTTTGAAAGTCAAATTTTCTATTCAGCTTTGGTCATTTCATCAAAAATGCTTGAAAGTCCTCTATTTCATTGAATGACCATTTTTTGCCCTGAAGTATTATACTCAGTTTTGCTGGGTACGTGATTCCTGGTTTTAATCCTAGCTCCTTTGACCTCTGGAATATCATATTCCAAGCCTTGTAATCCCTTAATATAGAAGCTGTTAGATCTTGTGTTATCCTGATTGTATTTCCAAAATACTCGAATTGTTTCTTTCTGGTTGCTTGTAATATTTTCTCCTTTACCTCGGAACTCCAGAATTTGGCTACAAGATTTCTGGGAGATTTCTATTCAGATCTGGTTCAGGAAATGATTAGTGGATTCTTTCCATTTCTATTTTACCCTCTGGTTCTAGAATATCAGGACACTTTTACTTGATAATTTCTTGAAAGATGATGTCTAGGTTCTTTTTTATCATGAGTGTCAGGTAGTCCAACAATTTTAAAATTATCTCTCCTGGATCTCTTTTCTAGGTCAGTTGCTTTTCCAGTGAGATATTTCACATTATCTGCTATTTTTCCATTCCTTTGGCTTTGTTTTGTAATTTCTTGATTTTTCATAAAGTCATTAGCTTCCATCTGCTCCATTCTTATCTTCAAGGAATTATTTTTTTCAGTGAGCTTTTGGGTGCCCTTTTCCATCTGGTCAGTTTTGCTTCTTAGGGCATTCTTCTCATTGACTTTTTGGATCTCTTTTGCCATTTGGGTTAGTCTATTTTTTTACAGTGTTATTTTCTTCAGCATTTTTTGGGTCTCCTTTAGCAAGCAATTGACTTGTTTTTCATGATTTTCCTGCATCATTCTCATTTCTCTTCCCAATTTTTGTTTTACTTCTCTTACTTGATTTTCAAAATTCTTTTTGAGCACTTTCATGGTCTGAAAATAATTCATATCTTTCTTGGAGTTTTTAGATGTAGAATTTTTGTCTTTGTTTTCTTCTGTTTGTATACATTGGTCTTTCTTGTCACCAAAGTAAGATTCTATAATCTGATTCTTTTTTTGGTTTTTGCTTATTTCCTCACCCATTTACTTGACTTTTGGGCTTATTGTTAAGGTAGTTCTCTGCTTCCAGTGGGGGAGGGGAGGTGTACCGTCAGTTATTCCATCCCACCACAATCTGTGGGCCTAGAGCTCCAGAAACAGTCACTGGTGCTGCTACTGCCACTGCTCCTGCCCCTGCTGCTACTGCTGTCATGGGCTCCTCCTCCTTGGACTCCTCCTCCTCAGCTCTTCCTCCCCCTCTGACCCCTGAGGCTGGGGTCTCACCACTATAATCTCTCACAAAGGTCCCACAGGTTTTTTCCACTGACCTTCCAATTTGTCCTCAGTATTTTGGGATCATGAATTCTGGAAACTGCCACAGGTATCTCCCCCCAAGGCCTGCTCAGTTCCCATCTGTGCTTGCATGGCCCACATGTGTGTGTCACACTCAGTGTGGTGTGACAGACACTTCCCGGCCACCTTCCAGCCTGTCTTGGGCTAGAGACTTGCTTCACTCAGTCATTCTGTGGGTTTCACAGCTCCAGAATTTGTTTAGAGTCATTTTTACAGGTATTTGGCTGGGCTTGAGGGAGAGCACTAGCAAGTCCCTGCTGTTACACTGTCATCTTGGCTCCATCCCCTGTCAAGATCTTTTTAGATGCTACCCCTGTCCTCCAGAGTGACAGGTCGGGAAGAATGGTTGGAAGTTTCAGAGATAAGCTTGGCTAATATATCAAGAATATCCAAATAATATACAACTAGCTCCCTGAAAGTGGAATGGGTTATTTCAAGATGCAGTGGGGTCTTCCTCCTTAGAAGTCTTCAAGCACAGACTGTAAACCACTAGTCACATATGTTGTAGTGAGTATTCCCGTTGAAGTATGGGTTGGATAAGATGATGTTTCACATCCCTTTCAACTCTAAAATGCTGTGATTTTGTCTGTGTGTATGAGAAAGAGAGAGAGAGAGAGAGAGAAACAGAGAGAGAGAGAGAAACAGAGAGAAACAGAGATGAAAGGATAGTAGATGGGTAAGTGGGTATAGAAAATAGATAGGTAGACAGAGAGATGTACTGATGGATGGATGGATGGACAGACAGGCAGGCACTGTGATAAGCCCAGGAGAAGTAAATAAAAGCAAGTCCCTGAGGAACTTTATCCTAATGGGAGAAGGAAACATATAAATAGCACTTGGAAAAGTGTTGAGGGTAAGAGAGGTGAACACTGGAGATGAACTAAAGTTCAATCTCTAGGATCCTTGTTTGCTTCCTCAGACATGTTTTACTTACAATGAATAAATCAGATTCGTGATTTCAATATGAGATTAGAAAAAGTTGAGCTATTTTAGGAAGATAAACTGCCTCATTTTTGTCCAGGAATTTGACTTACAGTGCTATTTCAACCGTTTCTTTTATTTTTGTCGATTGGAAGAAGAATTTACTGATCCCATGAGTACCATGCACAGAGACCTTCATAACCATGAATAGAGCAAAGCTCTTTGTTCCAGGCACTGCCATATAGTGGACAGAGTACAAAATTTAAGATTCAGTGCCTGGAAAACCTCAGTTCAAATCCCTCCTATTACACTTAATAGCTATATGACTTTGGGTAAGTCATTTAATTTCTTTGACCTTCTGTTTTGTTATTACAAAATGTGTATAAGTAGTCCCTGCAATGCTCATCCCACAGAGTTATCATGAAGCTCAATGGAGATAATATCTATAAAGCAAAATTAAAAATGCCATAGAAATGACAGTTATTATTATTATGTAGACAATGAAAGGCTCTGTTAACACAGGACAGAGTTTATTCTTTCTTCATACAAACTCTTTTCCACATCTATAAAAATGGCAAATTAATGGTTTGCTACTCTGATGGGATGGTGCCCAAAACTAATTGAGGTCTTTTTGATAGACCTGAGGTAAAGGAAGAGGGCAGTGGTAATAAGGTAATTTCCATAAACTGTTTAATGAATATAGGTAGATTTCACATTTAAAAAATATTAATGAGAAACTGTGGCAACAATGGAGGAGAATTCTGTCTTTGGGGGTCCTCTTTGACGCTAATCAAGTCCCAGCAGAAGGCAAATGATCTATTTACCTCAGCCACCATCTAACCCAACCTATAACCAAAAGAGAATCCCCAACAAATAATCATCCAGTCCAAAAACTAGATTTGATCTTGACCACCAAAAGTCAGAGAACCACAGATTTAGAGCCAGAGGGGACCTCAGATTCCATCTTCTCTAACCTTCTTGTTTAATAGATGAGGAAACAAGCCCTAGCAGTTTACAAAATTTGCCCAGGGGTCTAGAAAATGTCTCAGGCAGAATTTGAACCCATGTCTTCCTGGTGTTAATCCAGAGTTCTATCCACTGCCTCTCAGTAACTAACTCTTCTGCTTATATTGCCACTTTACAAAGTTTAATGTGGGAAATCTCAGGTCATAGCTCATGCCTTGGTCTCTACAAATGCGTACAGAGTTCCCAGTTCCTGTATAAGCACATGAGGTATCAAATGCATTTACCAAGTACAAGACCACCTTTACTTCATCCCATAGAAAATCTGGAAGACATAGAGGATTCTCAGAAAGCAATAACAATTGCAAGGGGGGGGGGGGGAATTAAACAAATAACAGACTCCTAACAGGCCATCAAACAAATCAATAAATTCTCTTTTCTCTCTCTCTGGAAGTGCCAAATTTGCACAGGATCCTAAAGTCCTCCATATTTAGTATGCCTTCCTGGTTTCAGCTCTCTTCAGAAAGGAAATTACCTTGGGCTGCTAGACAAAGCACTCAGCCATTTGCAGTGAGTCCCCTCTTTAACCCCACAGAGATCCTTAGAGACATTTGACTTAATGACACTACACTGAAGGCTTAGATTAAACCTAAGGGGAAATACACTGGAGACTGACAGGCAATGCAGCAACATTCAGGCAAATGTCTCTTTCATCCCACAGAGATCCTCTAAGGATGGAGGAATTCCTACAGATGGAAACGTACATGGGCCTGCTGTACTGGCAACTTCTTTTCCTTTGGGCCTTTGATATTTGAGTCATTCACTCTAAGAGCCTTTGTTCTTTGTCTCTCCACATGTTGACTTTGGGCCTTTGCCACTGATACAACCAGTGACAGGATCCAGGTGAGCCATGCTACTCAGAAAATTCCCTTCCTGGATAGAAGCAAGCTTCCTGAACATGGGGTTACTCACAAGGCAACAACGGCTGGCATTCCCTGCAACTACTTCTTTCTCTGTATAGAATGCCAAATTCAAACTGTTGGAAAGGCAAATTTCAGGAATTCACATAGGCTCTCCTCACTCCCAAAAGCTGGGGTTCAATAACTTAGAGTGTCAAAGCGACATGGGGGTACACATATTTACCTTTACCAAGCACTTCCCTAAAACTGCCATTAATAGTTTCTGGCAAGAAAGGATTCTCACCTACACCTGCTTCATTCTCAGAATCCAAATGAAAGAAGTAGAAAAGGATAAAGCACAGAACAGGTCTTTTATGTGTCGCACTAGGGGTGTCTTCTCCCATGACAGTCTATCATCCCAAGAGTCTGTTAACCAGGTCATCTTAAAGATAGCCTGAATAACTGAGACTTAATCATACATTCTTGGTCCTCCTAACAAGAGTTGAATGGACATGTCCATAGCTTCCACAGGGAGCTATTTTTGAAAGTCCCAAAGATTTACCAGCCTATTAACTCTTCAAGCCAATCAGAGAACTTCTTTTACCAGTCACTCTACCAATGTATTTTCATCAGAACAGAATATGCCAGACTAATCTTACCTCCTTTGTTTTGACAGGATAACTGAACTGGTAGATCAAGTAAACTGTGTAGACATTGTATACTTGGATTTCAGCAATACATTTGACAAAGTTTTACATGGATCTTAAGTGGATAAGATAGAGAGATAATATAGTTGGACATATTTAGAATAGTTTGGATAGAACTGAAAGAATAGGCATTAATGAATCAATGATGATTTTGAAAAAGGTCTTGAGTGAAGTGTTCCAGGGATCTTTCCATGTTCTATCCATGAACAGCTCTATACACGCTATTCAGTGACTTGGATAAAAAGATAGGTATTTTATTAACTATAAAGCCTTCACAAAGTGGAAAGGGAGTCTGAAAATTGGATCACAAAATCTGGATCCAAAGGAACTTCAATAGAATAAAATTGGCCTGAATCAAATGAGAGGAAATTTAAAAGGTATAAATGAAAAAAACTCACGTTTGGAGTTTTAAAAAAGATAAGAGAGTAGTTACCCACTAACTTAGTTGGTAAATAAAAGGCAAAAATGAAAAGATCTCAGGGTTTTAGCGGACTACTCTTTATTAGTCAAGAGGGCTATACAATGGCCAGAAAAGCTCATGTGATATGCCTAACTACATTAAGGAAGACATAGGATCCAAAATGAGGAAGGGGATAGTTCCAGAATACACTCCCTTGGACAGATCACTTTGAGATTATTGTATTCCATTCTTGGCAGCACATTTTGTTGAAGATATTAATAAATTGGGAAGCATTCAGAAGGCATTCAGGCTTTCTTTAACTGGAATTGACCACTTAACTGAGGGAAGCCAAGACCCGGGTGACATCACAACAGTCTCCAAGCATAGCAGTGTCTTATATTTAAAAGAATCTTGGATTTGGAGTCAGAAGACCTAATCTGGAATCCTGACTCTCTTATTTTCTATATTTGATCTTATCCAAGTCATTGAAACTGTCTCTGGAACTATTTCTCAATCTGCAAAATGAGAAATTTAAGAAGACTTTAATTATCTCTAAATTCTGTGAAATTCTAATTCTTTGCCTTTTTATGTATTCCAGAACTTAACACAGTGCCTGGCACAAAATCAGTACTTAACAATGATAAATGCTTATTGACTGATTGATTGTTTAATTACTTATTATACTTGACCCCAGAAGGCAAAACAAAGAAGAAATAGACATTGCAAAAAGGCAGACTTAGACTGGTGTACGGAAAAGACAAACATGACTGGAAAACAACAAATGGGAAATCTTTCCAACATTTACAGCTGTCCCAAAGTGGAATGGTTTGCCTCAGGAAATAATTATTTCCTTCATGGAAGGTTTTAAAGCAAGAGCTGAACAACCAATTTTTGAGTGTGTTGTAGGGTAGATTTCTATTTAGATATAGATTGAACCAGATGGTGTCTGAATTCCCTTCCAGCTCTGAGATTCCTTGATTCTGTGATTCTTGTGGTACTTGCCAATTTCGTTGGTGAATAAATCTTTATTGAATCAAACTGAGTTGAGTAGAATAACAGGATTCACATTGAATTGAAGTCATAAGTCAATCAACAAGATTTTATGAAGTGTTGACTATGGAATAGTGCCAGGCACTGTGCTAGGGGCCTGAGGTATGGAGACAAAACAGAAAGGGTCACTTCCCAAAGAGGATTGTATTTCATCGATACAAAAGGAAAAGAATTGTATATTTGGAAAAGAACAAGATACTCATTCTTTGCAGTGATCAGCAATCCCCGCATGGCAGCCTTCATTAATGGGATAGGCTCTCAGTCTGTGCTCATGTTTCTGCAGAGGACTGCTAGGACAGCTAAAGCCCCAGGACTGTCTGTCATCAGGACCTCTGTTGCTCATCCTTCATCATGGCAGCTCTTTGCATTAGATGGGCTCGCAGTCGTTTACATAATATTTATAGTCAATTTTCTTAGCCAATTATGTAAATGGATTTTTCTCCAAACACAGCTTGGCAAAAGCAGGTCATGCCCATCTTCAGCCTGGATCCTTTTGTCTTTATTTAATCTTGACAAAACTTCTTTGCAAGCTGTTTGTAGACCTGTAGCTAGGATCCCTGTGTATCCTTTCATGTGGGAGATAGAGGGATTTGGAGGTAGAAGCTGCAGCACCAAGGAGAGGGTGATGTCAACATAAGCTTCTGAAGTCCAGGAGGAAAAACCTAGTAATAGTTTACAAGTAGAGGATTACAAGTAGAGGAAACAAGACAGATGGCACAAAACAGAAATCCTCTTTTATGAGTAACAACAGCAGTGCTGACTGACTTCAATGAGTAAGAGCATGCAGACACTTAATAAGGCTACAGAATGCATTGATGAGCCCAGCTTGCTAGGTCTCTCAGTTTCTTGTAGAGATATACCCAGATCAGTATCTACCTCAGTCTCTTTGGGAGTAAGGAGTCCATCAGATCTAAAAGCCCATTCCTTCTTAGTACCTAAGGTGGGCCTTACTGCAGTTAGCAGTGAAGCAGATAGGATTCTGTCGCCAATTTGGAACAATACTCTATTATGATGCTACCTATACTATCATGACTGAGGATTGTTCATATACTTTGAATTTCTCACTGTGCTATACAGCCTGTTCTGTGACTTGCATCCTCATACCAATTAATCAATCAATTAACATTTATTAAGAACTTACTTTGTGCCAGGCACTGTACTAGTCATAGAGTTACAAAAACAAAAATCCCTGTCATCAGTTAGATTGCAGGGAAACCAAATACAAAATATGTACAAAGTAGATATATGTGTAGTGACAAGCATGTGATTCCAGAGATGGATGAAATGTCCAATGAGGAAACTCCTTATCTTAATTAGGGTTCATCTGGTCTACAACTTATCCTTTTAGAGAGTTGTCTCTAAGACTATAAACAAAATTTTAAAAATCAAAATAAATCACATTTTTAAGTGCCTCAAGCCTGTTAAGTGTCAGAAGCACAATTCAAATTCAAGTCTTTTTGACTTCAAGTCTAGCTCTTCATCCACTATACCACCTATCTGTCTGAGATTACAAGTGTTGTAATTGAAAAGGTTCAAGAGAAATAATTTTGGGGTAATTTAATAATTTTATTAATGAGGCCAGCACATTTATTAACAAAAGGATGGTCATTTAGCTGTCTCTCTTAGACCAAAGACATGGTGCGTGGACTCACAGTGTTAATAACCTTGGAAGAGTAATTGTTCCTCAGTGTGAGAATCAATTCTAATTGGTTAACAACTAATGAAAGAATGGTCTTACAATGAAGGACTAAGAGTGATATCACAGCACCCTTGGATAGAGAAATTATCTCTACACCCAGACTACCCCCAGCTTTGGGCAATCTATTCGAAGAATTTATGCCCTACCCAAGCCTGAGCAGAACACAATGGCAACTCCACCTGGATGGAAGCTGAACAAGAAAATTAGTTCAATCTCATTATCAGCAATGTCCTTCAAGAGATTGTACTTTTTAAAATCAGAACTTTACAAAAAGGAGGAACTCTGAATCTCCCCAAATCATTGACTATTAATAATCATTTCTCTTACAAGGTAATATGGATAGGGACCACTAGCATCTGAAGGGATAGAGGAAGGCTTCATCTAGGAAACCGTACTTGAGTGTAAAGGCTGCACTAGGACACAAATTAAAAATATCACCATTTACATTTAGTTTCTCATAGGAGATCACTATCATGTCATATTTGGCAGAATCAGGAAAACCTGGGATTTAATACTGCCTAATGTTTACTTGCTGTGTAGCAATGAGTAAGTCCCTTAAAATCTCTGAGTCTCAGAAACTTAAGGTTTATCACCTAAATTATATCAGTGCTGAATTGATAGAATCATAGGTCCTTGAAGTATTGGTCAATATTTCTGGACTAGAAATTAAGGACGTAGGTTGAAATCTCAGCTCAGACATTTACTAGCAGTATAATCACAAGAAAATCCTATAGGCATCTCAAACTCCACATAGCTAAAGCAAAACTACTTCTGATCCAAAACATACCACTCTTCTGAGCTTACTTATTTCTCTCAAGGATGTCCTCTACCTACTATTCTCCCAGATTTCAAACCTCAGGGTCATCTGAAACCACTCTCACTCACCCCACATGTCCAATCAATCACCAAATCTTGATTTTACTATCACGACATTCATCACTTTCTCACACATAGCCAATACTTCATCTCTAGACTATTGAAGGAGTCTTCTACTTGGTCTGCCTCCCTTAAGACTCTTCCTACTCCAATCTATCATCCTCCACAGAGCTGCTAGAATGACCTTCCCAGAACATGGGTCTAACTATAACAGTTTCCTGATCAATGAATGCCAGTAGCTACCTATTACCTTAAGACATTTAAAGTTCTTCAAAACTTGGCCCCAGCCAACTTTTCTAGCTTTATTATGCATTACTCTCCACATACTCAATTGTCCAGCAATACTGGACTTCTTTCTGTTACATACAGCACTCCATCTCCCATATCTATGTCTTTGCATAGGTTATATCTCATGCCTGGAATGCTCATCCTCACCGCTGCCTCTTAAATCCTGTTTCCTTCAAAGCCCAACTAAAGCACCACCTTTATACAAAACCTTTCCTTATCCTTCTAGCTACCAATGAGTTCCTCTTTCCATCTAAATAAATTATCTTGTATCAATGTATTTTTTTAAATTAATTAATTTATTTATTTTTAAATGTTCTACAATCACTTTCTTAAAATTAAGATTTTATCCCCCGCATATCTTCCCCCCGCTACCCCGCTCCTTCCCCTTGACAGCATACAATTCTGTATAGGTTCTACATATACTTTCCTATTGAGCACATTTTCACTATAGTCATGCTTTTGCATACATGTATATATATATATATATATATATATATATATGTGTGTGTGTGTGTGTGTGTGTGTGTGTGTGTGTGTGTGTGTGTGTATGTGTGAGATCCTTGAACACAAGGAATGTTTTGTTTTGTCTTTGTACCTTTGTCTTTTATATGCCTAAATGTCATATGTTTAATTCATTCTTATTCATTCTGATTAACTGATTTAAGTGAACTAATATCTCAGTTTAATCAACTGAAAAAATGGGAGTAGTAATATTTGCACTACCCCCTTCATAAAACTACAGTTCAGAAAGTTCTTTACAATATTTAGTGTGTTACATAAAAGGGAATCATTAATATCTATATTAGTTTCCATCAGACTGAAGTGAGACCCCTTGTCATCCAAAATTTGAGCTGTCTCCCCTTTACCAGGGCAATGATGGAGAGAGGGAAAAGATAAAAATATGGACTTATGTCTTGGGTTACCTGATGCTATTAATCTAATTTTTTAAAGAGATGTATGTAAATTCATTTGAAAAACATCGTGGAATATTACAAGTCATGCCACCTTCCAAAACAATGAAAAACAGAGTTGGTAGAAAATTCTATGGAAAGATGTATATGAAATTCGATTAAGACAACTTATTCCAAGAGCAACTGATCAGCAGATTTGGAACAAAGACAACAAATGGGAAAAAATTAAATTGATTTGCTAGCATTTCTATGATGATCTAGTCTCATCATCAGCAAGAGTGGGGCCAGCAAATTTGGATTCTAACACCCAAAGATCTGATTGCTGCTTGAGAAAAAAGAAATGGCCCTTAAGAAGATGAAGCTGGGAACAAACTCAAAGGACCAGACCAAGAGCACATAGAAGAAACCGTTGCCAGAGGGATGCAATTTTGAAAACACCAAGGGATTAATTTTCAATATTTTCCAACAAGGAAAAAATGCAAATGAATGGGATAAAACATTTATTAAGTTCTTACTTTGTACCAAGCATTATGCCAAATTAAAAAACAACATAAAAACAATCTCTCACCTTAAGGACCTTACATTTTAATACAAGGAGAAAACATAAATAGGAGAGTAATGACAGGACAGGAAATTGGGGTTTGGAAAGTTACAGCATTGGTAAATGAACTATACAAAAGTGAAAAATTATTGGGAAACAAATAGATTGTCATCATGGAATTCCAGTAACTACTGATCAATATGCCTTCTTTTTCATTTCTTTAAAATTGTCATGACATTAGTAACCCTTCATTGTGTAACACCCACACTGGGGCTCCTTCCCCAATTCCCACCCATATTGGTGAGCTAGGTCCCCAAAGAGCAATTGCTATTTTATCCTTCAGGATTCTTGGAGTAATCCTGAAAAGTAAGAGATTTCTATTCTTTTTTAATATATATATACTGAAAAGTAAGTAAATTTATTTTATAATATATAAAATATATATATATATAATTTACTTATTTTTCAGTTCTTAGCATTCACTTCCACAAGAATTTGAATTCAAAATTTTCTCCCCATCTCTCCCCACCTCCCACCCCAGGACAGCATGCACTCCCTCCACCCCTTCCTCTAGTCTGTCCTCCCATCTATTACCCACCCTTCTTCCATTCCCCTTTCCCTCTATTTTCCTGTAGGGCAAAATAGATTTCTATAGTTCATTGCCTATATAGCTTATTTTCCAGTTGCATACTAAAACAATTTTTAACATCTATTCTTAAAGCTTTGAGTCCCATGTTCTCTCCCTCCCTCCCCACCCACCCTCACTGAGAAAACAAGCAATTCAATGTAGATCATACATGTATAACAATGCAAAGCACTTCCATAATAGTTACATTATAAAAGACTAACTACATTTTCCTCTGTCCTATCCTGCCCTTCATTTATTCCATTCTCTCCCTTGACCTGTCCTCCCACAACAGTGTTTGTGTCTGATTATCCCTTTCCTCAATTTGTGGCCCCTTCTATTATCTTTTCTCTTCTTTCCTCTTCTCCCTTGCCTTCCTGCAGGGTAAAATAGATTTCCATAACCAATTGAGTGTGTGTTATTCCCTCCTTAAGCCAAATTCCATTAGAGCAAGGTTCAATTATTTCCTTTTATCTCCCCCCTCTTCCCCTCCATTGTAAAAGCTCTTTCTTCCCTCTTTTATGTGAGATGATTTGCTACGTTCTACCTCTCCCTTTCTCTTACTCCTAGCATATTCCATTCAACAGCAAATTTTATTCTTTTAGGTATTCCCCCTTCATATTCAGCTCACCTGGTGTCCTCTGTCTATGTATATGTGTGTGTACACATACATACACTCATTTACATATACACATCTACACATATATAATATACACATACATACATACCCATACACATCTATAAATACATATAGGTATATGTATATATATTTCCTCTAACTACTCTAATACTGAAAAAAGCCTCATGGGTTACAAATAGCATCTTTCTATGTAGGAATGCAAATAGTTCAATTTCAATGAGTTCCTTAAGGCTTCTCTTTCCTATTTATTTTTTCATGTTTCTCTTGATTCTTGTTTTTGAAAGACAAATTTTCTATTCAGTTCTGGTCTTTTCAATAAGAATGCTTGGAAGTCCTCGAATTTATTGAAATTCCATTTTTTCCATGAAGTATTATACTCAGTTTTTCTGGGTAGGTGAGTCTTGGTTTTGATCCTATTTTCTTTGACCTCTGGAATATCATGTTCCAAGCTCTTCAATCCCTTATTGTAGAAGCTGCTAAATTCTGTGTTATCCTGATTATATTTCCACAATACTCAAATTATTTCATTCTGGCTGCTTGCAATATTTTCTCCTTTACCTGGGAACTCTGGAATTTGGCTACAATATTCCTAGGAGTTTACATTTTGAGATCTCTTTCAGGAGGTGATTGATGAATTCTTTCCATTTCTATTTTGCCCTCTGGTTCTACAATATCAGGGTAGTTTTCCTTGATAATTTCTTAATAGATGGTGTCTAGGCTCTTTTTTGTGTCATGGTTTTCAAGTAGACCAATAATTTTTTAACTATCTCCCTAGATCTCCTGGTCAGTTGTTTTTCCAATGAGATATTTCACATTGTCTTCTCTTTTTTCATTCTTTTAGTTTTGTTTTATAATTTCTTGGTTTCTCATAAAATCATTAGCTTCCATCTGTTCCATTTTAATTTTTAAAGAACTCTTTTCTTCAGTGAACTTTTGAACCTCCTTTTCCATTTGGCCAATTCTGCTTTTTAAAGCATTCTTCTCCTCATTGACTTTTAGTCCATTTTTAAAAGTGTTACTTTCTTCAATATTTTTTGGATCTCCTTTAGCAAGCTGTTGACTTGCTTTTCATGATTTTCTTGCATTGCTCTCATTTCTTTTCCTAATTTTTCCTCCACCTCTCTTACTTGTTTTTTCAAAATTCTTTTTGAGCTCTTCCATGGCTTGAGACCATTATATATATTTTTTGGAGGTTTTGGGTGTAGAAGCTTTGACTTTGGTGTCTTCCTCTGATGGTATACTTTGTCCTTTCTCATCTGAAAGGATGAAAGAAAATACCTTTTCACCAAGAAAGTAAACTTCTATAGTGTTATTTTTTCCCCTTTTGGGGGCATTTTCCCAGTCAGTTACTTGACTTTTGAGTCCTTTGTAAATTGGAGGGTATACTCTAGGGACCTGTAATTTCTCAGTTCTTCCAAGGTGGCACAATCAAGGGGGAGGAGTTTACTCCTCTCCTGGCCTGCACTCTCTTCTGTGAGCAGCCACAAGCACTCATTTTAGCCCTGAAACTGAGAGTATGGTTCCCTCTCCACAGCCACCACCAGCTCCACCATGCCAGCTCCAGTATTCCTCCTCACCCCAGGACCACCACTCAAAACTGAAACTCAGATCAGCCACTTGATTCTCCCAGAGTCTTTAGATTGAGGGCTGCAAAAGTGGGTCTCATGCTGCTCATGATTCTGCATCCTAAAGCCTGCTCCAGTCCTGTCTGTGTAGTATGACCCAGGTTGGGCTGTGCTCTGCTCCTAGCCTGGTGTGATGGACCTTTCCTGTCTTCCTTCCAAGTTGTCTTGGACTGAACATCTCTTTCACTTTGTCATTTTGTAGGTTCTGTTGCTTTATAATTTGTTTAGAGTCATTTTTACAGGTATTTTATGGGCTATCCGGGGAGAGCTAGAGCAGGTCTGTCCTTCTACTCTGCCATATTGACACCATTTTATTCCTGTTCTATTTATCATAAATGCCTACCAGGTATACTTCCAAGCAATTACCAGACAATCCCACAATTATATGCAGGGCTCATCAAGAAAATGGGCTTAATTTGGAAAGAACACGTGGCAAATAAGTAGCTTATGGTTGCTGGTTACTGGAAATCCTTTTCTCACTTCATGGAGTTTTCATGAGGTTCCCCTTAGGACAAGCTCTCTGCTGAGTTCCAAGGGCTGGTGCCCTTGTAGATACAACACAAAGTTGGGTTTCCTTGATAAGTCTAGTTTGTCCTCAGTGGGTTCCTGATGCAGATACAGCTGTCACTGATGCTACAGGGACACCACTTCACCCAACACTAATGTAAACTCTGATATTCAGACATTTTTAAGTACCCAAGATATTCAACTAGTCAGTGGAGGTTGGGATGGATAATGGAAAGTTCGTTCTGGATCCAATCCCCCCACTCCACCCCCCTGTCTTTCTATTTTTCTTCTACAAGGACAAAGTTCTCCTTGTAAAAAACACTCCCAATCCCAGAAACTCTCAAAGCAATTGCAAGAATGCTATCTTCCAAACTGACTTCTGTACTATAGGCCCAAATGTGTGTCTGATTCTTTCAATAAATCACAAAATGTTTCTCATGTCACTTGCGTCAGTGTAATGACCCAAATACTTTATCCCTTCCAAACTTATTAAGAATTTCTTTCCAACTAGTTAACATATTTGATCAATTTATTCAATAGAAATACCTAGGATTTGTTTGTATCCAATGTATACTTTTGGTTTATGGAGTAAATCAAGAAGTCTAGGTCTTGTGTGTTTAATTGGGATGGGGTGTTCTCCCAACAGACAGAACACTCTCATGGGAATCAGTCAGTAGCCTATCACTACATCTGTTCATTGGGATGGTCCCTATTATGTCTTCATGAAAATTATTTATACATGTACCAAGGGCAAACTTCATGAGAGAAATATGGAAATAGGAAGAGTTTTTCAGATTTTTCTGAAGCAGCATACTATATATTTCCACAGTCACACATTACCTGAATGTCATAACAAGTGGAGGAGGAGAAGGAAGAAGGAGGAGGAGGAAAAAGAAGAAGAAAAGAAGTTTTCAAAGGCTTTTCTCCAAAAAGGTATCTCCCATGCACATGTTAATACCATATAAATTGTTGATAAAAGGAAAAGGGAAGAGAATAAGCATTTATATGGTTCCTACTATATGCCAAGCACTGTGCTAAGCACTTTACAAATATTATCTCATTTATCTTCAGAACAACCAAGAGGTAGACGCTGATATTGTCCTCATTTTACATTTAAGGAAACTGAGCCAAACAGAGGTTAGTAGCCTTGCGTAGGATCACACAGCTTATAAGTGGCTGAGACCAGATTTGAACTTGGGCCTCCTTGGCTGCAGGCCCAAAGCTCTGCCCACTGTGCCATCTAGCTACCTGAGCTTTATTCAATAGTCATCTAATTATAAATATCAAGGGAGGTATAAAACAGAGACATGCATGGAAACAGTGTGCACCTCTATTATGGAATACTTGGCTATTATTCCTTCTGGGAACCATGTCTTCCAGATATCCTGTGAGGGACACTATGTGGTTTGGATTAAGTACCAGAATACCACCGGATCCTTCTCAACTGAACTCAGCAGTTGCTTTAAAAAAGATCAGCCAGAAAAAACTTGCAAAAAGAACTAAAAACAAATTCATGAAGACTGACTATGAAATGCACCTGAATAGACAGCCCATGAGCTAAGAGAGTCAGTGCAGATGGTCAGTGTACTGAATGAAGAACTGATTTGGATGAACATCATAAGATTTCAGACTTAGAGTTAGAGGTCGTCATTTAGTTCTAACCTCCTCGTTCTGTAGATGGAGAAACTGAGACAGAAACATTAGCTGACTTGCCCAGTGCCACGTAGCTGGAAAGTATCTAAGACAGGATTTGAACGTAGGTCTTCTTTACTCCAAGTCCAGTGCCCTTTAGATGACATCATTTTGTAGTATCTCCATAATTCCAACCTGTACCTTACTTTAAAACTCCAGATTTTAATACAAATGGGTTAACAGTCTTTGGGTGTCTCAGGCAAGTAAGATAAATTGCATAAGAGTGAAAAATTTGTGTTGATGACAGGAGTTTCCATACAGGAAGTTTCCCATTCTAATGAAATGACAGGATCAAACCATTACATTTTGTTCCAAGTCATGGAACACCATGAGCTCAGGAAAATGAAAATTGCCTTGATCTGAACGCCAGTGGAGAGCCAGCCATAGGGTGACTTTAAGCAGGATGCGATGTATTGCCATACATAAGAACATGGAACACCATGAGCTCAGAAAAATGAAAATTGCCTTGATCTGAACGCCAGTGGAGAGCCAGCCATTGGGTGACTTTAAGCAGGATGCGATGTATTGCCATACATAAGAACACGGAACACCATGAGCTCAGAAAAATGAAAATTGCCTTGATCTGAACGCCAGTGGAGAGCCAGCCATAGGGTGACTTTAAGCA
>CM053771.1:516043172-516111387 GCA_028658325.1 Potorous gilbertii | reverse complement strand
TTGCCATACATAAGAACATGGAACACCATGAGCTCAGAAAAATGAAAATTGCCTTGATCTGAACGCCAGTGGAGAGCCAGCCATAGGGTGACTTTAAGCAGGATGCAATGTATTGCCAGGTAAGACTTGTATGCAAGAAGTAGCATAGGAGACTTCACCTAGAAGAGTAAGATCATCAAACAAGGTGAGTCAGTGATGAAGTGGGAGTGAAGGATAAACCAGCAGCTGGGTTGCTGCCCCAATATTAATATTGCTTTAGAAGATCCAAAAGAAGGCTCCTTCCTGACTGAGGACTTCTGGGAAGACATATGGGTTGCGGGAAAGAAGAATATGCATCAATGTAATCATGAGTCAATTCAAATATAATAACAAACTGGCATTTGTATATCAATTAAACATTTACAAATCCCTTTACGAATACTATCTAATTTGTTCTTTACCATAACCCTAGTGGATAGGTGCAATCATTACCCCCATTTTACAGATGAGGAAACAGAGGTTAAAAGACTTGCCCAGGGTCACATGGTTAGTATCAAAGATCAGATCTGAGCTAATTCCTCATTGGCACAGCCTCATTGGCATGCGATCAACTGTTCCACCTAGCTGTCTCAATATTGTCAATACTGAAATCTATTCAAACATGAATGCATATAAAGGACTTCCTGCTTCATAGATCACAGTTCACAGATTTTGAGGTATAAGAGACAAAGACCTCAAAGATCTATTCTTTTATATTGAGACATATCCCCTCCACCAATGCAAATGTAATCCCTTCTAGACTTTAGTCAGTGGTCTTCATGAGTCGTGTCAGCCAAAGAAATTCATTCTCTGGTGGGCAACCTTCTGAGAAAATATTTCTCCACATTAATCAATGAAGTTCATCTTTGGGTTGATCTTCAAAGAGCACCCAGCAAAAGACATAAGAAACAATGAAACATTTGGTTCTATAGATCTATCGCCTTCTACCTGTCCTTTAGGAATGACACCATTTTTCTCCAGGGTGCCTGCCAGAGATAGCATTTTGCTGGCATTGATACTAAAGACCCAGGGTCAAACTATGATTCCAAAGGATGAGCAATTCCAAAGGATGGATGAGGCAGCATGTTATCTACTGCTCATAGAGAGGGTTAGGTTCACAATGCAGAATTGGGCACTCCTTTTTAGATGCAGCCAATATGGCAATTTGTTTTGTTTGACTATGTATATTTGTCCCAGTGACTTTTTTTCTCTTCTTTCTTTTTCTAGTTTGGTGGTTATGTTATGTTTGTCCTTCATTCTTGAAGAGGAACATGACACGAAGGTGATAACATGACTTGCAGTTGACTTTGCTTTGAGTGAGAGAGGGCTGTGCAAGGTCACCAGCCTCACTGTCTTCTCCTGTGCCATCTAGTTTGGTGGAGGGAAGGGGGAAGGAAAGAATAAATAAGGATGGAGCTGCAAACAAAAAAGAAAAGAGATTTATTGACATATCTTAATTTTTTTCTTCATGGAGAGAAAAGAACAGAAGGAAGGCCACACAAGCATGAGACAGCTTTGAAAGCTACAGGTTGGTCTTATTATATACTTTAAAAGAAAAACTAACAATACAGAATAGAGAGGACTTCAGTTTCATGTAAAATTCTCTCCCCTCTATGTATTATGCACATGTAAATGCTCATTTATTTGGTATTTGTTAAGTTCAGAAGAAAAATAAAAATTACTTTTTAAAAGATTCTATATACTTGAGTAGGACTTTGGGAAAGATAGGTTGAGTAAGAAAAAAATAAGTGAAAAGATATAACAAAAAGAGAGATAGAGACTCATGCTTTAACATGTTTGTTTACTTCTTGCCAGGCCAAGATTTTTTTCACTATTGTAGTTGTACTTCAGGCACTCAGCAAAGTGTTTGGCATATTATAAGTGCTTGATTTTTTTGTATTCTTTTCATTCACTTATTTCATTCATTCAGGCTCCTCCACTTTTATCTTTCCATGACCCAGTGTTAGGATCTACCTGTCAAAAGATTCTACTTTCCCCTTCCCACAGGCTCTACAACCCACTTTGTCCCTCAGCCACAATGCTTCATAATATTTTCATATGTAGATTCTTTGTCTTCTCAAATAGATTTCTCAAAAATAGGAACCCTCTCTTCTGGCTCTTAGAGCAGACTGAGATGTTCCCCTAGTTAGAGTGCCAGGACCCCCAGTAAATAGTGAAATGGCAATCAAACCTTCATCTTTCTCTTAACACGTTTTTAACATTACTGGAATACATAGACTAGACTTCAACCATTCCTTGGCCTTGACAGTGACCATCCTTTCTTCCTTTTAATACATTTGTTGGATGAAATCTTTTCCTGAAGTCATCCTTGGTACCTTACTTGCCTTTCTCATTTTAAACTAATTTTTATTGATCTCTTCTGTACCAGAAATTATGCTAGGTCTTAATACTATAACAAAACATTCCCAAACTTTGAGGAGCTTGCATTATATTAGGGGATTGCAAAAGGTATGCAGATAAAGGACAGAAAGTAAATTTTTTAAACAATTTTATTGATCTTTTTTAAACATCATTTTCATTTCCCACTGTATTCTTCCCTCCTCCATCATCCAGAGATTCATTCCCTACTTTAAAAAAAAGAAAGCAAGAAAAATTACTTCAATAAAACTAATCAGCATATCACATGAGTCCAACAGTATATGCTGTTTTCTACACCCATAATCCTCCACCTCTGAGAACGAGGGAGCAAAACATACTCTCATATCTCTTCTTCAAGGTTAGGTTTGATCATTAGAATGACACAGTATTCAGTGTCACTTTTTTCTTTTGCTTTTCATTAAATTAAAAATAAGCAGATCTCTAAAGAAAAAGATCCTTGGACCCATTATTCCTTTCGTGAGCCCATTAAAATACAGGAGCTGCTTTTAGGATGACATATTTAGAGCTGGAATAGACTATAGAAGCCATCTAGTCCAACACCATCATTTTACAGATGAGGAAATGGAGGCACAGAGAGCTTTAGTGACTTGTCCAGAGCTGTACAGCTAAAAAATGTCTGAGGTAAGATCTGCGCCCATTTCTTCCTGACTCCAAGACCAAAGATCTATCCACCATGCTGCTTCAACACTACCAGTACCTATTTACTTATATGTGTGTTGTTTTCACTCTGTCCTCAGTAAAGTAGAAGCTTTTTGAGGGCAGAGATTATCTCAGTTTTATCTTTGAACCCCCAGTTCCTGGCATACAGTAAAAGCACTTAGCAAATGTCCATTGAATTGAACTGAATTATTATAGAGTCCAAGAGGGTAATTATGAAAAAGCCTGGGTTGGCTTGGATGTTTTCCAAGGAATTTACTACAAAAATATAAAGAAAGGTAGAGACCAGGAAGTTCTCTTTGCTTATTCTGAAAAGGAATGGGTTTTTAAACCCAGCAAGTTTAGCATCCCCTAGAATCTGAAACTGAACCAACTCACACTAGACAGCCAGAGGGAACACTCAACTGAGTTATATTCAGACATAGCTGATTATTAAATTTCCCCCATCCTGACTCATCCCTGAGCAAGTAACATGGCAAGAGAATGTACCAAGATTTAGAGCTGAAGGGTACCTCAAAACCCATCACATCTAACCCCCTCATTTTACAAGTCAGAAAATGCAGAAACAAAGGAATTAAATTATTTCCCAGGGTCCTATAAACAACAAATGTGTGAAGCAGGATTTGAACACATGTCTTTCAGACTCTATTGCCCTATGCATCACACCATGCAGAGGCCCACATGCTTTTGTGTTGCTCAAGTTCTGCACTTGCCCTGCAGCTGTCCCATTGCCTAGCCAGAGTTGGGGAGAAGTGTGGGAAAGAGACAGGAAATACAGGGTAAGGGAGAGAGTCACAGTCATTTATTCAAGTTAGCAGTGGCCTGCCTGCTGAGACATCACTGATTTTTGGAAACCTAGTGACTGTTATTTTCACCAGAGAAAAGATAAACTATATTTATTGCATGGGCTCCATGCCAACCCAAAGGGAAAGAGAACAAAAGGTCAGACTGCCCCCTCTTTGTCATTAAAATAAATCATAATTTCAAACCCACAATGCTAAAGAAAATATGTAGTGTTAATAATAAGCTCACATTTAGATAGAGATTTAAGTCTTCCAGAGTGCACAACGTACATTATCTCCCTGGATTCTGACAAATCTCTGAGGCTTTCTAGGTATGCTAGGAACTCTGTGAGTCCCTAAATTCTGCAGATGGGGAAAGTGGGGCTCAGAGAGCTTAGGCAATAGAACCAAGGCCACATATCTGGTAAGTGTCAGAGCAGGATTTGAACCCATATCTTTCCATTGACTCATGCCACCACCTATGCACAGATATCAAACTGCTACATTGCTGTTGTTGTGTTCATCCTTTGTGGCTGAAGAAGACCATGCCATCAGAGAAATGATGATATGACTTGCACTTGACTTTGTTTTGAGTGAGGGAGGGCTGTGCAGGTCACCAGCCTCACTTCTCCTCCAGAAGATGAGATTGTTGTAAACCCAAGAAAATAAAGTCTTGGTACCACAAATTGTTCCATATTTGTGTATTATGTTCTTGGAGGTTGGGGAAGTTGTGAATAGGGATGTAGTATCCGTTGATTTGGGATTATAGTGAAAACCAATGAAAATAAAATTCAGTTATGACAGAAGCAAAGGCATTAAATAACATGATTTTTAAAAGGTGCCAACAAAACAATAATAAAATACAACACAGTGAGACTAAGTCAATACATTTATTAAGTACCTGCTATATGAAAGGCACAGTGTTAGAAACTACAGGTAAAAAAAAAAAAGAAAACATGAAAAAATGCTCTAATTCACTATTGATTAGAGAAATACAGATTAAAACAACTCTGAGCTACCACCTTACACTCATCAGATTTGCTAATATGACAGAAAAGGAAATTGACAAATATTGGAGGGGATGTGGGGAAGTTGGGATGCTTATGTTTTGTTGGTGGGGTTGTGAACTGATCTAATCATTCTGGAGAACAATTTGTAGCTATGGTCAAAGGGCTATAAAACTGTGCATTCCCTTAGATCCAGCACTACTGTTACTAGCTCTGTATCACAAAGAGATAAAAAGAAAAAAAAGGAAAAGATCTGTATCACAAAAATGTTTATAGCAACTCTGTGGTGGCAAAGAACTGGAAATTAAAGGAATGTCCATCAATGGGAAAATGGTTGAACATAGCATATGATTGTGATGGAACGCTATTGTGCTATTAGAAATTACAAATAGGATGGTTTCATAAAAAACCGGGAAAGACTTACATGAACTAGTACAAAATAAAGTGAGCAGAACCAGGAGAACATTGTGCACTATAACTGCAACATTGTAACGATCAGTTCTGAAATACTTAACTTCTCAGCAGTACAATGATCCGAGGGACTTAAGACGAAAACTCCTATTCGCCTTCAGAGAAAAAACTGATGGTGTCTGACTGCTGATTGAAGCATAATTTTTTCACTTTATTTTTCTTGCTTTTTGTTTTTGCAACATGCTTAATATGGAAATATGTTTTGCATGACTTCATATGTAAAACTGCTATCACATTTCCTGCCTTCTCAATAGGTGGGAGAGGGGTGAAATGGAAAGAATTTGAAACTCAATGTTTTTTTTTTTAAAGAATGCTAAAAATAAATAATAATATATAATAAATATATAAATAAATAATAATATATAATAAATAATAAGGCAATATTAAAGCAAGTCCTGCCCTCAAGGAGTTTTCTCTAACTCCTTACCTCCACTTTGTAGTTTCTCTTGCTTCCTTCAATTCTCAGCTTAAATACTCCCTTCTGCAAGGGACCTTTCCCAACCCTGCTCCTAACACTTCCACTACTAGGGCCTTCCCCTTTAAGTATGGCTGCCTTGTATCTAAGTTCATATATATGATGTATACAGTAAGCCTATTGTTGTAGTGTTATCTCCCCCATTAGAATGTGACCTTGTGGACAAGGACAGTTTTTATTTTTTCCTTACCAGCATTTAGCACAGTATCTGAATTAAAGTAAGTGCTTCATAGATGTTTACTGATGAACTGAATTCTTACAATCAGTAAAAATTTTCTAAGCATGGGCACTAAGAGAGATTTCAAGTTTGGATAAGGTGTCTCTCTGCCCTCAGGGAGCCTATAGTCCGATGGGAGGCGGGGGATAAAGCATAAACATAGATAACTTTAATATGCAATATTACATGACAAGTACTTTGGACAGCAGACAAAGCTAAGTGACTGTTGGAGTGCTTAGAGATTGTACAGGAAACCAGTGGCTATAACGGAAGGCGTTCTCTCCCAGATCCCATTTTCTTCTTCTTCTTCAGTGCCAGTCTGGAGACACAGACAAGCAGTTTGACAAATTTGTGATACACAAAGCTAAGGAAGGAATGCCAATGACGAGTCGGGGAAAATATTGCTGAATGGATGTGAAGTAGCTAAAAAGATTGATATGCCTGAATGCCTTTAACTGCCAGCCTTGGATGGTCAAAAAGAGAAGGGTTCCAAATGGATTGGCCTTGGCATGAAGAATTTGCTAACTCAGCTACTTACAGATCATTTTCTTTAGGAAAAAAAAAATCTCTTTCCAATTAGACAATAGATTTATTTGTTCTGAATCAAGTAAGTAATCTCAACCCAAATGAACCATAACTAGGATGGAATGACTAGAGTTCTGTCCCAAGGTGCTGAAACTGAGAAGGCACTATCAGCATTTGAAATCTTTTAGTCCTAAAAAAATCATTTTCTTCAAATGAGCTCCTCTGGATCCTTACCCCTCTCCCTCCTCCACCTCCTGAGACCTCTTGTGGTACTAGGATCTCTTCCTTTGGAGCTTTACTCCCTCCCCATTCCTTCAACTAGGTGGAACAGTGGTCAGGAATCTTATCATAGATGCTTACCAGCTTTATGACCCTGAAAAAATCATTTAACCACCCTCTGCCTCGGTTTCCCCAGCTGAAAAATTGAAGGAATCCAATGTGATGGCTTCTAACATCCCTTCCAACTCTAAGTCTAGGATCAAGTAAATGGAATTTTCCCTTTCAAAATTTTGAGAGTATTCTTCTTCTCGATTTGCCCTGGATGCCAAAAGTGTTACCAAATAAGATCAAAGATTTAGAATTAGGATGGACTACATCCAGTCCAACCCCCTCAATTTACAAAGAAGGAAACTGAGGCACCAAGGTCACATAATAGCCAGTAAGATAGATGGAATGTCCTAGTCTTAACCAAAGTCCTCAGATTCAAAGTTCAGCTCCTTTCCTATGGCCCCACTCTGCCCTTGCTAGTCCTGGTTCTACAATCACACACCAAGGTTTATTTCATACACAGCTGTAATCGTGAGGAGGGGAAAAGAATGGAAGAAGGAATCTGTTGATGTGAAAAATACTAGATATTGCAAAGGACAATCACAGACCTACAGATTCTCAGAATGTGGCCACCAGAGGGGACCTTATCTTGTACAATCTCCTCACTCCATATAGACAAAGAAACTGAGGGTCCAAGATGTTAAATGATTGCCTAAAGTCACACAGTTAATTAGCTGCATCCCAGGGCAGCTTCCATATCCCTCATCCTGACCCCAAGAGGATGCCCCTGGGAAAACTTTCCTCTCTGCATCAGCATTTGTTCTAGGCAGGCAGCTTCATTTGCTATCACTCTGAGAACTCAAGGTAATTCTCCTGGAGCGTGATGACACATGATAGAAATAATGCCTTCTGAATTCAAACACCTGTGCCACTGTTCCCCTGATTAAAAAGGAACAGTTTGAGATCTGACTACATAGGGTATACTTCCACATGGACTGAGCATATGCTATTTATGAGGAGCAGGAACATGAAGGCATTTGCCCAAGGTCAGACAGCAAGTTAGCTCCAGAGCCAGGACTATAAACTGGGTCTCAACTTCCATTTCAATATTTTCTCTGCAACCTTTCCATTCCTCCATTGCTAGTGCTCCCTTATATTTATATATGAATCCCCTTTTTATATCTCTACAGGAAGTTAAAGAACTTTAATATAGGCTCATACTCTTTAGTGTTATTTGTAACAATAGTATTTAAGCTTTAAAGTTTGCAAAACATTTTACATGTTATCTAGTTTGATACTCACAACAACCCTGTGAGATAGGTATTACTGTTATCCCCATTCTATAGATGAGCAAGCTAAGGTTGAGTGATTTGCTCAGGGTCACACAATTAAGAAATATCTGATGTAGGATGTGAACTCGGATCTTCCTGATTTCAGATCTAATACTCTATCTACTCATACTATTAGTATTTTGCGTTGCTATTGTATGGTCTTCTCTTTTATAGTAAACAGTAGCCCAGAATTCATTGAAAATCAGTTTATCTTTATCTGGAAACAGAATTCACTTTTTAAAAAATGTATGGGCAACAAATAAAGAAGATTTTAATAGAGTAAAAAATTCCTGAAGGTCAGAAATACCATTCCTCCAAAATGTCCCCACCTCTCCTTTCTTCCCTCCAGTCTTGGAAGATAAGGTACCTTTCATATGGAATCATACTCTGTCGTAAGCTATCCCTCTACCCATTCCTACCTATCTCTTCCATGATCTTTCTCCATCAACTAATCTTTCTGTCTTGTCCATCCTTACTGTCTTGATTTTGCCTGGCTCTTTCCCTTCAGCCCATGAGCACATCCAGGTCGCCCCAATTCCCCCCAAAATATTCTCTTGGCCCAAACACACCCTCAAATGATCTCTCTCCTCCACTTCACTGTCAAACTCCCTGAAAAGTGTTCATGGACTTTACTTACGTTCCACCCTTAGGATTCCAGGACACTAGAGTCTCCTGGTTCTTTTCCTATCTCTCTGGTTGCTCCTTCTCTGTATCTTTTGCTGGTTCCTCATCCTTCTCTTAGCATTTGAATATAGGGGAGGGTTCCCCAAGGATCAGTTCTAGGCTCTTCTAGGCTTCTCTTAACTAACTTCACCCTCTGTGCTCCCTTGTTTGGAGGGCCTTATGCCATAATTTCACTAAGCCCTTCCATGCAGATAATTCCAAAACTCGTATTTCTACCCTCAGCCACTATCCAGAGCTCCAATTCCAAATTCCCAACTGCCTCTTGAATATCTCCACCTAGATCCAATTCAAGTGACATTAACAAGTATTTCCTAAGCACCAATTATATGCCAAGCATCGGGCTATTGAAGATTCAAAGGTCCCTGCCCTCAAGGAGCAGTATTCTGCTGGGGATGGGGGTGAGGGTGAAGGGCAGAGAACAATACATAAAAGGTATTTTTGTATATATGCAATATACACAAGATAAATGCAAAGTAATTTTGTAAGAAAAGAGGACATTGACAAATAAGGGCATCTCTAAAGACCTTGCCTAGGAAGTTGTTCTTGAACTGATTATAGGGATCTAAGGATTTCTAGAGGTAGAAGAAAAGAGGGAATACATGCCAGAGATGAAGGCAGCCAGGACAAAAGCATGAAGGCTAGAGACCGAATGTTGTCTATGGGGAAAACAGTATGTAAATCAGTCAGTCTGGAACAGAGTACATCAGAATGAATAATGCAAAATCATTCTGGAAAGATGGGTTAGGAGCCAGATTAAGAATGGTAAGCAGAAGTATTTGTATCTTCTTCAAGTTTTTAAAGTATTTTCCTCCCCAAAAGGATTAGAGATATTTCAATCAATCATCAAACATTGATTAGGTGATTACAAAGTGTCAGGCACTGTACTAAGTGCTGGGGTTACAAAAAATAAAATAAAAAGCAAAACTTGTCCCTCACCTCACAGCCTACATAACAATGAGACAATGTGTAAATAAATAGACATAGGCAACATTACCTAGGATTACAAACAAGGTATAGATAAATAGACATAGGTAACATACGTAGGATTACATATGTAGCATACATAGAATTTCAGAAAAGACTTTAGAGGTCTTTGAGTCCACCCCCTTCATGTTACAGATGAGATAAATTCACAGACTTTCCATCCAAAATGAACTATTCCCAGCTCCCTAAGTACACCCCGTAATTTCCCGCCTCCATGTTTTTGCTCATATAATTTCCGGTGTATGGAATGTCTCCTACACAATATCTGTCTACTGAAATCCAGCCCATTCTTCAAGCCACATCTCAAATGTCATTCCCTCTGGCAGGTCTTCTCTGTTGCCTCCAGTCAGAAATGACTTTCTCATTCTTATACTTTTATCGTATTCTTTTTTATGTCATGGCTCTTTGTCTTGTCTGCTTCATGAGTAGACTGAATCTTTTAATATCCTATGCTCCATTCAAACTGGACCACCTACTCTTCCCTGAATGCAGCCCGTGCTTTCCCTCCTTCAGCCTTTGTATGGACTACTCCCTATACCCAGAATCCCTCCCCCCATCATTGTCACCTGTTTAAATCTGAGCAATTCTCCAAAGCCAGATGGAGCTTGTGATAATAAACACACATCAGCCGATTGGCCCAGAGAACTAAGCAATGCATCAGCAACTTTGAGGACTGCGAAAGGGAAAATAGAGTTCTGGATGACATCCCTGGTTGTCTCTTTTTATTTGAACAAAGTGTGGAAGGACTGGAGGCAGGGGGTGGGGAGGGGAGGAAAGGGAAGATGGTCAGGATAGAAGCTCCATTGAGTAAGAAGTCATATCTGGGCTGCCCACCATTGGAGCATGTCACCTGCTGTATCCCTCAGATAAAGCCTCAGTGCCATCCATCCCCAATGTAGCCAAAGACAAGCATCAATGATACTTTGGCAAGAAAATGAAAGACCTTGAATTTGGTTCAATAGACAATGAAAGCATGACAGCTGATCCATCAGCACCAGGATCTAGCAATCTCAGTGCAATTATTCTTGGCTTGGAGACACTAAATATCATGTTACAAAAGCAAATGTACAATGAGTGCATGGTACCACTGCAGGAGAAAGAGAAGGAAACAAGTTCTCCTGAGCAATCCAAATTTACAGAAGAATCTCACAATATGAGATAAAGGGTCTATTTCCCATTGGTTGCTCAGTGTGTAACTAGTATTGTCACTAATGAAGTTGGAAATGTGGATTTAGGGTTTTTTAAGCCTTGTTGATGTCTTTGGCTCAGACCCCAATATTCACCCTCTTGCCTCTGCCACTGAGTCTTTCCTTGTAACAAAGACAAATAGTTAAGCAAGAAGGGAACACTTAAAAAGAAACTCATCAGACGACGTACATAACATCCTTAATTATTTTATTTTTTGGAGGCAATTTGGGTTGTGACTTGTCCAGCTTCACACAGTGGTTAAGTATGTGAGGCTAGATTTGACTCAAGTCCTCCTGACTCCAGGGTTGGTGCTCTATCCACTGCACCACTTACCTGCCCCTTTTTAATATTTTTATTTTATTTTTTTATATACAACTTCCTGAATCTTGTATCCTCTTCTTCTTTACCAAGAAAGTGTGTTTCATCATCTATTTTTGAGGGCTGAGATTGATGATTGCAATTAATAAAAAATCTGTGGTGTTAGGGGCTTCTTTTGATTTATATTTTTTTCAGCTGTACATATTGTTCTCCTAATCTGTTTTCCTCATTCTGTGTCAGTTCAGGTCCTTCTATGTTTCTCTTGATTCAATTCAGGTCAACAAGTATTTATTAAGCACCTACTATGTGTCAGATTCTTCTCTGAGTGCTGTGGACACCAATACAAAGATGAAATAGCCCTTGCCTTCTAGAAATTTATAGAGTATCATAAAAATCTTAGGTTTTAACCTACTGGTCTTTAAAACCTCACTTGGATTTTTGGAGCACCCTAACCCTATGTTCTATTGAATTGGATTTCTTTAAGTGTAAAAGGAGAAAGGAAGGGGAAATTGATTTAAAAGGAAATAGGGAAGGACTTATACCAAAGGGAAAAACAAAGATTTATTTGGGAGCAGTTTGTATTAGATCTATAGGTTCTTTTGGGAGACAAAGTCAGGCAACTAGACCTCTATAAGGAAATTGTGATTTCTTTCATTCGCTTCACCTTGAGAATGGTCTGGTTCTGGCTCAGTTCTAGGGCTATAGGTTCAGGTTGGCTGAATGGGCCTGGTCCCAGGAGAGCCCATCAAATCCCAGATATTAAACTTCAGTGTAAGAATACCTAAGGTCTAACATTGTGCAAGTGGATCATCCATGTTGTTAACTTGCTAAGTGTGTGACATTGGGCAAGTCACCTTCTCTGAGCCTCAGTTTCCTTATCCCAAAACATAAATAATAATACCTATAATATTTCCCCAATCGGGTTGTTGGGAGGATCACATGAGACAATATATATTACATAAAGTGTTTATGTACCTTAAAACACTAAAAATATCGATTGTTTTCAGACAGCTGAGTGGCACAGTGGATAGAGCACTGGGCTTGGAGACAGGAATACCTGAATTCATCTCTTGCCTCAGTTACTTTCTAGCTACATGGTCTGTGCATGTCATTAAGCATATCCAGAAACACTGGCCTCTTGGCTATTCCATGAAGCAAACCCTCCATCTCTCAGCTCTGGATATTCTCTCTGGCTATTGCTCAGCCCCAGAATTCTCTCCCTTCTCCACTCCAACTACTGACAAGCAAGAAATCTAAAAGGTACCCCTAACACAGTACTCAGAGAAGATGCTCCCCTTCCCTCCCTCATTCTGAGTTAACCTGTTTCTCCCTTGAAGGGCTTCTCTTTTCTTCTTCTTAGAGTCAACCAGGTGACTAGATCACTGAACCTAGGGTCAAGAAGTCCTGAATCTAGCCTCAGACATGCACTAGCTATGTGACCCTGGAAAAGTCACTTAATGTCTTCTGCCTTGGTTTCCTCAACTGTAAAAAGGGAATAATACTATCACCTTCCTCAAAGTGTTGTGAGGATGGAATAAGATAATATTTGTAAAGTGCATAGCACATGCCAAGCACTTAATAAATGTAGGCTTCCTTCCCCTAGTCTAATGGGCTTTTCTTATTCATTTCATCTCATTAACTTCTCTCTATTTACACTCTTATAAATTAACTTTGGTCTGGCTACTGAGCAAGATCACAGAACAACTAAAAAGTTTTATGATCTCCCCAGGGAGAAAGATCATTCCTTGCTTTACAAGTATATTAGAGAATGTATAGTCCAACTTACTTTCCACATTACTTTTCCAACACATCTCTCAGAGTTTGGATGGGTCTCTCATTCCTCCTAGACTCACTAGTTTCCCCAGTCATACTCCATACCATTAGCATTGATCATGCAACGATGATTAATGGCCATTAATGTCTCTCTAGAACAATGGGAATAACTGATAGTGAAAGAAACAACAGAGGCACAGGGATAGTTGAGGAGGGCAACAATCCATGGGTAGACACAAGCAGCATGGACTTCTGCCAAATGATATCGAAAAATAGCCGTTCCACCCCCTCCTCACCTGGAGAGAGATCATGGCAGTTGTCTCTTTATCCAACTCAGTCATAGAACAGTGATTTTATCTTTAAAGGAACTTGGGGTCCCCAAAACTGGGTTCAAGTGCCACCATTCTCATTGGTCAAATTCTCTGGAGGCCCGGAATCAAAAACATTGTTAATAACAGCTCAGCTGCAATCTTCTCTCAAAATGGTGTAAATCAGGAGCCACTCATATTCTTACCACCTCTCAATTACTTACCAAGCAATAAATTATTTAGATATTAACAACATATTCATTTTACCTTTTGCATTTGGTGTACTACTCTGGATCTCTGCTTTCCCTTCATCATTCCCTACACTGTATTATGCTTTCCACCTACATGTTCGATCCCCTTAGTAGAATACAGACTCCTTGATGACAGAGCTTTGTCAGTGGTGTCTTTATATCCCCAGCACCTGCCACCATGCCTTTGCATTGTGATACGTACTCAGAAAATGCTTCTTTAAGAGAATTGAATTAAATTTGGGAAGATACAACAAAGGGAACTTGTCTATTGGAAAGTAAGTTGGGCTATACAGTCTCTAACATATTTGTAAACTTTTATGGTCTATGAAAATGGCTCGACTCACATAAAAATGTTTCCATCCCCATAAAGAGTCATGATAACAGCCCAGATAGTTAGAAGACAAGTGGTTACTGAAGCATGAGGGACAAGATACAGAGCATACCCTATGGGGGAGAAGGGAGCTTGGAGAAGGGAAATAGATTAGGGCCCATGCTAAGCTGAGAGTAGCATTAGATAAGATTCTAATAAGCACTTATTGGAGGGCTTTGATGATATTCACCATTTTTTGGAAGTGAATCCCCAATGCAGTAAACAAGGATGAAGTCTTGCATGAAGCAGATGGTTGGGCAGATGGTAGATTGTTCCTTTTCTTTTCTGGAATCTCAATTTTATAAAATATATGTGGTAGGCAAGACTTTTGGGTCTGGTTTTAATTCTTGAGTCTTAAACAGCAGATATTTCTGATACTGATAATACTTTCTTATCCCCAGCTCAAAGCATGTACATATGTGATCCAAAGCTGCCCAACTCTGCCATTATCTTCACATCCACACCTACCTGGAGGCTCTATGGTGTAATGGAAAAAGCACTGGTCAGAGAGCTAAAAGGCCTGCCTTCTGGTATTGTTCTAAGACCAATAGTTCTTCTAGCTTGTCAAATAATTCAACTTCTCTGGAATCATCATTGATAAAATAAGTATTGAATTGGACAAATTCTAAATTAACTTCAAATATCAGGTATCAGTTGCTGTCTGAGTTCTAGTTAAATCTGCTGAAGTTAACTTTTTTTAAAAAATAATGACCAAAAGTCTGTAGGGGGAAATCAAATAACTAGAAAGAATGGGAGGAAATACTAGCTTTCTCCAATAATACTAGCTCACATTTATGCAATGCTTTATGATGCACAAAGTGATTTATAGACATTGTTGAATTTGATCCTCACAACAGCACTATCAAGTAAATAGCATTATTTTCATTTTATAGAAAAGACAACTGATGGAGTTTAATTGACTTTTCTAGGGTCACAAAGCTGAATTTTGAAATGGGATTAGAATTCAATTCTTCTTTCGGGTAGTCAAGTGTCATAATGGATAGCATCAGTCTTGGAGTCAGGAAAATCCGAGACCAAATTCTGTCTCAGAAATTTACTAGGTGTCTGACCTGGGGCAAATCATTTAACTTCTCTCAAGTTTTGGTTTCCTCATTTATGAAATGGGAATAATAAGTTATATCTACTTCACAGGGTTGTTGGAGGATAAACTGAGTAACATAGAAAGAGTGGTCAGAAAAGAATAGGTTGATTGAAAAATAGTCTTTAAAATGCCATGAGATCACTACTCTTTCACAGTGTCACTGATTTGTGTCATAGATTTAGAGTTTAAAAGGAACTCAGAATCCATTTATTCCAATTCCCTAATTTTATAGAGATTAGGCAACTAAGATGTGGGAAAGAAATAACTGCTGTGACTTTGGTAACAATGGTAAACAAAGACTTGAATCAAGCTCACTAAGGAAAGTCCCAAGTCTTACATAGCAGTAACTACTGACAAACTCAATGTGTGAATGGTCAATCAATTCCCATGATTTCACAGGACGCTATGGAGTCTTGATATTCAATGTACTCAAATGTTTCAAAGGTGTCTGATCCACTGGGTAATTCCTTAAAGAAAACTTTTGAAAGAAATCTTCAAGAGCTACTTGAGACAAACAACTAAGCAACATGAGCAAGGATAATCTCCTTCAACACGTGCCCTGATCTATAATTACAACTCTTCCACTTCCAGATAACTGTGTAACTGTCGGTGGTGACCTAAATAAAGATCTCATATAAAATGTGGCACAGTGGAAAGAGGACTGGATTTAGAGTCAGAGAATCTGGGTTCAAATTGTACCTCTGCCACTTACTACATGTGTGACCTTGGATCCTTCACTTCTCTGGGTCTCTCTTTATTTGCAAAAAGGAAGGGATACTCTTTATTACCTCTACTGTTCCCTCTATTTTTTAGCTTAAATTCTATGATTCTTATTTCCCTCAGACCACAAAAATTAATGAAAAGTAAACGGACTGACATTTCTTGCGGGTACTCATACTTATGCAATGACCTGCTCTTTGTTCTTTAACCTTATTTCATCTCTTTAATCCACTTTTGTGAAGCAAAATTTTAAAATTAGTAAATACAGAATTATAACCATTATGCTGAGATGACACAGAATAGAAAATACTGAACTCAGCATTTTGTTCTCTTGTTTACTGTGTAACCTTGGGGAAGTCTATTCACTTCTGTGACCCTCAAATTTCCTCATCTATAGAATAAGGGAATGGACGACATGGTCCATAATATACCTTCCAGCCCTATATCTGGGATCCTATGATCTCTTTCTTGGGAATCCTTGGAGTTCTAACCCTTGGGAAAGGAGCTGGGAAAGTTTTAACTAAATGAGGCTGATAGATAAAGGAAAGGAGAGAAAGGAAAGAGAGAGACAGAGACAGAGAATGCCCACTTCGGTCAGAAAAGTAGGAAGAGAAACAGATGAGTTCAATGTCAGGAACCTAAAGGATGAGAAAATGACAAGGATAAGGTAATGCAAAGGTTACAAAGAGGACAAGGAGGATGAAGACTAAAGAAAGACCACTAAGTTCAGCAAGTCTGGTAACCCTGGAGAGAGATGTTACAATAGAATGATGGAGACAGAAGCTGGGTAACAAAGGATCAAGAAGTGACTAGATTTTTAAAAAGTGGAGGCAGCAATTATAGACTATACTCTCTAGATGTTAGGCAGTGAAAGGAAGGAGAGAAATGACCTATTATCTCTAGGCAAGGAGGAGAATCAAGGAAAGGGATTTTTAAAGACAGGAGAGACCTGAATACATTTGCAGACTGAGGGGAAGGGGGCAATGAAAAGGCAAAGATAAAAGAGCCAAGAGAAAAGGCCATGATAATGAATGAAGATCCTCAGAGAAGCAGGAGGGCAAAGGATCAAGGACATAGTTAGAGGAGTTATCTTTGGCAAGAATCAGGGCCACTTGCACTTCAGATAAAAGTGAAGGGAGATGACTGGTATAGATACAGAGAATTGTTTGAGGAATGGGGAAGTAGAACAAATGCTCCCAAACCTCTCATTGGTAAAAAAAAAAAAAAAAATCTTTTGCCATGGGACTGGGAGCAACAGCTAGAGTTAATCCACTACTGAAGTAAAGATTCAGAAATATCACTGTGAAGATTGAGATAGGAGTTCAATAAGATGAATATGATAATTGGAATGAGAAACCAGCAGAAACTATTATGGTGCAGTGCAAAAAGACATCAGATCCTAGTTAGGGTCCCAGTACTGCTTTTTAGCTAGGTGACCTTTGATGAGTCTCTTAAACTCTCCTATCTGGTTTTCACAGCTGTCAAATGTGTAGGGAGGTAATATGCTTGAAAAATCCATTTCACAGGGTTGTTGTGAGTTCAAGTAGGGTAAGATATTTATGTAAATGCAAACATAAATAAATGTCACCACCTGTAAATAGAAGGTATACAATATCCTTAATTGGATACCTTCCTTTCTACAGTACAGTCTTTTATTTGCCTCGGTTTCCTCATCTGTAAAATGATGGTGAGAATGGTACCTACCTACAGGGTTTTTGCGAGCATCACATAAGGTGGTAATTAGAAAGCATTTAGCACTATGTTGGTACATAGTAAGTGCTATTTAAATATGAGCTAGCAGTAGTAGTATAGACCCATATATTTTGAGTATAAGATGCCTATTTACCAGGCCAGCAGCCAATATTTTCTGAAGATGGTAATACTGTGTACAAAATGGCTGGCTTGGGAAGTTAGAAAAGCAGCCAAAAATAGACTGCTTCTCCACAACAAAGGAATATCTGAGTTGTTTTTCCCTTTCAGGAACTTAGCAAACAGCACCCTTTTGTGCAAGTGATATCAGATGGTTTGCAATGACCCTCTCTAAAGCTTCGTCTCTTCTAGAGTCTGAATAAAACCTAGGACAAAGCAGGTGAAGGGGAGATAGGGACCTCTGAGCTTCTGGGAGAGCAAACTGTACTTCCAAATAAGAAGTAAAAATGTTATCCAAGAAAATTAAGTTCTCTTTCAATCACAGGAAAAAGGATGAAATGCAACAAATGCATGATTTGACTTGGTCTTCCATTTGTTGGTTTGATTTTCAGCCCTATGATAGATGGATACCAAAGCTAAAATATTCAACTAAATTTAAAGAAGACAGAGGATAAAAACAACCCTCTCAGTAATTAACTTTAAGGTTAGAAGAATATCCTGGGACTATAGGACATTAAAGAGGAAACAAAAGGAGGCTGAACTACAAGCTAATGAGGCCATTAATCTTCTAACATTGAGGAAAAAATAGATGTACACAATAGATAGAAGTAATCTATCTCTCTAGCTTGGCATCACTAATGGTTTCTATTCCATAATGATGTCAAAATTCAATCTCTTTGACACTGGGTTCATTTCTTTCATGTTGTCAAAGTGCTGCCCTTTATGATCATACTTTCTCAAGATCCTCAAAAAGAATTTGCAAATTTTCTCTTATTGCGTTTCCCCAAATCATTTGAAATAATAGTTAACACACATAGGTGATATATATGTGTGTGTGTATATATGTATACACATACATATATGTATGTGTCCATGTATGTATCACTTTATTTGAGAGATAGAATGACATAATGGATTGGGTTCTATATTTGGAATAGCAAGATTTGGGATCATATCTTGCCTTAGTCTCTCAATATCACTGATGATGTTGTACAAATCATTTAACCATACTGTGCCTCAGTTTTCTTATCTATAAAATGAGAGGGTTGGAATTGATGATTTCTGATGTCCCTTATAGCTTCCAGTCTGTGATTCTTATAACAACCCTGTAAATCACATAGTTTGAATACCAGGATTTCCATTTTACAGAAGAAGAAATTGATGATCAATCTGGTTATATGGTTTCTCCAAAGTCACACAGCTAACTGGCAGCTAATTAACATCTAAGGGGGAAAAGGTAGGATTCAAATCCTCTGACTCCTGATCCAGATAACCTTTCATTCCACCACCAGATGCCTGAACAGAAATGATTCAAGATTTCTTGGTATATAAGGACTCTAGGCCAGTAGCACATAGAAAGATTTGCTTTAATTTAGAAGAGGTACTAAGAAACAGGGAGATTTTGTCAGATTCCATATATGTGCTGTTAAAAAAAAACTGTGCTTAATAGACTTCAGTTTTCTATACTATCTTATTTTTTTCTATTTCTAGAATCATAGATCTACAGCTGGGAGGGACCTCAAAGATCATCTAATCCAATTTTATCATTTTAGAGGGAAGGAAACTGAAGCCAAGTCAGATAAAGTGACTCTTCCAAGATCACATAAGTAGTAAATTCCAGTGATGAGATCTGAATCAAGATCATCCAATTCCACACCCAATCAAGTCAACAACACAATTTTAATGAATCCTGGGGAGTTTATATAAACTGGTACAGAATGAAGTAAGCAGAACCAAAACAATTTATACAGTAACGTTGTAAAGACAAATAACATTGAAAGACTTAAGAATTCTGATCAACATGGTGACCAACCAAAGGACTGATGATAACCCACCTCTAGAAAGAGAGTTGATGGGTTCATGACACAGAAAAAGACAAACATTTTTGGACAAAGTCAATGTAGCAGGTTGTTTTTTTTTTATGATACCCATCAGTTACAATGGTTTTGCTTTTATTTTTCTAATCGTAGGATTTTTAAAATGCCTGCTAATTGAATGTTTAAAAATCATTTATTAAATAGCACTAGAAAAATGGTGATTGACATTATGATCTGTTTCATAAGATCTCAGCTAAAACCTTCAATGCCAACTCAGCCCACTGGAGCAATATTGGCTCAAGTAAAAAAGAATCTGATAGGTCCAGAAATAAATGCTGACTTAGCTATTACAGCAATAAAATTTCTGGCTACTATCTAAAAATTTCTGTCCATTACATTTATTTGTCTTGTTGACACTTGGCAATGGTTTATGTGTCGAGATCATGTGTTCCATTAGTTGGCTAGGGAAAATCTTATTCTCCCTAGACACATTTATCTTGTTTTTTCCTATCACTTTTCAGCTTCATGCTCAAAGCTTCTTTTTCTGCTGTCTAGATGAATGAAAATGAGTCCAGTATGCACTGAGGTGAATAATGCCTGAGATAAATGATAATTCAATGCCTTAGATGACTGTAAAATTCCATTGTTTGTGCTCTATTCCATCATAAAGCATTTTAGGAAAATATATGGCAAACAGTTTAAAAGAACTCCAATCCTTTATCACTTTAAAAAAATGGAAGTCCATGTAAGCAGAAAAAAAAAAGACCAGGGCAGAGTCAGTGGCAAAAAATTGTTTTGCAAAGTTGACCAGATAGTTGTTGCCAAAGATTTTTATAACAATACAGCTGTGAAAGGTAGAACACAAATCTTCAAATAATAATTCTTAAACCCACTTTAAGTTAAGACATCACTAATACTACAAAAATCCTACTTCAGTTTCATTAATTACTATTAATTAATTATTAATAATTAATATTACTATTAAGACATTATTTGTATATGGTGGATTTAATCCAATCAATATTGACCATGTAACTTTGGGGAATATGAACATTTTAATTTGAAATTGGTTCCTAATAATAATTTCTAGAAGCATTTACTCATCCACTCATTGATTCATTCAATGAGCACCTTTCATTTTTTGTTTCTTTTCTCCTTACATTATCTGAATTTCCTAATATATCCCTCTTCCCTCTCTGTCTAGAGATCCATTCCTTATAACAAAGAATTAAAAAAACAGGAAAATAATTTATCACACTAACTAATCAGTCGACCCTCACATTATATGTGATGCTCTACACTTTTCAACCAGCATTTATGGTCTACTATGTCTTAGGCCTTTTATTAGTCACAGGAACCCTTATACAATTAGTTAAACTTTTAAGTCTTACTAATGAAAGTCTTACTAGTAAAGTCTTACTAATGAGTCTTACTAATGAAAATGATAATTAGAAATGGGCAGTCTTGATTTCTTGTGTTTAAAAAAAAATCCCATAAGAACCCTATGACAATTTTTTCAATAAACCAACAGTGATTATACTCTTCAGTTGTTGCCTAACATGTTCCTTCCAATCAGACCTTCAGTCTTTCCCCTCAGTCCTGCTTTTCTTTCTTTCTTCTCTATTTCAGTTATGGCAGAACCAGTCTCCATCACTTATGTTCAAAACATCAAAGGCAGGTTTACTGCCTACCCCTCACTCATTTTTTGCAAAATCATCCCTGAGTTGTAAATAGGATTTTAGTACTTGAGACAAGGCTTAGATTAAGGTGAACCTGGGGAGTCAAAATAGGGAAAGTCTTGGAAAAGAAGCTGGATGGGGCCAACCCAGGAAGAAATTCACCTGAGATGTAGAAAGGACCTATTGAACTCTGAAGAACACTAGACTTCACCTTGACATACCACAGGTGGCCCGCCTGTGAAGTGATTCATGGTTGTGTCCCATACAGAATTTTTCCTGTTCCCCTATAGCACAAGCAATGACTGAAGATCATTCTCCTCCCCCTTTCCCTACCAAAGGTAGGGAAAGACATGGCAGCTGGCATGAGGGAAAGTTATTCAACAGACATGATAAACAACTGGTCCCATGCCCTCAGAAAAGCAATAAGTATGATCTGGAAGAATCAGTCTCTAAATTTGTGCCCCTACAACACCATTATCCAAAGTTCCCCCTCATTGTACTCCAGATTCCTTTGACCACTTCCTGGTGCTCTATGGTAATCCTCCTTTGTACTGAAGTGTTTTAGGTATATTGCTAATACTTTCTTAGAAGCTTTTTTTAAAGATTCTTTCATTCCCCTTACATGTGGGGAGCAGAACAGCATAGTTTTAGTAGCAAAAACCTGTCTTGCCCAAGGCTTGCCAGGAGCAAAGGCAAAAAGTGCTTTATAATTATAATAGGTTTTATACTTTGGACAGCTCCCCTCCCCAACCTAGCTGATGAGGCAAATGAAATTGTAAACTATGTAACAGAACCTTGAGGAACTTGACTTTTGTATGGATACATGAGAATCCTGATTTTTAACATAAATTTTCTGAGACTTTGCCTCCAAAAAGCTTTACTGTGAGATTAACATATAAATGAAAATTTTTTAAATAGGTTGCTAGAAGAGAGTAGTAGAGAAAATAGGGTTCAGGATATTCACACAGAAATTGGGGTCAAACAATAGGAAATGATACCAATATGCTTTTATAAGTGACTTAAGAACTTTGGAGGCCAAGTCTCTTGGTGACCTACTTCTACATGTGATGCCAGTAAATAAATTGTGAAGACTCCAGGTATGGGTACCTGGAGTGTTACGGTGCCTGTGACAAAGTCCTGATTGTTCTATCCTAAGTCCACCTCTGACAAGTGCTGTTGATTCTACATCTATAATATTTCTCCAACTGGTTCCCTCCTTTCTATTTCCATCATTGCACCCTAGACCAGGGAAACTTGTTACCTTTCACCTGTTCTATAGAAATAGCTTACTAACCAGGGGCATGCTGGCAAACAAAGCACAACACACTTTTAAATTTAATTTGCACCATTAACATCTTCTCCATCACTTTCTTAAGACTAAACATTCATCAAAACAATAAATCAAGAACTGATTCATAGCATTTGCTTATTTCCAATGTAAATATACTCAGTGAAAACTTATCCATCATCCCTACTACTAACCCACTTTATCCCCCCTATCTTTGATGTCTTCCTCAAACTTCCTTTCTCACTTCTATACTTTTGTATGACTGATCCATGTGCATGAAACTGACTCCCTCTCTTTTTTCCATCTGCTGAATACTACCCATTCCCCAAGACCCAGTTAAATTGTCACCTCCTCCATGTAGTCTTATTTTAACTACTCAGAGAGATAAAAATTTTTCCTTCCTCTAAACTTGCATAGCCCTTCCTTGAAACTTCTCTCAGGTACTCATATGTTAGATTGTAGTTATTTGTCTGAATATGTGTATGTTGGGGCATGGTCTTGGTATGAAGTGAACCTTTAATATCTGACTTCTTGGGTTCCTGGTCCTAGCTCAACCACTTATATACACACTGTATGGATTTGGATAAATCACTTCACCTCTCTGAACTTCATTTTCCACAATAATAAAGGAGATAGACTTAGAGAGTCTCCAAGTCCCCTTCTAGATTTGTGAGTCTATAATAAGGGGAAAAGTTAATCAGTTAATGATTATGTTTTTGGCAATCTGTGATGAAAGAAGGAAGAAAATGTCCTTGAATTGTTCCCAATTAAAATGTCCCTAATTTTCCATACCTGGGTTTTTATGTAGACAAAACTAGAGGTCCTCTCTTTTATACTGAGTAGAAAAGGTTATCTAATATAGATTAGGAATTTAAGGTGTTTAATACATGAATGTTTTTTCTAAAAGCTTTGCTTATATTATATTACTAAGATTCATTGAATTCTGTGACCATCCCTTATACACCCAGTGGCCTTGCTCTCACTTACAAATGAAAATGATGACTCCTCCATAGCTGAGTAGACAATTTCACATGTCACTGTGATCAAAAGACAAAAATCCATTAACTGGTAGCCAATCCCCTGGTGACAAGCTCTCCAAACTTCTCTAGGCTGGATTTTAGCCATACATTTCCAGTGTGTCACTGGCTCTGTACTTGAAGTCTTTCCAGCCTTGGAAGACCTGCCAGGACTAGGACTTCATTGGCAGCATTCAAGACCCCAGGGTCACATCCAAGTCCCAGTGAGGTACCATAGTACCAAGTCAGATAAATGCATAGATTATATCTGGTTGTAACAATATAGCTTTTTGTGGTTTATGATATTATAAATGGGATCATAAAATCATAGTTGTGGGGCTGGAAGTTATAGGACTCAGAGACAATTTAATTCAACTCACCATCACCATTTACAAATGAAGCACAGAGGCCCAGAGAGGGCAAATAATTTACACAAAATCACATAGGTAATACAGAGCAAAATCAGAATTTGAAACTGGATCCTCTCACTCCAAATACAGTGTTCCTTCCTCTCCCACCTCTAGTTTTTCAGATAAATAATCCTGATCCCACAGAGGTTAAGAAATTCACCTAAGTTCATAAAGGTCACAAATGCCATAGGTGTTATTTTAATCTCCAATGCCAGTATTCTTTATGTTTTATTAAATAGACTAAGGTCATCCCCAAAATTGCATGGTTTTATTTTTTACAGTCAACTATATACAACTGCATTTTATCTTGAGGCAAGGACTTGCAATTCCCTTGTTTGCAACAGAGGGTGTTGAGTAGCATCACAAAGTTACTTTTTGCATGTTTAGGGAAACAGCCTTGGAACTAAAAATGTAGGAATGTGGAAGAGCTCAGTGACTTCAAGGGTTTACTTTCTAGATGGATGCTCTAGTGAGGTCAAAGAGGCAGAAATCTAGGTATTTTAGTAGAGAAATGGTGTGATACTAGAGGGTGAAAGAAATAGGACCTCTGAACACTACAGATGAGCTTGATTTTAAGGCATTAGTTTGGAACTTGGTGAAAAAACCATGGCAATCACTTCATAGTGAGTTTGACATAATGACAATGCTGGTGAGGGGTAGACCAATCTGGTGCGGATACCCTTAAGGAAGCAGATAGGAGGTTGTATCAGCATTGGAGTTTACAATCCGGCTTAGCTACTTCTTTCTCAGATGACCTCACTTGACCTCTCTGATCCTTGATTTCCTCATCCATAAGACAAAGGTTTGGGGCTAGATGAACTCTAAAGTCCCCTCTAACTCTAAATCTATTACCTTGCCACCTCTCCAAAGTGCCCTAGTACAGAGCGAGTTGTGATGAAAGATGCTCAATCATTCAACATGAATTTATTAGGTATATACTTGTACCAGACAGAACTAGATTCTGAGCAGCAGATCTTCCTAACTTCTGTTTAGGTAAGAACATGGAACTTGGGAAGAAATCAGGTGACCAAAACAATGAATATCATCACAGTCATAGTTTAGGAGAGGTTGCATACTGTTGGTCTTGATTTTGGAGTCAGAAAGAAATGGCTCTGATGGGGTACTTGGGTGCAGGCCCCCAATTCTAAAATCACATTTCTCTCTAAAAATCACAAGACATTGATGAGAGCAGCCTGGGTATTACTTAGTCAGCCCTGACCATTAGTTGACTTAGTGATGTTTCAGGTCTCAAACGACACTTCCAGGTAGCCTCCCACTTGGACCTTTCCCTATGAACTCTGGATAAACTCTGCATAGTGGACACCAAAAGTGCATGTTCCTTTAAGAACCAGCCACTCCCAAATCCCACCCTGAATCACCCATTCAATAGCATACCTGGCACATGCCTTACTATAGAATATCCTCTATAAACTTTACTTGTTCTCCATTCAAATCTCAGGTTCCCTGAGAACTTTTGCCCACTAAAAAGCTTGATAAATCTTTACTTTGACTTCAAGAAGGCTTGAGTCTGCAAATTCATTCCAGGTGACCCATGACTGGCCCCTGTACTCTGGTCTTTGGGGGATTTCAGAATCTCATCCACCCCATCCTCCTTACCAACCCTCATCAGTTCAAGCCTTACCTTTGATACACACTGATTTGTGACTACAGGAAAATCATAAATCATTTTGTCATTCATGGTGTGCTTTAGATTTTATTTTAGTTGGTCTTCACAACAGCTCTGTGAAGTAGATGCAATGTTTATTCTCATTTTACAGATGAAGCAACTGATGTTGAAAGAGATTGAACGATATGCCCAAGGCCATACAGCTACTTTCTGAGGCAGTATTAAACCTCGGATCTTCCCAGAGTCACCCAGCTAAAGTAGGAAGTGTCCAAGGAAGAACGGATATTTTGAGATGTTCCTGACTCAAAGTGGAGCACTTTATCCTCTTTGCTGCTGAGCTGCCATGATTGTAAGAGTATAGCCCTAACACTGCAATGGACTGAAATGGTCAATGTTGCCTAACAGCCTTTTACAAATGATACATAGCACATGTAAGGAGTAGGATTTTATCCCAGGTTCTCAGACTTTAGAGACATCATCCATGTTGCTATGATGCCATCTAACTTCCTAGCACCCTGAGCAACTAAGATTTTTAAAAACTTCATTTTCTCTTTTGTCTTTTTTGAAGATTTCAGCTAATTAGACATTTTTAGAAAAAGTCTCAATTGGCCCACTTAGGCATTCATGAACGCGTCACAGGGACCCAGGATGGAAAGTCTCCAAAAGTAGAATGAACTAAACCAAATGATATTGAGCTCAATTACGCATTAAAATGGGTTCATGAATGCATAGTTTAAAAACATCACTAAATTATGCAGGGGATTGAGTTATTTTGCTGCTTCATTGTCAAATCCAAGATGTCTTGGGGATCCCGCCTGCAGGAACTTGTTAATAAATAGAGAAGAGGAGACAGGCTTCATTATTTTTGACATTGGTTACATTTCCCTTTTTATCCAACCTAATTAAAGTTTAATGCACACAAACCTTGAAAAGTTTCGTCTGGTGATAAGTATTTGGTAGCTCCATTTTCAACTACATTTGGATTTACTCGGTACCAGAGTGGCTACAGTCCAGATGTCTAAGGGTATTCATTATTGATTCAACCCCTCATTTTCTAAAATGTTTCAATCAATCAGAAATATTTATTAAGTCTACTGTGTGCAGGGCACTGTTCTAGACACCGGAGAGACAAATATCAAAACAAAATAATACCTGCCCTTCTGGGACTAATATTCTGGCAGGTGAGTTAATATGCCCATAAAAAAAGCGTATATAGAATAAATATAAATGAACAAATACAAAATAATAAGATCATTTAGGAGGGAATATATGTGTTTATGTATTTCCCTAGAATGTGACTTTCTCAAATGAAGGTCTGGTTTGGAGTTGTTTCATTATGTTACCAATACATAATAATAAAAGCTAACATTTGTATAAGACTTAAGATTTAAAATGCTTTACTGTACATGTACTAGCTCAATTGATCCTCACAACACTGGGAGGTAGGTGCTATTATTATTCCTGTGTGTGTTTGTCCTTCCTTGCCAAAGAAGACCATGTCAACAGAGAAATGATGACATGATTTGCATTTGACTTTCTTTTTGAGTGAGTGAGGGCTGCGCAGGTCACCAGCCTCACTTCTCCTCCAGAGCCATCTGAATCCAGTGACCAGATATTCATCAGGGTGACTGGAGATGACCCAGGATGAGGCAATTGGGGGTAAATGACTTGCCCAAGGTCACACAACTAGGGAGTGTCAAGTGTCTGAGGTGAGATTTGAACTCTGGTCCTCCTGACTCCTGCACTTGTGCTCTATCCACTACACCACTTAGCTTCCTATTTTATAGGTAAAGAAGCAGGCCAATAGAGGTTAAGTGGCTTACCCAAGGTCACACAGCTATTAAGGACCTAAAACAGTATTGAAACGCATGAAGGTTCAGTACTCTGTCACTTTCTACTCCATCCCCATAACACAACACTACCACTGAGGAGAGATGCGGTGGAGGGATCAGGAAAACCTTTATGTAGAAGGTGGTTCTGGGGTCACACCGTGACATAAGATGTTATGGGGAAGAAGTGAAAAGGGAGTGATTCCAGGTGTGAGAAAGTCCAGACTACCACAAAGGGAAGAGATGAGAGATGAATTACACCATGAGTAGACTAAAGGGAAGAACAGCAAGCATATCTCAGGCCTCTTTGTATCTCTGCACCCACCCTAGCACTCAGGACAATTGCCCTGCATACGGTGGTGCCCAAGTACTATACTTATAGTAGGTCACATTTGTGTATCACTTGAAAGTTTCTAAAGATACGCGCTCTTCCACCTGATTCCCCACAACAATCCGGTGAGTTAAGTCCTATTATCAATATTATCCTCATTTTAGATACGAGGGAAACGAAGGCCAAGAATGTTATATCCAGGATGAGTTCAAGGATCAACTGTAGAAAGTGAGAGGTTTAGACTGGAGGAGAAAAGTCATTTTAGAAGAGAGTCATTTTAACTATCTTCAAACATGGTGAAGGCACGTCACATCGAAGACGAACAAAGCTTGTTCTGCTTGGTCTGGAGAGCAGAAATAGCTGTACTGGGGAGAGCTTGGAGAAGTTGATCCCATAGAAGCTGGAAGTTAGGGGAAACTTTGGTAATTAAAGTTGTCCCAAAGGGCAAATGGCTGCCCATAGGAGAAGTCTTTAAGTATGGGCTCTATCTTCACTTGTGAGAGATCCTTCTATGGGGATTTTTATTCAAGTGAAAATGACACTCAATAGCTGATGAGGTCACATCTACCTTGGAGGTTCTTGGACTTTATAAGTGACTGCCTTGAAAGCTAAAGTCAAGTCTTCTTTGAAAAAAATCACTATTGACTGTCTTTAAAAAAAATGATCTATTTTCCTCAAGAAATTCAGTCAACTAAATTGCAATTTCCTGCTCACGCCTGATATTTTAGGCCATGTCGTCCTTTAGTTTGTGTTGCTGGCATTTGCTGCAGCCGGCTGCAGTAAGTATGCAGAACTGAAGTCCTCTGGGAGCTACAATAAAACCAGATGCAATTTTCCAAGGAGCAAAACACTGAATAAATGAAATTACCAAAGTATTCACTGTCCTTGATCCAGGTGTTGTTGTATGAGTTCTCCATTCAAGGTCCCCCTCCTTTTTTCCCCTCTGAAAGAGCTTGAAAGCATTTCAGCCCCCTCTGTTGGAAGTCTCACAGTATTTTGAAGTTACAAAACCCAAAAGAATTAGAAAGAAATGAGGAACAGCCATTTCTATGAATTGGATAATCCATTTAAAAAGACATGGGATTTAGTTTTCACTCCCAAGGCTACCGGCACTTACCTTGGGAACAATAACTATCTCTTCAATCACTAACTGGCTTTGAGACCTTGGACAAGCCACCCAACCTCTCTTGGACTCAGTTCACTCATCTTTTAAATGAGAATAATATTAACCATAATATTAACATTCTAACATTATTATTAACATTATTTAACGTTATTATTAACAATAATATCTACCTCATAGGGATGCTGTATCAAATGAGATAATTTGTATAAAGAGCTTAGCAAATGATATATAGATAGGTAGACATGTGTGTGTGTGTGTGTGTGTGTGCGGGTATGTGTGTGTAATAAAATATGTGCTATTGCTGTTATATAGTAGAAGAGAACTTCATTCCATTCTGAGTTGGGTTACTTGGGCTCTGAGGGCTCTTCCAACTCCGAGAGGTCAGGATTATGCACAAAACATGGAGGATTTTATAAGCATGAAGAAATTTTAGTAGTGGAACTCTACCTGCACTAAATCTGGTTGAGTCTGTCTATGACCTATTGAGAAGTCCTAGTAAGTTGCCCAAACTTGCCCATGGCCAAAAATCTTTTGATAACCCCAGGTAGAATTTGAACTCAAGTCTTTCTGACTGCAAGCCTATCTCTCACCCATAATTTCATGTCCGCTATCTCATTTTTGAGCCCTTTGAGATCCATTCAGTAATGTACTTGATATAATTTTCTGAGTTAGGAAGTATAATCATTTTCATTCCCATTTTACAAGAAGCAATCTAAGTTTAGCAAGCTAGAATGAATTGCTTAAGTTGTAAGAATCATTTTTTAGTCAGAATTTAGACCCATGTCCTTTGACTCCAAATTCAACCCTCTTTCCATTACAGCATGGTGCCTCTCACAAACAGTTAGGCAATGTGGAACAGAAAAAAGGGTCAGAAAACCTGAGTTCTGGAGTCAAAGGACATGGGTCCAAATTCTTCCTCTAATGATTTGTACTTGCTTAACTTTGGGAAAGTTACTTAACTTCCTTAGGGCTCCATTTCCTTGTTTATGAAATGAAGGACTCCAAGTAGGCAGCCTCAGAGTACCCTACCAACTCTAGATATATAATCCTAACATAGCTAAAGGGATGATAAAGGGACACATAGATAAATGATAAATAAATTGATAGATGAAAGAGAAGTGGAGAGAAGGGGAGGGAAGGGAAGAGAAGGGAAGGGAAAGCATTAGAGAGAATTTATTAAGCACTTACTTTGTATTGGGCACTATAAGAATAGGGAATCTTTTGTCTTTTATAAGTCAATGACAGGTCCCCAGTGTACTTTGTCAATAGCATAAAAGCAAATCCTGGATTTTTTGACAAAGAATCATAGGATCATTGACTTACAGCTAGCAGGAATCTTAGAATTAAATTAACCCAATGCCTCCATCTTGAAGATGAGAAAATGGAGTCACCAAGAAGTGAAGTGATTGCTCAAGGTCATACAGATAGTAGGTGATAGGAAATGAGTTCAGGGTCCCTTTTGAGAAAGTCATTGACCATCATTGCCTCTATGTGCTCTCTTTAACCTCATTTCTAAACTCTTTTCAATATGACTCCAAATTCAGTATTCAACTAAAATTCTCTGCGAAGTTATCAATGATCTCTCTCAAGAAAGCTAATGTCTCTTTCTTAATCTCCATTCTTCTTGACCTGCAGGATTTGCCATATCTTCCTTCTGAATACTCCCTCTTCTCTGGGTTTTCATGACTGTTCATTCTTTTTTCTGTCCAATTATTCCTTTTCATTCTCTTCTGATGGGTCTTTATCCATGTCATAACAACAGTTTGGTCCCAAACCCTCCTCTCTTCTCTCTCATTTGGTGAGCTTGCTAGTTCCCTTATGTTTAATGAAAATTTTTAGAAGGTGATTGCCAGATGTATTTAACTGACCTGTTTTTCACGTGAGCTCCAGTCCTCCATCACCAACTGTCTTTTAGACCTTAGAATGAGGTCCCATGGACATCTCAAACTCAAAATGTCGAAAATAGAACTCTCCAAGATCTTCTCCTCTTCTATCTCCTTCCCTACCATCAAGGGAACCACCATCCTTCCAGTAACCCAAGTTAACAAAATTGGTGTAATGTTCAGCTTTCTTTCATTCACTTTACAATATTCAGGGAGTTGTTAAATCATGTAATTTCTTTCTCTACACTTCTCACAAATATCCTCTCCCCTCCACTCACAAAGTTACATCTCTAGTACTGTAATTCAAGACCCTATTACCTCTTACCTGGACCTTATAATCACTCTCCCTACTTTTTCTACTCCAATCCATTCTCCACCTTCTCCCATAGAGATTTTCCTGAAGCATGAGTGACCGTTTCACCTCCTTACTCAATAAACTCCAATGGTTCCCTATTATTTGTGAGATCAAATATAAAGTTCTTTCTTTGGCATTCTCAACCTGGCCCCTTCCTACCTTTCCAGTCTTCTTACATCCTACTCCTCTCTGCAACTGGTGATACAACCTTATTAATCTATTTGCTGTGACTCACATACAATAGTCCTTTCTCCATGCCTTCACTCCTCCTCCTTACATCAGACTCTAAGAATCTCTGGCTTCTTTTAAGACTCTTGTTAAGTGCCACCTCTTCAAGAAGACATTTCCAAGTCCTCCTTCCCACTCATCCCCACCAGCTGCTAGTTTCATCCTCTCTAAAGTTATCTTCCATCTACTAAATATGTATCTTTAATACTCTAATTTATGTATGTTGTTTCTCCCATTAATTAATTAATCTAAGCCCCTTGAGGGCAAGAACTTTTCTTTCTCTTTCTTTGTATATTCAACACATAGCACAATCTCTTGGTACATAATAAGTGATTAATAAAGCTCATTGATTGATAATTGAATTTTCACAGAAGACAATGTACAGATACAGCTACCAAAATAAATACCTTGAAATGTGATGTAAATGACTCTATATCAAATGATTTTCCTTGTTTTCTCCCCAGAGACTCAAAGGCCTTGTCCCATAGCCAAAGATCAGCATCAAGATCTCTTGATAAAAAAAAAGAAGGTATGAGAGCATAAGACATAGAAGTCAGAACTCACACTGACCACTGTTATGAAACAGTGTTCACTGTGCTAATAAAATGTAATCATCTATTTTATATTTAAATGAATTTAGAATTTTTTAAGACCTTAGATATCATTTAGTACAAAGTCTCAATTAAAGAGATGAGAAAATTGGGCCCCAGCAAGGTGAGTTGAAGTGACTTCCCAAGGTAACAGGGTTGATTGGTGGCAGTGATAACACCAGGACCCTGATCCTTGGACCCCTGCAATTGAGTATGCTTCCTTGTATACAGCCTTATCACTATATCTTTCAAAGCAACCTGGACTATTAAGATATTTTATCATGTTTAAATAATATGATGTAATGTAAAGAGTTCTAGACTGAGTCAAGGACTCTGGGTTCTTGTCCTATCTTGATCACTAATTGGCCATCTAGGAATAAAAGCAAAAAGAAGGACTTAAGTCTCAAAGATTTCTGATATCTCTTCTAATTCTAGACCATTAAGGTTGTTGATTGACTGATTTATCTAAATGCAAGTCATTGATGTTTTTAAGAAATATCACGAATGAAAATATCAAGTTTCATAAATCACTTTAATAAACCAGGATTTCATCAGGATGGCTTATTTCTCCACCAGTCATGTCATATCTCCTCTATGGTTCTGCAAATGCTTTAGGGAAGATTTAGTTTAGCTGCCTGTGATGCCAAGAGCTTTGCTGACTTGCTTTCTGCTCAACTACTTATCTCTTATGGGACAACAGTGCTTTCAGCACTTCATCTTCTTCCCATCAGATTTTGCAAATGAGCTTGTACCCTTAAGCCAATGTTACCCAAGGCTGCCATTTTATAGATTATGTTGCTGCTCTCTGGACAACTTCATACCATGCCAATTGCCTCTCATCCTGCCCTTCTGCCTCCTGACCATTGAGAGTTCTCCATAACTCCACCAACCCAGACCCATTGCAATGTTGTTCTACAGCCACCTTCTTGCCATTCCATCATCTTCATGCCCTTTCTCCTAGTTTTGGGAATACAGTCATATCAACTCTACCACTCCCCAAAATCACGTTAATCAATTGCCCTATGAAACCCCTACCTATATCTGTGGTTCTACAATTCAATACACCCCTTCATGGGTCCCTGTTCCTTCATATATAATGTATTCTCATAATAGGACTTAAGTTCTTTGCAAACAGAGACTACCTTTGTTTATGAATTTACATCTCTAGTGCTTAGCACAATGCTCGGCACATAGCAAACATTTAAATGCCTTTTCCATTTCCATTCATCTATTCATTCAATTGTGGGCAAGAAGACTAAGTTTGGAGGCTAAAGCGATGTGGGTGGTCTTTTGGCTGTTGCGTTATAATGACTTCATACTGGTTAAATTTCTTTAAGAAATAATGTTCAATTTGCTGTCTATTTTTGTCTATTCCCATTTTTCAGAGCTGACAGCTAATTTAAATAAGTTACTGTAGAAGGCATATGGTGCTTTCTCATCTTTATCCTTTCTTCTAACTTGGTGTTTATCTTGATCTTTGCCTTAACCAGTCAATGATTTGACTGCACACAGATAGTTGATTCTGAAATCACTAGTGTCTATAGACTTATTTCCTTTCTGTTAAAATATAGTTACTTTCATTTTTAAATGTTATTTTAATGCTCCCCTTGCCCAATACTTCCAAATTCTTTTCTCGAAGGAAATGTATCAATCAATCAATGACCATGTACTAAATACTTGCTATGTGCCAGAGAGTGTGCTAAATGCTAAGGATGCAAAGAAAAAGCCAAAATAGCTCCTGCCTTCAAAGAGCTAACACCGTAACATATAAAAACATATAAAACTGAAAGTCTTTGGCCTCCTTCACTTCATGATCCCAAATCACATTCTTCAACAGAGTTTTTCCTGTTTTCTCCTAGAGCCATTTTTATATTGAAGTCATCAAATGATGTGGTCCTGATAATTTGAAGGATCATTTCAATTTCTTCATAGTAATATCTATATTTTTTCATCCTCTTCAATGGACATTGACATGTGAGGAGCCATTACTCTCATGGTGTCTTGCTTGCTTAAGTTAAATGCAAGATCAGAAGGTCAAAGATCTATGAAATAGTGATGTTTTGAGTGATTTGTTGATGTATTTAGCCACAGAGTCAGCTCAGACCTGGATGTAAATTCTGCTTCTGATGCTTATAACCTGGGCAACTTCTGAGCAAATCACTTGAGCTCTCATTAATTCGAAGCAATTCCAAGGCTATAAGTAGGTGATGGTCTGAATCAGTTGAAATACTTTTCTCATTGAGAGCTTGCTATGCCAGTGAAATCATATCCAGCTTTAGGTAATAATGACAAAAATCATGATGTCTTTTGGCAAGTATGAAATGAAACATGTGACCCATGCTTCCGTTTAGGGATAACATTTTACATCCTTTAATTCATTTCTTGTTTCTCAATTCAACATTTATGTTGATAATGTCAACATGGATATAATTCAGGTCCTAAAAGAGTGCATCAGTTCCTTGGTTGTTAAACTAAGCTTGCCTGTTAAGCATACAAAGAGTTTATATTTGCAGACAGTTGAAGGACGGTGTGACTCTTAGAACTTCTGCCCCCTTTAATCTGCAGGAACACCAGAAACTAAAGGAAGGAGAACATGGGGTATTGTAGATATTGAAGGAAGAAGAGCTGAACTTCCACCCCAGCTCAGCCACATATTAGCTCGTCATCCCTTCACTTCACTGAATCTTAGTTTTTCCATCCTTAAGATGAAAATTAGACTGGAATATACAGATGATCTCTCAGACTTCCAGCTCTGAAAATCTGTGATTTCATGCATCCATGGGGCCATTTTGAATTTTTATCCTTTTCATGTATTGCCATAGTCAAAAAAAAAAAAGAGAGAACTCATCACTCTATGCCCAACCTTATTCATAATGAGCCACTCCCAGAAGCACAGACTTTCTGAGTTAGAACAGAGCTCTGTGAATTTCTAATCTGGATCACTGCCAAAAAAGTAGCACCTCTATAACATGCCTGCGGCAAGTTATCATTAAACCTCTGCTAAAAGCCCTCCACTGAGAGGGAACTCACTCCTTCCTGCTCCCAAGGAAACCCATTTCACTCTAGAGTAGCTCTCATTGTGAGGTATTTTTTTTCCTGATATCAAATCTAAATTTTCCTATCTCAATCGTCATCCTTGTTTAATTAAGTCTGGTTGCTAGGAAACTATCAACTGTCACCAGGACCATATTTAGACCATATCACTGCCCTAGTACAAGACCTCATCATCTCATGCCTGAACTACTATAATAGTCTTCCATTTGGAACCCTTGCCTCAAGTCTCTCTTCATTCCACTCAGCTATCAATGATCTTTCTAAAACATTTCTGACCATGTCACCACCACCACCATCCCATTCAGTAAATTCCAGTTGCTCCCTATTACCTCCAGGACCCAGTGCTCTTAAACCTTACTTCCCTCCACATAATCTACAATCCAGTATCATTAACAGCCTTTCTATTCTTCACATACAACTTTTCCTCTCCTGACTCCAGGCATTTTCACTAACTGTCCCTCGGGGTCTGGTATTTTCTCCTTCTTCGTTTCCACCTCCTGGTTTCCTTGGCTTCTTTCCTTTTTTGCTAAAATCTCACCTCCACAAGAAGGCTTTCCCAATCTACCTTAAAGTTAGATCCCTCCCTCTGAGATTATTTTAAATTTATTCTGTATGTATCTTGTTCATAGATAGTTTGCCTGTTGTGTCCCCATTAGATTCTTAAGAGCAGAGACAGTTTTTGCCCGTTTTGTATCCCTAACATTCAAAACAGTGCCTGGTACATAATAGATGTCTAATAAATGTTTGTTGACTTAATTTGCCTTCTAAGTTCAGTAGAACCTACCTAAATTTATGTTTCAATGAGAATTTTTCTAGTATCTCTACACCATAAAGTAATGTCAGAGGAACATGTTTGGGACTTTCATCAGCACCATACCTAAGACCAAACTGTAGCTGAATTGGCAGATTTGGGTCATCAGAGAATAGGTGATGGATAATTCCTTTGTAATAGACTTTGATAGATTACCATCTGTCACTGTCATCTATCAGCCAGAGACCTAATAATAGCTTCCAAAAGAAATACACATGGGAATGTCTTGCAAATCAAATATGATATCTTGACAGTAGGTAATGTGCATTGGCCCAACTATGACATACAGCTAGAAGGACACCCGCCAAGTTCATCCATCTCCAGACAGCTAAGGGAGACAAACATTTAAAATTAATGCCCTCCAAAATGCATTTGTAAATAGAATTTCTAATGAATATGAAGTTATCCACCAATTCAAATTAGGCAACTAAATAACCTCTATCCCTTTTGACACTCAGTTTCCTCATCAAAGGAAAGGAAGGTATTAGACCAGATAACCTCAAAGGTTCCTCATGGCCCTAAATCTATGATCTTACTGTTTTTCCAACTCTGGAAATTATATCCTATTGTGATTCTATTGATGGGGTGATGGGACCTGGACCCCTGAAAGGAAAAGACCCGGTCCTAGATCACTTAATAATTCTTTCAGAGTGGCCCTTGACCCAAACCAGCCCACTTAACTCCTTTCACTGCCACACATGACCCACCCCAGATCAAGAGCCACCGTGAAAGGACTGTCAAGGATCCAGGTGGACTGGCATGGGCCAGATGCCATTGAACTTGGCTGCTGAAATGTGTGAGAAAATTCTGGGATGGGTTGCTTTCAAAGACATGGTCTTTTCCTTTTAGGGGTCCCATCACCCCATCATTATGATCCTAAGGTGGAAGCTTTTAAACAAATAACTTCGGAGTGGATTTTTGGTAAATACCATTACAATTTCAAGAAATGTCAGATGTTCTATTAAAAAATTAGAAATGTTCTAGTTGTCATTTCTATCTACAAATAGCAGTATCTTGGCACTAACAGTTAAGAGAAAATTTTCAACTATGGTATCTTCTTTTATGTATATGATAGTGAGTTAATCCTAATTTATTCTTATGGAATCATTCGGTCAGGGAGGAGGGAGGGACGTTAGATAAGACCCAGTTCACTCTGTTCCTTTTTTTAGGTGCAGAAAGCAAGGCCAAGACAGATTAAATGACTTGCCCAAGGTCACAGAGTTGAAGAACTAGAACTAGATCCCAAGCCTCCTGACTCTCTCCTGTGTTGCCAGTCCCTTTTTATAGCTTCTGTTTTCTTTTCATCAATTTGGCTTAATTTCACACAACATGCCACTCTCATTTAACTTGAGAGAAGGAAATGCAGAACCAACATCTGTAAATACTTGGTGTTTTAAAGATAAGAAATGTGTTAATTCACAAGTGCTTTTCATTAGGGTAGTAATTACCTTAATAACTGCATGGCCCTCAAGGCTCAGTGGCCCTTGGCCTTACCAGGGAGAATGAAGCTAGGGGATCACTTGTGAGTTCAAGAGTTCTGAGATATGGTAAGGCTAAAGTCAATAAGGTGTTCACACAAAATCTAGCATTAATATGCTGAACCTTGAGAGTGGGGGAAGGGAATGCCATCAGTCTACTTAATTAGGGATAAAACAGAACAGGTTGGAAGTGGAGCGGGTCAAAGTTCGGAGAGAAATGATTGTTTCTCTCTTGGAGTAATAATCATTTACTGTTGGGGAGATTGAGGATTTTTTCCATTCCTATTTCCTCATTCTCTACTAGGTCAACTCAGCATCTGAAGGATATTGCTAATAATGAGACTGGATTAACTCTCTCTTCAATCTTGGTCAGACCCCACTCAACTGGGGAAGTCCATTGTGTTCTATTCAGACTTAGAAGCAGTGGATTCTATGTCTAGATGACCCAGAGCTGAAGGTGATCTGGGAGTAAAAGAAAAAGCAAAGTCACATCCCCCACCCCCTCATTAGATTATGTCCACCTTAACTATAAAATTCACCCTTCTCATTAATTTCTAACCAATCAAAGTTGATTGCCACCTGTCAGGAACACCTATTTATCCAATAAGCCACCCTGATCTATCTTTGGTTCATAAGAGATTGCCAAATGACCATCCTTTTATTACTTACTTGCTAGTCAAAATTAATAAAAATGATTGATTCCCCAGAAATTACGTCTCTGAAACCTTTCATTCATCACAGCCACCATATTGATCAGTCCTGAGATCAGGCCTATGAGTGGCCACTATACTTTCAGCCTGGGCAAGATAGAGTGATGTGCACTCCAAAAAACAAACAATGAAACAAATCCATACATCCCTCTGTCAAAGATCATCAAAACTGGCATAGTTAAAGATGGCATAGAGCATCTTAAGGCTGATGTATTTCATAGACATTTGGCCCTCATAACAACCTTATGAGTTATTATCACTATCCCCCATTTTACAGATGAGGCCATTGAGACTGAGAGAAGCTAAGTAATTTACCCAAGTCACACAGCATGTGGAAGAACCAAGCTTCAAACCTAGTTTTTTCTAACTTCAAGTATAGCACTCTACATTGTACCACAGCATCTCTAAGTGAGCAGGCAGGTGTTAACCTATTAGTAAGTCACTGCTCAACTTTTGTACTTAAACTGCATTTGAAATGTCATTCTCTAGATTTCCCTTCAAGGAAGAGTTTAACCAGTCAAATAAGGCTATTTAAGAACCTACTACATGCTAGGTATAGGCATACAAAGAATGAAAGTCCGTTTGATCAAGGAGATTATATTGTATCAGAAAAAACAACATATGTGTGTATATGTGTAGAATAAATATAAAGAGAATAAATACATGATTGTTAGATACAAAATAATTAGGAGGAAGTGCACTGTCACTCTGGCAAAACAGTATAGGTGGTGCTTGAGATGCATCTTGAAGAAAGAGAGAAATTCTATCAAGTGCAGGTGAAGATGAAATTCATTCCAGTCAAGAGAGAAATTGAGTATCCTTGGACCCTGGAGTGTGGGATGGGAAAGAAAGTCACGTACAATGAGACAGAAAGATAGATCGGTGACAGATTGTAAAATACTCAAAAAGGTAAACAAAGCATTTTATATTTGATGCTAGAGACAATAGAGACCCATTGGTGTCTGCTAAATTGGTGTGGTCAAATGTTTGCTTACAGAATCACTTTGAGAAGGAAACACAGAAAAGCAGGGTAGCTTTGGAAATGAAGTGTAGTATTTATTACAGATTTTTTTAAAGTTTTTTTTAAGTTATTAAGATTTTTTTTAAGTTCCATTAAGAAATGGAAATTCATGGTTTATATTGACTCCTCTTTTCATGTGGACCTGTGAACATGGAAATGGTCTTTTTTGTCTTTAAATTCAAAAAGAATTTTTAAAAAAATTTTAAAAAGAAAATTACTTTGGCAATTGTGCAAAGAGATATAAAACTGAGAACGCATCTAAGAGTCCATTGCAATTGTTAGGACAGGTGATGATGTGATAATGTAGTAGCTACGTAAGTAAAGATAAGCTTTTTGGATTCATCAGGTAATATAAAGATAGAAACAGCAAGATTTGGCAATATATATGTGGAATGAACAGGAGAGGAGAATGGAAGACTGACTGGTGATGTCTTATAAAAAAAAGAGAGGAGTGGTCTGATAAAGAGGTGGGGGGAGGAATCATAAAGAGTCGCTTTTGGACATGTTGAATTTGACAAGTCTGGTATATCCAGCTTGAAATGTTCAACAGGCAGTTGATATGGGACTAAAACTCAAGGAAAAGATTCAGACTGGATTTATGGATCCATGAATCATGTTCACAGAGATGAGAATAAAATCCATGAGAACTAAGAGTGGAGAGAGAGAAGAGAAGACTTAGGACAGACTCTTAAGGAATACCCAATGTTAGTGGCATGATATGGGTGATAAGTCTATAGAGAAATGGAGAAGAAGCAGATGTTTAAAAGGAGAACCAGGAGAGAATAGCGTAATGAAAATTCAAAGAGGAGAGCACATTCTGAAGAAGGTGATAAATCAATCAACAAACGTATATTAGATACTTACTATGTACCAGAAACTGTATTATGTGATTATTATATATTATAATAATATATAAACAGCACCTACTATGTGCCATGCACTCTAAGTGCCTTACAAATAGCATATCAGTTGATCTTTATAACTCTGAAAGGTAGGTACTATTATTATATCCGTTTTATAGTAAAGTGAGGCGAATACTGGTAAAATGACTTGCTCAAAGTCCGACATCTACTAAGTGTCCGAGTCCAAATTTGAACTCAGTTCTTGCTGACTCTGGGTACAATGCTCTGTACTACCTAACAAGCACAAGGAATGAAGCAATCTCTACTTGTAAGGAATTTATAACAAGTAAAGGGTTGGTAAGGAATTTACAAGTACATATCAAAATACATGGCACAAATATAAATATAATAGATACTCATATATACAATTGAATACAAGTAGTTTGGAGAAAAGGGCATTAGCATTTGAGATGGGGATGGGAGGGTGGAGGAACCAAAAAAGGCTTCATGCAGAAGATAGTGTTTAAACCAACTCATAATGGAAGAGAAGACCTCTTTGATTTAAAGGGGGAATGAACTGTAAGCATGTGAGTCAGCCATGAAAAGCACTGAAATGGGAGATGGAATGTCATGTGTGAGGAACTTAAGGAAGGCCAATTTGATTAGACTGGAGAGTATGTGGGGTGGGAGGGAAAAGAAGGGATGTCCAGTGAGGCTGGAAGATAGGTATGTGGCAAAGTTGTGTAGGACTTTAAAAGCTGATCAAAGGAATTTGTATTTTATCCTAGAGACAGTAAGAAGTCAATTGAGAAGACAAGTAGTGTGAGCTGTGTTCATATAAAATCATTAGGGCAGCAGTGAACTGGAATGGTGAGAGACTTGAATCTGGGAAACCAATGAAGAAGGTGCCACAATAAATACTCCAGGTGAGAAATGATGAGGGCCTGATATCAAAGGTGGAATCAGTAAAATCTGCAATGAATTTGTGTATGTGTGGTGAGGGAGAATGAAAAGTCCAGAATCATGGCCTGGTTATGAACCTAGGAGGTTTAAAGAATACCCTTTGACAAAAATAGGGAAGGACAGCTTAAGGAGAAAGATAATGAGTTCAGTTTGGGGTGTACTGAGTTTCAGAGCTCTCTGAGGCTGTTTGAAATGTGCAATAGATATTAGGTAACATGGGATGAAACCCAGAGAACAATTCTATTTAGGTATATAGATTTGTGAGTCACATGCACAGAAATTATAGCTAAACCCATGGAAGCTAATGAGTTGACCAAGAAAGTGTATGTGTGTTTGTCTTTCCTTGCCAAAAAAAGACCATTCCATCAGAGAAATGATGACATGACTTGCACTTGACTTTGTTTTGAGTGAGGGAGGGCTGTGCAGGTCACCAGCCTCACTTCTCCTCCAGAGTCATCTGAATCCAGTGACCAGATATTCATCAGGATGACTGGAGATGACCCAGGATGAGGCAATTGGGGTTAAGTGACTTGCCCAAGGTCATATAACTAGGAAGTGTCAAGTGGGTGAGGTGAGATTTGAACTCAGGTCCTCCTGCCTCCTGCACTGGTGCTCTATCCACTGCACCACCTAGCTGACCCTAAGAAAGTGTATATAGAGAGAATAAAAGAAGTTATTGTCTAGAACCTTGGAGAGCAACTAGGTTTAGGAGACATGGTCAACACTTGAGTGCAATGGAGGTCAAAAAGAATAAAAATCAAGAAAAGAATATCAACACTGACAATCAAGAGATAATCTATGACAAAAGCATTTCAATAAAACAAATATGTTGGAAGCCACATTGTTAAGGGATAGATAAGAGAAGAGGGAATGAAAGCAATAATATAGATCCTTTCTTCTATAAGTTTGCCTGAGAAACAAGAGTTAGGATGATTGCTTGAGAGGATTGGAAGGGTTTAGTGAAGAATGTTTAGGGATGGGAGAGACATGGGCAAGTTTGAAAGTTGTAGAAAAAACTATAGGCCAGGGAGAGTTTGAAGATTAGAGTGAAATGAGAGATGACTCAGAGGACAGTCTGCTGAACGAAACAAGAGAGGAAATGCAAAATATGTGAATAGAGATTAACTAGCTAGAAGGGTCAACTCATTGTCCCAGATTAGAGGAAAGGAGAAAAAAGAATGACACCCATGGTTTTTGAGATGAAGAAAAGAAAGGGAGGCTCATAATAAATGGCCTAATTAACTTATTAAAATAAGAGAGCAGATCATCAGCTGATGTCGGAGAAGAGTTATGTGGGAAGTTTGAGGAGAATAGAGGAAGTCTGCAATAGCCCAAAAAAGGTTAATTAAGGAGGAATAAAGGGACTGCCTATGGCAATGAGGGCCCAGTGAGTGTGAGACAATACAAATACCTAGTGCACCCAATCAGTATGATTGCCTCTAACTCTATTTAATCAAAAGCATGTGAATAGGAGTAGAGGAGACTAATGGTAGGTAATCAAAGAGTTGGAGTTTTGGAAAACTGACAGAACAAGATGATGAGGAATTCAAGAACAGAGTACTGTGAACTGGTTAACTGTAGGGTCAAGATTTGTGTGATAGGACTAACACCTACCACTGTTTCCTCATAGCATGAGGTAGGACTGTGTTCCTCCTCCTTGCACTCTGTGGCAAGGGAAACAAAGCTATCACCAGGACTTGACTAGCTCCAGCTCCCCTGACACAACTTCCTGGTTACTTTAGGGGAACAAATATCTAAATCATGTAAAATCTGAGATCTTCTGACTTGGAGGATTTCTGAAGACCAAACAAGTTACCATGTCCTTCACCATAAACTCCCCTGATGACCAGAAGGATTACCATATGAAGACAAAGTGGACTCATCCAGAGAAGTAAATGCCATTATATCCTTGATGAGTATCCTTGTTAGGTTAAAGTGAAATAAACTTCTTTTTGTTGATAGTCCAATAATTTGTGAGGGCTTCATTTCATCCCAACTTCAAACTTGAACTGAGTATGCTGGCATTCCCAAAAATTGGGGAGAGAGAAAAGTGAGATCAGATAAGATCTATTGTAATGCCCTGAGAAAGTAGTAAGGGATGGAGGAATTGGAAGTCTCCATAAAGGCAAAAAAATAGGGTTAGTAGAGGAGAGGCATAGGAAGACATGGAGTGATAGAATATTGGTCAGTTCAAATGTCAAAATTTTTAATCAAGGAAATGGAACACATGGGTAATAATGAGACCCAAGCTGTAAGTATTCCTGCCTGTGATTAAGGTGGAGTGGTAAAGTAGGTCATGATATCTGAGAATGCTGAAGAACTGGGAGGTTTGAGGGAGCATCAACATGAATGTTTAATTCCCCTGGTATAAAAGTAGGATTTGGGGGAAAGAGAAAAATGATAGGCTTGGTTCTGAACTCCTTGAGACAAAGGGAGAATGATCTGGGAGTCAATAGTCCATAGCCAATATAGTCTGTTTAAGCTTTTTAAAAGTTTAACAACAGTAATATCTACTATTTCTAAAATACTTTAGGTTTTTAAAAATGATAGCCAGTAAGCAATTAAATTATTAGATGTGAAATCAACTAAAACACAGAAATGCAAAAGTGACCTGTTATCATTAGTTTTAAGTGACTTTTGCCTCAGTGAAATATAATAGCACCCTCCAAAACAAATGGAATCTCTAAGATAATTTTCAGCAATTAAATGTCATTAACATGGGCTTATATGTTTGGTACAAATGATTGTTATATTAAAATGAAAATGAGAAAATACTGATGTTCATGTTTTTAATTTATTTTATTTTTCCTTCCCTCCTACACTAAGAATTAAAATTCTTTTGTTATAGGGACACAATCACAAAGGAAAATATGCTGTTTCATGTTCTTTATCAACTTGGGTTCCCAAAATGCTATAAAAAAAAATCTCATTCTAAGGAAAATGAAGGGAGAAGGAAAAATTCTTGCCCAAGGGCACAACCAGGTAAAGCCAATAAAGTCGCCAGGGAAACCAAGTGGAGTATAATACCCAAGAAGATGTCATTTATTAATTACTGAGAAAGTCATGAAGGACAGATTGAATATGAGTGTATGCATGTTGGAAGCAGGGTCATGTATTTGACTACAATGAAGCATGTAGTTGGTATAATCCACCTCAAGTTTACATTCTTTGTGTATACATCCTTTACTCTTCCATGTACTGATAGTAAGTTCTTCAATTTGAAAAGGCTACCAGTCAAGACCAAAGTGGAAGGAGTGTTGGTGCATGATTTTCTGTTTACAGATAATTATGCACTCAATGCAGCCTCTGAAACTGAAATGTAACAAAGTATGGATCAATTCTCTGCTGCCTGTGCTAATTTTGGCCTAATAATTAACACCAAGAGAACACAGGTGCTCCATCAGCCACCACCATACCATCTGTACATGGAACCATTGGTTACAAGTGAAGAAGTTTTGAATGCTGTGGGTAAGCTCGCTTACCTTGGCAGTATACTTTCCAGGGGTGTACACATTGACAATGAGGTTGATGCACACATTGCCAGAGCTAGCTCAGTGTTTGGAAGACTCTGAAGAAGAGTTTGAACATAGCAGATTTTTAATAAAAGTTTGTTGAATGAAATTTCCTGACAAGTGTTCACAATAGCTAATGACAGCTAACATTCATATAGAGTTTAATGATGGGGTGATGGGACCTAGACCCCTAAAAGGAAAAGACCATGTCTTTGAAAGCAGTCCAGTCCCTGAACTTTCCCATACAACATAATCCCTGATGTCTCACCCAAGGCATCAGACCTATCCCAGCTCAATAATAACCCTTTTAACAGCAGTCTCCCTGTAGCTTTCTGACTACTTAACTACTTAACTCCTTTCATTGCCTGCACCTGTTCCATCCCAGGCTATTTATCACTCCTTAATCCCTTCTAGACCCTTTCCCTGTTGCCCCTGGCCCATCTCAGGCTACTTACCATTCCTTAATTCCATCAAGATCTTTTCACTGACCCTTTCCCCATTTTTGTATATAAGTATCAGTGCCATCATCCTCAAATTTGCAGATTTACTAGGAATCTGCCTGCCATACTGGTGTGACGAGAAACCTCACTACTTTGACTGAAAGAAGGCGTGAGTAATTGAATTCATTTGAAGTAGACTTACCCTGCACCCTTACATTTCAGGGTTCCCAGCACCCCAAACCCCAACATTCCTATGTGTGAGGCACTGCACTAAGCCCTTTACAATTATATATTTCATTTTATCCTCACAAAAACCCTAGGGGTAAGTGGTATTGTTATTCCCATTTTACAGATGAGGAAACTGAGGTAAACAGAGTTTAAATGACTTGCTCAGGGTCACATAATTAATAAGTGTCTAAGTCCAGATTTGAATTCAGTCTTCCTAATAGCAGGCTGGCATTCTGTCCACCGTACCTCTATCTAGGCTTCACACAAATACCTTTACTAAGGGAGCACCTGCTACCTCCAAAAGTAGCCTGATCTACATTGTTATAGCTCTAGTTTTGAAGAATAATTTCCTTATATGAACTGAAATGAATGTCTGTAACTTCCCCTTATTGCTCTCAGTTCCTAGTTCTGGCCTCTGAGGCCAAGCGGGGCAAGAGTAATCCTCATCCACTTGACAGTACTCGTGCCTTGGACCATGTCTAGAATAGGAAGTACTTAATGAATGCTTGACTGACTAAGAGTAAGCTTATGGTCCGTAGCATGCTAGAGGTAGATCAAAAGGGGTAATTTTGTTGGCTTTGGATACCTTTTCTAAGAAAATAATCCTCTACCCCACTCCACTCCGTTCGCCTCCAAAAAAAAACCTATTATATAGCTCTGGTCTTAGAAAGAATTTGCCAAAATTTCTTACATTTTTTTTTTCAAATAAAGTGATATTTTGGCAGCTTCTACTGATATATTGATATGAAAAGTGTTCATCCAGTTACTTAATTTCTGAGTCATCATTACTTGATGTTTTAGCATTTCAAAATAGGTTTATCATTTTTGTGTCAGCAATTAAAATATGGAAGGTTTGGCAATTTGAAAGTGTTCATTTAATCTGTGCCTACTGCACAATACAAGTAAAAAATAATACAATGGAAATCAAAATGTAAAATTACAGATGGTTATTTCATTTAAACCTTTAAAAAAGATTAATGATAACTATAAACTATCCTAACACTGGAAATAATGAAAAAAGAAAGTTTTCGAAACTGAGGTTTAGATCATTTAAAATGAAATGTATTAGAGTGAGAAAAGAATGAAATAAAATACCATCAAAAACATGATCTGTAGACTGATTTCTCCAGCTGAAGAAAAGTAGAAAACTCACAAAACTTAGATCAGAGATTTTCATGACACAGGATTCTTTCCATAGGGTACTTTGGGAAATTTTTCACTTTCACGAATCAGCCCCCATGCAGGAAATCTAGTGAAATATATATTAGTGCAATTCCCAACCTGCATCCACTCTAGTAAGAATACACTTCACTTCAAAATATTAAAGAAGAAAAATTTAATTAAGAAAGGGAGGAAAAGAAAATAGAGAACCTCATATGAGAAACCATTAATCCTAAGGATCTAAATAAATCCCCAGATTCACTAATGGTTCTGAACAGAGAAAAATCCCATACCCATGTACTGTTTTGGCCCCACAGCGCTTGTCACCAAAGTTGGGAAGGAATGAGTAATAATTTTCTCTCTTTTTCTAGCTTAAAAAACTTTTATTTGTTTTTTTTCTTACTTTATCTTGATATCTATTCTATTCTCCCCCCTCTCCTCTTGAAGAGCCATCCCACAAGACAAATAGTATTTTTTTAAGAGGGAAGAAAAAAAGTCAACATAACTAATTGATGCATTTTTAAAAATCTAAAAACATGTGGAAAATGTGTTTTCCACAAAAGGGTGAGTTAGGGTATCTTTTCATATGTCTTCATATGAATCCCACTCAATCTTTATAATGTTGTTACATTTACTTTAATTTTACAGTAAGTCATCACTTTTTTTCATTTACATTGTTGTACTTAATATGTGATGTTTTCTCAAATCTGTTTTTATAGATCTTCTCATGCTTTTCTATTTTTAAATTTTATTATTGATTTATTTTTAACATTTTTTTCTATTTTGAGTTCTTAATTCTTTTTCCCTCCCACCCCTCCCTCATTCATTGAGAAGGCAAGAAATGTGAAATCAAATTGTCATATGAAATCACGCAAAACTTCTCCATATCAGCCATGTTGCATAAAAAGAAAGACAAAGAAAGTGAAAAAATTAAGTTTCAATCTGCACTCAGAGTCCATCAGTTCTTTCTCTAAAAGGGGATAGTAGCATTGATCTGTGGGTTTATCAAGTTCTAGATTACTATGATTATTTACTACTGTTTTTGGTGTACCTAACTTGTTCTGCTAATCCACTACTCTATTTCTTAGCTAGTACCAGATTGTTTTCATGATTACCACTCTGAACTAAAGTTTCAGATCAGGTACTGCTAGACACTGTCCTTCACTTTTTTTCATTGATTCACTTTATATTCTTGAGCTTTGTTCTTCCAGATGAATTTTGTTATAATTTTTTCTAGCTCTATAAAGTATTTTTTGGTAGTTTGATTAGTATGGCACTGAATAAGTGAATAAATTTAACTAGAATTGTTATAGGTGTCATCTTCCTATATAGGAATATAAACAGCTTAACTCCATTCAGTTCCTTGTGTTTTCTCTTTCATGTTTACCTTTCTATGCTTCTCTTGAGTCTTGTATTTAAAGTCAAATTTTCTTATTCGGTTCCAATCTTTGTATTTGGAAGGATGACAGTCCTGTATTTCATTAAATATTTTTTTCTCTGAAGGATTATACTCCTTTTTGCTTGCCTGGTTATTCTTGGTTGTAATCCTAGCTACTTTGCCTTCCAGAATATCACATTATAAGCCTTCGACTCCTTTAATTTTGTGTGATGCTACTGCTAAATATAAAATCACACAAAGTGATCCTGACTGCATCAATATAGTTTTTGAATGGTTTCTTTCTGACTACCTGTAATATTTTCTCCTTGACCTTGAGGCTTGGGAATTTGGCTATAATATTCCTGGGAGTTTTATTTTGGGATCTCTTTTAGGAGGTGAATGGAACATTCTTTCCATTTCTATTTTACCCTCTGGTTCTAGGACATCAGGAAAGTTTTCCCTGATAACTTCTTGAAAGATGATGTCTAGGCTCTTCTTTTTATCATGACTTTCAGGTAATCCAATAATTCTTAAATTATCTCTCCTTGATCTATTCTCCATGTTGTAATGGTAATTTAAATGGGAAGATCTTTCCCATTCATTAATAGGTCCATGGAACCTGCCTGAGTCACATGAGCCTAAGTCACATGGAGCCTGTGGTGGGAGGAGTTTGCTGAATGGGCGGTAGAGGAAGAGTGGAACAAGAAGAGGACTAACTAGAGCAGAGCTGAGAGGAAATTGATCAGAGTCTAGTCAGAGCTAGGAAGGATGCAGACAAGCAGGCAGTTGGCTAACCTGAGCAAAAGGTATTGTTTTTTATTTTGTTTAATGGAGCTGGGGGACCATCCCCCTAATAGGGGGATAGTGTTCTCTGCATTGCTATCATGTACAGATTTTTGTTACTATGATGGATTAGGCTTTAAGGTGTCTGAATAAATGTTTTGGTTCTGTCTTCCATGTGGAGAATCTGTTGTATTTTTCAATTCAGAATTGCACTGGGATATTCATGGTCACCATAGGCGCTGTGATATCACATTGGTGCTGCACATGTGAATTGTTTTTCCAATGAGATTTCGCATTTTCTTCTATCTTTCCATTGTTTTGTCTTTGTTTTATTGTCTGTTGATGTCTCATGGAGTCATTAGCTTCCACTTGCCCAATTCTAATTTTTAAGGAATCATTTTCTTGAGCTTTTTTTACCTCTTTTTCCATTTGGCTTATTCTACTTTATAGGGAGTTCTTCTCAATGAATTTTTATGCCTCTTTTACCACTTGACCAATTCTGTATTTTAAGATGTCATTTTCTTCAGTACTTTTTGCATTTCTTTCACTAATCTGTTAACTCCGCATAATTTTCTTACATCACTCTCATTTCTTTCCCCAATTTTTCCTTTCCCTCTTATTTGATTTTTTAAATTTTTTTAGCTTTTCCAGGAAGTGCTGTTGGACTGGTGTAAAATTAACATTTTTTTCTTTGAGGCTTAGCTTGTAGCTTTTTGATGTCAATGTCTTTTTCTGAGCTTGTGTTTTGACCTTCCCTGTCACTACAGTAGTTTTTATGGTCAGGTTCTTTTGTGGTTGTTACAATTGTTTGCTCTTTATCCAGTCTATTTCTGACTTTTAATTTTGTACTAGTTAAACTCTGCTCCCAGGATGGAGCAGGCACTCAGGTTTTTCATTCTGCTGTTTTCAGAACTAATTCTGGGGGCTTGTAAAGTTTCAGTGCTTCCAAGATGGTGTGATCCAGGGAAAGGTATGGGCCCGGCTGCCACAGACTCTCCTCTAGTCTTTATCCAGAACTTTATCCTTGCTCCCCTCCAAATATCAATGCTAGAACTCTTCTTCATTCTGAAACTGTGACCAGGTCCCCTGCTTTCCTGCAGTGCAAAGCAGCAGTGTTCCTTTCTGCCTAGAAAGTGACATTTGGCCCCCCACTTCCTTGTGAGTGACCCCAAGCACTCTTCTCCACTATGAAAATGTGACACTCACCCCTGTTCCCATGTGAATACAAATGCTAGTGCTCCTCCTCCCCTAAAACTGAGACCCAATAGAACTGTGTATAAGCAATGCAACAGGGTCCTCCACTCAGTGCCAGCAAAGGGTCTCCTATAATCTATTTCTGACCAGCAGTCCTACCCCTTTACTATCTCTGGACAGAGAGCTCTTGAAGCTACTGCTGCTACAAGAGTACAGCCTCCAACGCCTGCTGCTAGTGTTACTTCAGCATGTTTTGTGCTCCATGTCAACTCTCACCCTGGTGTCGCAGGCCTGTCTTGCTAACCTCCTAAATTGTTTTGGGCTAGAAAAATTTCTCACTCTGATTATCTGTTGGCTCTTCTACTACATGATTCAATTTGAAGAGTAATTTTATAGTTGTTTGGAGGGAAATGTTGGGAAAGTTCTGCTGAGTTGCTACGTTTACTCTGCTATCTTATAGGTAGGGTTTCTCCTAAGTTTGTCACATACATCGTTTCTCCAGTATAGCTGTATTCCATTATATTTATGTACCACAATTTGTTTAGCCATTCCATTTGATGGGCAACTACTTTGTTTCCAATTCTTAGCTAAAACTAAAAGTGCTGCTATAAATATTTTGGAGTATATGGGGACTTTTTTCTTATCACTGGCTTCCTTGGGATATAAGCTAAGTAATGGAGTCTGGTTCAAAGGATGTGGCTATTTTCATCATTTTATTTGCATAATTCCAAACTGATTTCCAAAATGGTTACATCATTTCACAGTTTCACCAACAATGTATTAGTGTGTCTTTCTTCTTCTCACACTCTTCCAAGTTATTTTTGTCATTTTTGCCACTTTATAGGATATAAAGTGAAATCTCAGAGTTGTTTTTATTTCTCTTATTATTAGTGATTCAGAGCATTTTTTCTGTTGCTTTAAATACTTTGCAGTTCTTTTGAAAACTGTTTTATATCCTTTAGTCTGTTATCTATTGAAGAATGGCTTGCTTTTTTAGTTGTTTCAGTCATGTTCAATTCTTTGTGACCTCATTTGGGTGGGTTTTTTTTTTCAAAGATACTGATTTGTCATTTCAGCTCATTTTACAGAGAATGAAACTGAGGCAAAGAGGATTAAGTGATTTACCCAAGGTCACATACCTAGTGAGTATCTGAAGCTAGATTTGAACTCAGGAAGATGAGTCTTCCTGACTCCAGACTCACCATTCTGTCTACTGGGCCATCAATGACTATCAGTCATATACATTTGATAACTATAGAGATATACACACATATATACATAAATATATATACATACTATAAATAATTATATGTATAATATATAACTGTATATGACATATGTATTGCGTGTATGTGTGCATTACCTGTTTATATTTCTTGGATACCAAACCCTTATCAGAGAAATACGATGCAAAGGTTTTTTTTCCCATTTCTTCCTCTAAGTTTTTGTAAATCTTCAAGATTCTGTAGCACAGTTGAGAAACTTTTAAACAGGTAAGAGCAAGTCTCTAGAGTTCATCAAAATTTAAAGATATCTTCCCAATGCAAAATAGATACAAAATCTTCCAGATTCTTCTCTTTCCCTGGATTGCCACCACTCCCCTTCTAGTCCTGCCTTCCTTTTCTTCTCCTTCTCCCATCTCTCCTAGTTACTGGTCTTACCCACTCATCAGTGTATACATCTCTGGGTGGACACACTTTCTTTCTCTCCATTTCCTCAAAGAGGAGGGAAAAAGAACAGAAGAAAGGGGGCAGGGAATGTCTAAAAGCATAGGTCTAGGAAATTTCAGTGACTCCTTAAGCCCTTCACAATTTGGTTCCACTTTCCCTTTTCAGATTTCTAGGCTGTACAGTAGCAAAAGTTGTCAGTTACCACTTGTCCCACATGTTCCTCATTAACACTGTACTCTCAACTTAGTCTCCTCTTCTCGTAGATGCTGTATGTATTTGTGGGAAGAACACCACAATTTTATGAAGTAAGTGTTTTGTACCAACTATTCTTACTATAACATCTTAATAAGTGCTTTTGCTAAAAGCTAATTAAATCTACAGCCTGATTGTTAATAGAAAACACAGTGGTCGGAGCTCATGAGTTGAAGTAGTAAGAATAGCTAGTTACCTCTAAAACCCAAGATAACAGATACTCTCCAAGGACCCAAACTGCAATTGCACTTACTGCCAAGATTCAATACAAATAATTGCTAAGTTTTAACCATCCTTGGCCATTATGCTTCACAAAATGCCAAATATAGATACAACAAAGCTTTCACAACTACTTAGTGATATCAATGTTGGATGAGTCATTTGGCCTCTCTAAGTCTCAGTTTCCTTATCTGTAAAGTCAGTACATTGACTTAGATAATCCCTATGGTTCCTTTCAGGTTGTAAAGCTTCGATAATTCTGTCTGCACTTTTCTTGTCAGTTTTCACAAACGTTATCTTTCCTGCTTTTATTAGAGTAGTCACTACCCATCAGCAAATTATAATGTCTTAATTCCCACAAGCATGTTTGAGTTTTGCACATGTTCTATTTTCAGCAGGGGTGTAGGATCAGTCAACGTTTTTCTGTCTTGACAGCTGTGCTAAAGTAATGGTATCTTCCTTAGCTTCATAATAAAAATCTAAATGGATTTCTGATTCATTAATTTGTGAGTTCTTCTCTCTTCTGTGAAAAGCTTGTTTGGATCTTAGCTACAATCCAGTCCTAACAACAGTCACAGGTTCTTAGGACTGAAACTAACCTTAAGAGACCCTTATACTGCAGTCAAGTAAATGACTACATAACATAGAACAGAAGTTTTCTAGTCTTTTACCAAAGTTCATGGATCATAGCATAATGGGATGAGTTGCCAAAAAGAACTCAGTCCTTAGAGAATAAGCCTAACCCTAATGAGAATGAATAACCCTAAATGAGCAATACACTCCTACCCATAGGGAGGCTTGATGACTCTGCCTCTGGGCATTTATAATGGCAGGACATTCTCCCCATTTAAAAGCATGAACATTTGACAATGCCTTTAAAAACCTTTTAGATGGCTAAATGGTTCTGAGTCAGAATTGAGTGTGCATTCAAAATGTTTGAGCAGATGATCTCTCCTTTTTCCCTTACAAAACCAAGGTGAATATGCTGTGAGTTGGAGGGGAGTGAATCTCCTTCCCTACATGGTGGCTATGTGACCATGAATGCATGGCATCTCTGCTGCTTTGGTCTATTGCATTTATTCTTTATAGACCTTACAGGCATGAGTATCTGGAAACAGGACAGATCCAGTTATGACCCTGTGAACTTTGAAAATTTGGGAAAACCATTATATATCCAGCAACTAGAGTTGGTAACAGAGTATGCCAGTAGCTATAGTAACCAAGACCAGTGAGGAGCCAGCCCTCAAGAATCACCTGTTTGGCCTAGTTGAGGAAGGAGAGGAGGGGACTCTTTTATATGCTATGCCATATCCAAATGAACTTTGGGACTCTGCCAAGGAAGAAAAGAACTCTGAGGGACAGGTGAGGATTATTTTGTAGAATCCATTATAAATGTGAGTCATCTCTCTACTGGTACCTAGTGGGTATCTAGAGGGAATAATGTAACCTTTGCATTTGGGAAGATGTGGCTGTACTTCATTCATTCTTCTGCTTTCTCAGTAAATGTCCCTTTTTAAAAACTAATTGATCACATAAAATTAAAAAGATTTTGCCCAAAAAATCTAATGCAGCCAAAATTAGAAGGAAAATAGAAAACTAGGGGGGGAAAGTTTTACAATAAGTTTCACTGATAAAAGTCTCATTTCTCAAATATATAGGGAACTGAGCCAAATTTATAAAAATAAGAGCTATTCCTCAATTGATAAATTGCCAAATGATATGAACAAGAGGTTTTCAAAAGACATCAAAGCTATTTATCTATAGTCATATGAAAAAGTGATCTAAGTAACTATTGATTAGAGAAATGCAAATTAAAACCACTCTGAGACACCACCTCATACCCATCACATTGACTAACATGACAGAAAAAGAAAATGACAAATGTTGGAGGAGATATAGGAAAATTGATACCCAAGACATTTCCAAAGGACAATGATGAAAAATGCTATCTACCTCTAAAGAGAGAACTGAATAATTCTAAATGCAAATTGAAGCGTATTTTTCATTCCATTTTTATTGTTTTATTTTGTTTGTGTTTTCTTATGGCAACATGGCTAATGTGGAAATATATCTCCTATGATTTTGTATGCATAAATAATTTCAAGTTGCTTTTCCTTCTTAAGGAGTGGAGAGGGGAGGGATAAAAAGAATTTGGAACTCAAAATTGTTGTAAGTGACTTTTAAATTTTATATGTAATTAAGATATATTTAATGAAGTAAAGTAATTAAAAAACTAATTGATTTTAATTTGTTAGTTGATATTAATAAAGATTATCTGGTGAAATTACTTTGGAGAAAACACCAGAGGAAAGTTCATAATTTGAAAGTCAAGCCCCTCTGGATTACACCAAAAGCCCTGAGGGGAGAAGTAGTAAGCACCTTCTGGGACCAATCTGTCCGTAAGAGTGGGAAAATAAAGATGGAGACTAGAGGAGAGACAGACAGAGACAGAGACAACAGACAGAGAGACAGGCAGACAGACAGAGAGACAAAACAAGCAAAACAGCCCCTGCCACAAGGAGCCTACACTGTAATAGGTAAAACAGTGTTTAATGGGGTGCTAGAAAGTCGAAGGGGAGGTAACCCACAAAGGAGCTGAGAGGAAAGGCTGAGAAGGGGTGACAAAGGATCACCTTTTAGAGGTGAGGAAGCCAGGAACGAAGTCCAAGTTTCTGGTGGACTGGAGATGTCAGGGCCATGATGAGGAGATGACTGGGAAATACCATAGCACTACAGCTGTCTGGTAGTCCTGCAGACCTAGTAGTCTAGTTCAAAGCAAGTGGACATTTTATTCATTTTCTTTGCATATTCTTTTCCCAAATGACTAGAACACCTTTATAGAATCTTAAGAGTCTGAAGGGACTTTGGAAGCCACTTAGTCATAGGATCATGGACTTAGAACAGGAAGGAATGTCAGAGGTCATCTCGTCCAACCCTCTCATTTTACAGATGAGGACACTGAGGCCCAGAGAAGGGAAGTTATTTACCCAAATTCACATTGATAGTGACAGATTTAAGATTCAAACCTGGGTCTTCTGACTCCAAAGCCAATCCTCTTTCCAACACAGTTTTCCATAACAAGTTACATCATTTTGGAGAATCTCTAGCTCATTTCAAGCACAGTTCCAATGCTACCTTCTATAGGATGCCTTTCCTGACACCCACCCACCCCTCTCAAAGTTGTGGGGGCTCTCCCTTCTCATAATACTTTGTATTACTTTGTGATCTCCTCCCACCCCAAACATACACCACCTGTGAGTGCTCCATCTTGTTTGAAGTTACTTTGTATTTTGTGGCATTTATTTACGTGAATTCACATTGTATTCTTCCTAGTAATAAATTTGCTTCTTGAAGGCTTGGATTATTTGGGGGAGGGGTTGTGGTCGTTTTGGTCTTCCCTTTGTCTGTATCCCTTTTGCATGGTGCATGCTTAATAAATTTTGTAGGATAGGATAAGATAGGAGAAGATAAGATGCAGTGGCTCATGTATACAATAGTATATATGTATGGTGATGGGAGAAGGTATAAATGAGCTGACTAAAGGAGGTGGAGGAGACAGTGAAATCTGATGATGGTAGAGGTAACAATAAGAAAGAGGAAGCAAGATCCCCTTTCCCAAAAAGGGACTGTAGGTGATTTTAGAAGCAGTGATGCATCTCCCCCCTCCCTTTACTTCTCACCCTGCTTAGTACAGACTGTTTGAAATTGGCTGCCTATGAAATGACAAGCTGAACAGCTCTGTCTTTGAGATGTAGCTGGCCTCTCACCTTCCCTCAGCTCTGCCTCCTCCCCTTCTCTGACTCTCTCCTCTTCCCCCCAAGATGTACCAAAAAGAAAAATTTTCCCTGACTCCTTTGTCTAGGGGATAGGCATATTCTCTCATGGCCCAATTTTTCCACCAGTTTTTTTCTTTTCCTTTCTTTTTTCTTTTCTTTTTTCTTTGAAATGAGAATAAAACTTTTTCCAGTCCAGGAACTTTGTCTCTGGTGTTCTAGATTTTTTTTTCCCTCCTCAGAAATATAGCTGCTCTGCGTAGGCCTGATGAGTTATCTCATTAGCATGAAACACTGACATAGTTGCTACATTAAAATCCTGTGCCATGTGGTGATATAGAAATTAAAGCTGCCCTCAGCCCCCCTCCCACTTCTCAAATTCAGTGAGCTTTTTAGGGGGCAATGAGAACTACTTCCTTCAAAACAACAAAGGCACCTTCTCAAGAGTCTTTTATTTTCAAGGTATCTCCTCACAATTACAGATCAGATGATGTCAACTTCTATTGATGTTTTACAATTCAAATATAAACTTTGGAGAAGTTAACAATTTAATATTTTGTAAAACCTTTGCATATCTTAGGGACTCTATACACAAAATATGTAGAAAGATGACCATGTTTGCTTATGAATCCCCAACAAAACACTAGAATAGATTGTCAAGCATATGGTTTGTATGCACTTAGAAAAAGAGCAGCAAGCACTATAAGCCAACATGGGCTTACTAAAAAAAAACCAACATGGTTATGTCTGGCTGTCCTCATTTCCCTGTTTTTACAAGGTGATTAGATTGGATCAGGGGAGCATTGTAGATTGAATTTTCAGAAAAGGATTTGATAAAGCATTTGTAACATTCCTGTGGGCAAGATGGACAAAGGGAGGCTGGAGGATAACATAGTTTGACTCTCCCCATAAAGTATTAATTAGTAGATATATTCATCCTCCTGGAGGAAGGTCTCTAATAGTCCCTTCTGAATTCTGTTCAGTGTGGTTTTTGTTGTTTAATTATTGTTGTTTTTCCAATTAGAAAGTTGCATGAGAAAACAGATAGAAATATACATTTATATAACTGAAACAGACAACTGATATGCTAAATGATGAAATCAGGAAACAAATAAAGATTTGGTCAAGCTGAAAACAGGGCTTAAATTTTAAAAATTAAAATTTAATAGTGACAAATGTCAATACTGTACTTAAGTTCGAAGAATCAACTAGGTAAGTACAAGATAAGGGAGGTCTAGATAAGAGCTCATATAAAAAAATGTAAGTGTTTTGGTCAACTACAAATCTAATGCAAGCCATCAGTATAATATGGTCAACCAAATAACAAGGGGAAGGGGAAGGGAAAGAAACAAACATTTATATAGTACCTACTATGTTTCAGGCACTGTGCTAAGTGTTTCACAAATAGAGGCAACATTAACAGACACATAATGTCCATAACTATCTACAATGGAGAAACAAAGTGATTAAAAATCTATATTACTCGGATCATATCATACAAATAGATGTTCGCAGAGAGGGAGAGAGAGAGAAAGAGAGAGAGAAAGTAGCAGGGAAGAACAGACTGGGGACAAAGGGAAAGAAAGAAGGGGAGAGAGAGAGACAGAGACGGATTGAAATAGAGAGACAAATTATCTTCAAAAACAAGTAATCCCAGTAAAGGTGAATGGAGCATGTAGCAAGAACAAGAAACAATAAATAGATGGATAGCTTGAGTGTTACATTAGTACTCACAAGATGTTACAAGACCTAGAGAAAGGTAAAAAAAAGATATTGAAAGAACTCCAAAGACAGTAAAAGAACTCAAGAATATTAAGTGGATCCTCTCAAAATATTTACTGAAAAACATGGATGAGTTGTACAGGATGGAAAAGTATGAAAGGCTGGATTTCTGCATCAGTGAAGCAAGCACCCACGTCACTGAGATTACAAAAAAATGAACTGTGTCCAAATCGAAGTAAGTAATAACACTTGTCAGATTATATTTGGCATATTTTGTTCAGTTCTAGGCACCAGATTTTTAAAGGGAACATTAATATTTGGCAGTAGATCTAGAGTAAGCTGACTCACTCAGCCCTCTTCCGGGAACTTTCCAGAAACTGGGGGTGTTTAGCTTGAAGAAGAGAAGACTTTAAGGGGGACAAGGTAGTTATCATAAAATTTCTCACAAGTTATTATGCAAAAGAGGCTTAGACTTATCCTGAGCAGTTTCAGATGGCAGGACCAGAAACCAAAGGCGGAAGTTACAGGGAGACAAATTTCAACTCCTCAGAAGGAAGATTTTCCTAACATTAGACTAGAGCTATACAAAAATGAAATGGGCGGCCCTGTGGACTCCCCGTTACCTCCCTTGCTTCGTTACAATGTCATAGGGGAGATTCCTTCTTTGAATTGGAGATGAGGCTCTCAATAAGAGATAATGTGAAAGACCTAATATCTGTAAGGATGGAAATAGGGTCATTGAATACAGATTGTGCAATACAGAGAATCAAAAGATTAGAAAATATGGCAGAAAGTCTTAATAAAACACAGTAAACCAGAAACCGAATGGCATAAGCAGAGGATTTCAATTCCTTCAATAGATCCTTATATGACATGAACTCTAATTTTCAGGCCATTTTAGTGACCATATTTGTATAAAATACAGAAGCATATGGAATGTTAGTATTAACTTCAAGGCCTTTTGGTCCATCCACCTTGTTTTACAGGTAAATAAAGTAACATTCAGGGAATTTGAAGATCTTGTTTAAAGTCACTCTGAGATCTCTCTAACAATAAAATTTTGTGACTCTATGAAACAGACTAGGCGTGTACATGGGGATGGGTTAAAAAGAGAAAAGGGAAATGGTCATGATTAATCCTATCATTAGTACATAAGTGTTATATATGAACATTTTAATTCATTCTAAAACGAAAAATCCCCCAAACTCTACCCTCCCTCTAGTGAAATTTTTACTACCATTCCATGTCACTGTCTCTATCTTCCAAACTCTACCCTCCAATTCCACCAGTTCTCTTCCTTTCCAAAATGAAAAGGACTGCCTAGTCCTTTAACATGCAGAGGCTTAGAGGATATTGGAGGGCTAGAAGAATTCTCTTCTAATCATTGAATGACAGCGTGTACTCAGCACCCATCTGCACATCCCTGGAAGAGATGATTATCGGCAGCTCACCATCAAGCAGTTTAAAGAAAATGAAATGAGTGTTCCATACCCCTTCAATCCATCTTTCCCCTCAATGTCTCACTGCAACAACCATGCTCTGACTTTCCAATGCATACAATAAAACTGAAATGATATTCCTTAAGCTGGTTAATTTCTAAGTTCAGCTATTAAAGGTGAAATGCATTAGCAGTTCATTTTCAAAATAGAATGAAGGACAGTGATCTCTTTTTACTGGTTAATTAACTAGGTCTTATTCACTAAATTTCCAAAGAATCATTTGGGAGATGTGCCCTTTCCTGACTTTCAGCAGAAATTATCTGTATAAAAAAATATATAAATTTTAAAACAATTACTAGCAGATGGATGACATTTCCTGTGACTCTGACAAGGAAATGAATAACGCAAGCAAAGGTACTCACCATGAATCCTATACCTTGAGAAGTAAAATACCAGGACAGTAGAATAGTATAGAGTAGAAACAACCTGAGATTTCAAGTCAGGACATGTGGGTGGAAGTCCCAGCCCTGACACATAGTGACTCTGTGACATTGGGATCATTTCACCTCTGTGCCTAAGTTTCTCATCTGTGAAAACATGAGTGGCATAAAGAAGGTATACTACCTTCTCACAAGATTGCTGTAAGAATTAAATGAAATATGTAAAGCACTGTTTATATGATAAAGTACAGCATGAGAAGGGAGGCTCAGGGGTCCGGGGGGGCCTGGAGTCAGGAAGACCTGAGTTCAAATCTGTCTTCAGATTGTTACTGTGTGACCCTGGGTAAGTCACTTAACCTATTTACTCATATGTAAAATGAGCTGGAGAAGGAAATGGTAAACCACTCCAGTATCTTCGTCAAGAAAACCCCAAATGGGGTCACAAAAAGTCAATCATGATTGAGATGACTAACACCACAACATGACAAGCAATGTTAAGTAATGGAAACAATGCTTTGGAGTTAGAAAGTCCTGGGTTCAACTCCTGCCACTGACACAAAATTGGTACGTGATTCTGGGAAGGTCTTTCAATCTCTCGGTGCAACTCTATAAGATTATATTTTGCGTTATTATATGTTTCCTCCATCACCCTCATTATAATCTCCTCAGACAACCACCTATCATTATCCTTGTTTATTTCTAACAAAACAAAAACTTGTTCAAATTTTACGGATAATAACTTTTCCCACAAACTAATCCCTCCTCCTCACCTAAGTGTATATTTCGAGGTCATCACCATGCTTGCAGTCATCAAGGTCCTCAACCCAAGTTTTGTCAAATGAGACAGCCTTGAGAGAGGATGGCTTTGGAGTGAAAAAGACCTGGATTCAAATCCTCCCTCTGATTGACGCTCTAGCTGTGCAACGCCACCTCTTTCACTCCTCTCAAATCTATCCCAGTCTCTCCATTTACATGGACATGACTCTACTTCACCCCTTCTCCCTGAGAATACCGTCATAACCTTCTAACTAATCTCTCTGCCTTAATGCATTCTCTAATCCAAACCATCTTCCACAGTATGGCTATATTAAGACTACAAGAAAGGGAGTGGAATTTAATAAATCTGGGGAGGTAGGCTGAAGTCAGATTGTGGAGGGCTTCCAATGACTTAAGAGATTGTATTTGATCCTAGCAGCAATAGGGAACCACTGGAGCTTTTTGAGCAGGAGGAGTGACATGAGTGGCCTAATGCTTTACAAAAATCACTTGGTTACTGTGTTGGTTACTGGATGGGTTGGAGTGATAAGGGAATGAAGATAGGGAAACCATTTAGAAATTCAAAAGATCATATCACATAGGCATGAGGGCCTTGATTTTGGTGGTAACCAAAAGAGAAAAGAGAAATTGTTGGATAAACTCCCATGTTCATCATTTCCAACGTATCACATGAGCTGAATGGCTTTAACAAAAGTTTTTTCTTCTTGACATTTTTCTTCGTCACAAAATTTTTTGTTATACAGGATGGTTCTTGGGAAGAGGAAGCCAGAGTGAGGCAGGAGAAATCTCCAACATAAAAAAAAAATGATCAACAAAAATCAATTTAAAAAAAATAATAAAACCTATCCTGATGTGGTGTAACAGTAAACACACTGGCACACAATGGAGGGCCTGCTGCACAGGTTCTTAGATCTGCTTTTCTATGGAAAGCAACCTTGAAAGGGTAAACAATCTTTAATCAAGCATATATATCATTCGCTGAGTTCTGGGGTTGGGGTAGGGGGCAAGTCAGCACCCTGAACTTCAGAGAAAATACAAATAGAAATTACAAGCAGAAATTACAAACAGAAAACTGAGGCCCTGGAGGGGGAGAGGAGATGACTTGACCAACTTCGTATATGTAAGAGGAATCAGGATTTGAACCTCTGAACTTGGATTTCAAATATACCACTCTTTCCACTCCTGCTTCCACAATAGCTGTTTGAGGACCCCATCTTCCCAACACGTACCAGGAAGGCAGTTATTGTTCAGTCATTTCTGTCAAGTCTGACTCCTCATGACCCCATTTGGGGTTTTCATGGCAAAGATGTTGCAGGGATTTGCCATTTCCTTCTCTACTTCATTTTACAGATGAGGAAAAGGAGGCAAACAAGGTTAAGTAACTTGCCAGCGTCACACAACTAATAACAATCTGAAGCCAGATTTGAACTCACCTCTTTCTGACTTCAGGCCCAGAGCGCTATCCACTGTGCCATGTATCTGTCCCCACCAGGAAGCCATTTTGTGTTTATTTTTCATATATCTTTCCCTTATCTGTGAACACATTGTATTTCCAGAACCTCCACCTACAGAATATAAACTTCCTGAGGGAAGGAATTATTTCACTTATGTCTTTTTATCCTCAAGACTTAGTTCTGTGCTTGGCACTTAATAAATATATGTGATTTTATTGATTGGTTGGATGATTCATAATAAACCTAATGATAAAGAGAGTTAAAGTAGGAAGGACAGAAGAGAGTTCATGAAATTAATTTTGATTACTATGAAAACTAAGATTTCTTCCACCAAGTCTTACTCATCTGGAGCAACTGGCCAAAGCAAGCCTAAATTAGTAACAGAGATGGATTATGGAACATTTTTTTCCTTTCTTTTCTTTTTTAAATTTATTAATTTCCCCCAATTGTATGTAAAGACAATTTAACATTTTTTAAAAATATTTTTAGATAGAATACTTTAAAGTAAGAAATTATTTTTACTTTCAAGTTAAATAATGGCTAGCAAAGTCCAGAAAATATGGACTCTACTAGAACTTCTTCATTAAATAAAGACCATTTGTATTTGGCACCTTCTGTTTTGGGAATATACTCAAAGGTGCATCCAAGGTTCTCAGAAAGATTTTCTTCAAAGGAGGTTAAACATTTCCCTTGCAATCTTATTTACATTGCTCATAGGACATACATATAGAAGGGATCTTAAAGGTTATCCAGTCCCATTCCTTCACTTTACAAATGAGGAAACTGAGCCCCAAAGAAGAAAATGGCTTGCCCAAAATCATACAGATCATGAATAGAAGAGTTTAAATTTGAGCTTCATCCCAGCCCTTGTCCAAATTATCACAAACTCTGAATTAATTAGTGTTCTCTGGCATGAAATGGGTTGCTAGGCTCAGTCTCATCCTCAGGAAGGTATTTCAAATCACTAAATTGTCCCAAATTAATGCAGTTTGAAATAGTCACAGCTGAAAGAGCTGGGTCTGAGTGGGTCACCTTTCTCAGAGATCTGGGACAGGCAATGCTTTCATCACAGATGACAAAGCTTGGACTAGAGATGACTCTGATGGAACCACAGAGTACAAAGCCAGCACTAGAAAAAGTGGTGTAAGAGACAAGGTTTGTGCTTCCTGTTACCCAGATCCCTCCTGTCGCCCTTTTTTCCCTCCCTCATAGGCACTAAGTATTTACTTAGATAGATGTTGGATCTCCCCAGTAGAATATGAATTCCTGGAGGGATGACACTGGCTCATTTGTGTCTTCATATCTCCACTGCTTGTCACACAGAAGATGCTCATTAAACTGAATGGTACTGAATTCAGGACCATTATCTTCCCCTCTGCCTCATTACCTCCCCAATGCAGTTGCCCCAGCTAAAATATTCCTTTCTGACCAATGATTCTCCAACACTTACTTCCACTAAAAGATACCTGACCCGCATCCCACTTGTAAGATCATTTATTTAAATACTCATCTATTCCAATGCATCTATGATTTTGTGTATCCAATGCAGATATGCCCTATATTAATAAAGAGGGGATGCTTCCACATTCTTTGCAACTCTCCTCAAAGCCTCACCATGAATTTACCTCAGAGCAAATAAAATTCATATTTCTTTCTTTGGTTTTTTAGTTTCCAAAGTTCATTTACTGGATTGAGGTTGATAAATCATTTGGGGCCAGCTCAGTCGTAGAGGCCTATAGATCTTCTACAATGGCCATCTGGTGTTGGGTAAATTGGAGGTTGGCACACATGCACTCACACAGATGTAACCATTCCTGGACTGTGTATCCCGGACAGAGAAGGATTAGGGAGAGAACATGAGGCTACTCCTGTCTTCCCAGAACTCCACTGGAGGGACACTACGCCTGTTCCAGTGCCTCAGAAGCAGGGACCATTAACATTGACAGTTTTCCAATTGTCTAACTTGAGTACTTCCTCCTCTTTGTAGCTTTATTGACTGATTCTTTTGAATCAGTGGCTGGATTAATTTCTGGAAAAGCAATGGAAGCAGGAAAGAGTGTTAAGCATGACAAAGAGTCAAGTTGGCTTTCTTCTTCAGTTCTGCTGGGCTCAGACTCACTGACTGAAAGCTTTTAAGTTTCCTTTGCTCTACAGGGACCTGGTTGGGCTGGAGGACATCTTGTTTTTCATTTGTTCTGGTTTTTTGGGTCCAACATTTCACTTACTGATATGAGGTTGGTGAGTCAACAATAAATTTAGGGGTATGGCTGGCAGCCTTATCTGCCCTCTCAGAAACCAGCAGGGTCATGAAACCCATTCAAAATGATGGAAACTTTTCTGCCTTGCTCTTTACATCATGAAAATACCAATGGTACACACAGGCTATCCTTTGCCCTTGGTTAACACCTCCCATCTTCTTTTCTATCATTTATTTGATGAAATCTTTTACTCCAATCTTTTCTTGACTCAATCCTTTTACTCCAATGCATGATTGTTAAGTGTTATCTTCTGGGTGATACTTAGTTTCAGTTTTTTAGAAACTGAAAATCATGGAAGATAGCTTTGGCTTCAAAATCCTGTGGTTCTGTAACCAGTGAGACGTCATGTTTGGCTATGCTCTCATTGCTCCTCCAAGCTCAGCTGCTGCCTTTAGCTCCCTGGAGCCAGTTCTGCCTGTGTGAATATGATCTCTGACTCTCCAGTCAAATTGGTGATGAGATTATGTTGAACTAAGAACCTGAGCTACTATCCTAGGTTTTGCTTTTGCAACCAGTTAGTTGGATGACCAGTTATATAATGATAGCTCCCATTTCTTTTGTACTTGAAAATTTATGAAACATTTTACAAATATTATCTCATTTGGGACTCGTGGCAGTCCTAGGATGTAAGTAGGGTTATTATCTCCATTTCACAGATGAGAAAACTGAAACTCTGAGAGAGGAAGTGACTTTTCCCGCGTTACATAGCAAGTAAGTATCTTAGGTAGGATTTGACCATAAGCCCTCCTGACTTCAAGTCCGACTCTCTATCTAACAAGAATACATTATGCTGCTACTGATGTATGTTTGTATATAACCCTCTCAATTCTCAGTTTTTGCCACAGGGAATAATAGTGACAAAGATTTTCCTATTGAATTGTTTCAGTCACGTCTGACTCTTCATGACCCCTTTTGGGGTCTTCTTGGCAAAGATACTGGAATGGTTTGCTTTTCCTTTCTCCAGTTCATTTTACAAGTGAGGAAATTGAAGTAAACAGAGGTAAAGTACCTTGCCCAGGGTCACATAGCTAGTAAGTGTTTCAGGCTGAATTTGAACTCAGGTCTTCCAAAATTTAGGTCCAGAGTTCTAGTCACTACACCACCTAGTGGCCCCTAGTATGGTAGTTGAAACCTGACCTAAAATGAGAATAAAATTTTAAAAAATGGGAAAAATAGTAGTACCTACATCCCAGAGTTGTTGTGAGAATTAAATGAGATCATTGTAAAGTGATGTACAGTGTCTAGAATGTAATAAGCACTATATAAATGGTAGCTGTTGTTGCTATGATTATTTTACTCCATATGCCACAATAAGCTCAAAATGAATGAAGAATATTCCTGAATAAGAAAGGAAACACCATAAAATGATTACAAGAGAACCAAGTCAATCACCTTTCACAACTATGACTAGAGGGAAAATTCTTAATGAAATGAAGGATAAAGATCATTAAAGATATAGAGATAGCTCAGGTTACTGAAATCAGAAAAAGTTTTTACACAATATCAACACAGCTAGAATAAGGAGAGAATCTATCAGTCAGAGAAAAGCTTTACATCAAATATTTCTGATTGGGGTCAGATATCCAAGATAACTAGGGAATTAACATAGTAATATAAAAGCAAATCTTATTGTCTAGTAGATAAGTGATCAAAAGATATGAATAAACAGTTCTCAAAAAAGGAGTTGTAAGCTATTAACAATCATATTAAAGATTTTTACACACCACTAATAATAAAAGAAATGCAAATCAAAATAATTCTGAGGTTTTGCTGCACAGAGAAGAACTAGGTACAAATGACAAAAGATAGGAATAATCTATGTTAGAATGACCATGAAGAGACAGTTATACTAGTCCACTATTGGCAAAACTGTGAGTTATCCCATTCCTTCTGAAAAGCATTAGAAAATTATGCTATCCAAGAAGAAAATTGACAAAGTTAAGAAAAAAGGAAACTGTCAGATGTTGGGGTGTGGGAGGCAGCACTATGGGGAAAAAAGGCATAGTAATGCACCATTCATTGGTGAACATGTGAAATACAGAGATACAGACCTAAATAATTGGAAAATATTAATTATTCATGAATGAGAATTGCTGAAATAATTAAAATTACAATACCATCTAAGTTAAATTACTTACTCAATGCCATACCAATAAAACTTCCAAAAGATACTTTATAAAATTAGAAGGAAAAAAATGAAATTCATCTGAAAGAACAAAAGGTCATGAATCTCGAAAGAAATGGTGAAGAAAGAGGAAAGAAGGTGGCCTAGGAAAGTCAGGTCTCACACTATATTACAAAACAGTAATTATCAAAGCAAATCTGGCATTGGCTTGTTTGTTCGTTTGTTTTTGTGTTAAAGTGAGCTCCATCAGTGGGACAGATTAGGTACACAACTTACTGAGGAAAATTAACCTAGTAACCTAGTTTTCAATAAACTCAAAGACCCCCAGTATAGGGAAAAGGACTCACTATTTAACAAAAACCTCTGGAAAAAATTAAACAATAGTATAGCTGAAATTAGATTTAGACCAATACCTCTCACCAAGAGTTCCAAATGGATATGTCACATAGATATAAAAGGTCATATTACAAATAAATTAGAGGAACAAGGACCATGTATATGTGTTGCAAGGTTTTTGGTTTTCTTTTTTTTTCCTACTGAAGATGAGGAAGTTGGGAGGCAGAGAAAATAGGTCTTTGTTAATTGGGGGCAAAATACAATAAAATTAAGAAATAGATGTGGTTATATTAAAAGATACCAATAAAAAAGAAAATTGAGAGGAAGAGAGAGGGGAGAGAGAGAGAGAGAGAGAGAGAGAGAGAGAGAGAGAGAGAGAGGGAGAGAGAGAGAGAATGATTGATAATTTTGGAAAGAAGAGTTTCAAATAAGTAATGAGGTCAAAAGTCAAACAAAAGAAAGACTTGAAGAGTGAGAGGAGAGTGAGCAGAGGTAATAGACTTTAGATGTTTTTTTCTATGAATTTGCCTGTGAGTAGGAGAAAAGATATAGGTTAAAAGTTTGCATATAAGTTAAAGTGAGAACATCCAGAGATATAGGACTATAGATTGCAAAGAAAGTAGTCAGAAAAAAGTTGACTCTCCTCTCTGCTCCAGACAGCTCATCAATTTCCCTTTCTTCTTCTTTCTCTGCTCAGATCACTAAACTCTACTTATAGAGTTATAGAATATCAGAGTTCAATGGGATGTCAGAAGACGTGGTACTAAAGGGCTATTGCTCTATCATCAGTGCTATTTGAAGGTCTACATTGCTGGACAGCTCCCAAGAGAGCCCTTTCTGCCTTGGAACCACTCTAGGTCTTAGCAATTCTCATTTCTGGCTTGGTTCACAGTCAAGCCACACACAGCCCTACTCTACTGGGTACCTGATAGAGAATCTACACCTTGTACTACCAGCTCTTTTGGAGAGAAGGGGAAGGAGTAAGGTCATGACCCAGCAATTCCCCAAAAGCTTCTGTCACTTTCTGATAATATGATGTTTTCATTCTCACTCCAGTACACAAAATGGATATAAGGCCTACTGTATCTGTTTGTTTGCTTTTACCATATCTCCATTTCTAAACATGGTCTTCCCTCCTTTCTTCCCCTGAAAGAACTATTCCTTATGGGGCAAGGGAAACAGTTCCACAAAATTAACCAAGTCCAAAATGATATATGTAATGTTCCCTACCCATAGTACTCCACTTCTTCAAAGAAAGGAAGGTCATTTTTATCTTTTCTTTGGGGCTAAATCTGGTCATTATAACTTCATATCATCTAGTTTTGATTAGCTTACTCTTGCTCTTTCTACCTCTCTTATTGTAATCATTTTGCATATTGTTTACACTAGTTCATACATCAATATCCATAATTCTTCTCATGCTTCTCTGTGTACATAATATTCATTGTTTCTTAAATTTCCATAACATTTATGTACTTGTTTAGTCATTCCCCAATTGGCAAGCATCTACTTCATTTCCAATTCTTTTCTTCTAAAAAAAAAAGGGTGCTGCTATAAATATTTTGGAAAATATCAACCTTTCTTTCAATTATTAGCCTCCTTTTGATAAATACCTAGCACTAAGATTTCAGGATCAAAGGGTATGAATATTTTAGTCACATTCTTAGGATCATTCCAAATTGATTCCATAATGGTAAGATCAATTTACAACTTCACATCCTACATCTTAATATCTAAGTGCATTATGAGATAAGCTTCTAAAAAAACAACTCAGAAAACTCTTGGGTCACTGCTCAGTAGTCAAAAGCAGCTGAAAATTCTTTGCCTGATTAACCCCAGCATTTTTAACATTTTCTCTAAGGGGAAAAAACATTCGAATGAGGCTTGTTTTAAACTGTTTTACTAAAGATGGCATTAAAGTAATTTTGGCAAAAAACAAAATTTAAGCAAAACAAGGCAATGGAATGGTAATTACCTTAGGGAGATGTATCTTTTCCCCCTCAGCCAAATGTTCAATAGTTGTTTAGTTCTAATTGCTCTTTAGTGACTATTTATTGAGTACATTCCATGAGCTGCATTTCAGGATTGCTGACTCAAGGAGAAGTCGACAACAAAACCATCAAGAAGGATGTTCACCAGACCAAGAGAACCCTTAGACCCTTGATTATGTTGGATGAATCTCTGAGAAGTTGGCCATGTGAATCAAAGTCTATTTTTGTTCCATTCCTCGTGGGTCTTCAGAAATGTCCTCAGCAGTTGAAAATTAAGATATTTTATAT
>CM053771.1:516015037-516042672 GCA_028658325.1 Potorous gilbertii | reverse complement strand
ATATAAAATATCTTAATTTTCAACTGCTGAGGACATTTCTGAAGACCCACGAGGAATGGAACAAAAATAGACTTTGATTCACATGGCCAACTTCTCAGAGATTCATCCAACATAATCAAGGGTCTAAGGGTTCTCTTGGTCTGGTGAACATCCTTCTTGATGGTTTTGTTGTCGACTTCTCCTTGAGTCAGCAATCCTGGTTTGGGATAAGTGAAGAGGAGAGAAAATATAAATTGTAAGAACACAAGTTAAAGCTATAGATATGGAGATATATGCAGATATATACACATACAAGGTGTCCCATATGTATACAGACTCATGTGGGATACTCTCTCTGTCTGTATATCTGTCTCTCTCTCTCTCTTTCTCCGTAACAAATTCAAATCGATTAAACAAGTATTCAAAAATCACTGGATTAGATACTGACAATATAAGAACGAAAATGAAATCAATTATTCGCTAAAGGAGCTTATTCCATGGGGACGATACATATATACATATATAAAGAAAATAAATTCAAAATATATGCCAAGTAATTCTAAGGGAAATAGAGAGCATGAAAGAGCTTATAAAGGAGCTGGCACCTGAGTCGAGCCTTGAAGAGAGCTAGGGATTCATTCCAAGAGGGAGAGGTGAAAGGGCAGAGCATCCCTGGAATGATGGATAGTTTGTCCTACACACAGGCACAGAGGAAAGACAGAATGTTGTATATAGGGAACAGTAAGAAGGCCCTAATAGGACTGTTTTGTAAAATGCATGAGAACAGATAAGGTAAAAGGTTCAGAAAGACATGCTGATTTCAGATTGTGAAGGCCCAGGTAAAAGCAATAGGAAGAAACTTAAGCTTCTTAAGCATGGGAAACATCTTGACCAGACAACTCAGATGAACAATAAGAGAGGATAAGAATTGAATAGAAGCAAAGTGTCCTTGTCGATACCTAAGTGTTATCCACAGGGCAAGTGCTCCTCAAATACTTGTGGAATGAATGACTGAATGACAGATGGATAGATATTTGGAAAAGTTCTAGAGAGTTTAGTACAGTGCAAACTCAATGTGAGTCAGCAATGTGAATAGCAGCCAAAAAAGCTAATGCAATATTAGGTTGTATTAAGGGAGAGAGAGTGCTCTACCACAAAGGCAGTGACAGCCTCAGTTTACACTGCCTTTGTCAGATCATCCCCAGATTATCGTGTTCACTTCTGGGGCCCATGTTTAAGGAAGGATAGTGATCAGCCGGAGAGGGTTCAAAGGAAAACAAGCACAGCAAGGAGACTAGAGACAGCTCAGGTGCTCTGGTACCACCTCCTAGCCTTTCCTTATTATCTGAGTTGATAATATCCTCTCCTCCCTTCTCAAATAATTTTTAATTGACTAATCTGTAGAATGTGAGCTCCTCAAAGGAAGGAAATGATTGCTGTCCATTGTGTAATAGAAGATCTTACATGCAGTAAGCATTTAATAGATACCTGTGGAATAGAATTGAATCAATGAGGGAACAGGGAGGGTTTAGCCAGAAAAGATTTTGGCGTGGGGAAAGAGGGAATCATGGTAGATGTGTCTTCAAGTATGCTAAGAGCTGTCATATAAAAGAGGAAGTACACTTGTTCCATTCTGTCCCCCCACCCTCCAAAGAGCCAAAGTGGGAACTTCTAATAGATAAAAGTTTCAAACACAAATATGACTTGTAGGAGAACAATTAGAGCTGTTCCCAGATGAAATTGCCTTTCATCATCATCGTCATCGTCGTCGTCGTCATCATCATCATCATCATCGTCATCATCATCATCATCATCGTCGTCATCATCATCATCCTCATCATCATCATCATCATCATCATCATCATCCTCATCATCATCGTCATCATCATCATCATCACCATCATCATCATCATCATCATCATCATCATCGTCATTGTCGTCTCATCATCATCCTCATCCTCATCATCATCATCATCGTCATCATCATCGTCATTGTCGTCTCATCCTCATCATCATCATCATCATGCGGTTCCTTCACATCAGAGGTCTTCAAGCCAAGGCTGGAGGACCACTTGTCAGATACATCATAAAGGAATTTCTATTCAGTTAGGAATTAGACTAGATGTGTTCCAGAGTCCCTTCCAAATTTGATTCTATGAATGAAGGAATGAATGAACTAATGAGTGGGTGAAGGAATGAATTAATGATTGAATGGGAACGATGAATGACTTACTAAAAGATCATATGAGAAAATAAAGCTGTAGTCCCTTCAATTCCTGGACCTCTGCTCAGTCCAAAGACCTCCTCTAATACACTCAAGGCTTCTGGTTTTTCTCGTTTTCCTTTTATTCCCATGTGGCTCTCATGGCAGGAGTCTTCCTAAGCTCTTCTGAAATAATACTCTATCTCTATGGTTTTGATTTACCTTAGTCCTTTCCTACTTTTTCCTTCATGGAGAAAACTGAGCTACTAATCCCTCATCCTCAGGCTTAATGGGATGCTTGCTGTCTTTTTCTTCCTCTCTCATACCTCTCTATTATGCATGCTGGTGTCCTATTGCATATGGATTGGTTCCAGGTCACTGGCCAGCAAACCTGTACTCCTGGGTTCCAGAGTGATATTTCACTCGCAGACTTCACTGTCTGTTGAGCAAGTGTGTTATTTGTGTGGGCACAGAAAAGGAATAAATATAAATTCCACCGAACTTTCAACTGGGAATTTTTATATGCTGCAAGGAAACTATATCATTAGACCCGTTTTACAAGTCAATGAGTGAGGACAGTAAACTGTATGTGTCCAAAATGTTGAAATGAAGAGGCAGCTGCACTGGGAATAAAACCCCAGATCCTATTCTCCTAATTAAAATCCAGGTTTCCTCAGTCCAAAGTCACACAGTTAGAGTTGTTACTGCAATAGTTTCCCCGACAACAAGAAGAGGGAGGAACAGAGAAACTTAGCCTTACCTCTTCCAGCTGTGTGTACCTCTGTGCAGCGATGGGTGGGAGTAGGGGGTGAGGGTGGAGCAAGGGGGTGAAGAGGTAGGGGGTGAAGAGGAAGGGGGAATACAAGGTCTAATGGAGAGGGCTTGTTCCAGGAAAAGAAATACTCCAGCAAAAGTTCACAGATTTTATGGAACTTCTCACTGCTTTGTAAATACTTGCACCCAATTTTTAAAAATAAATTTGTATTGATCACTTTTGTTTTTATATCACCTAGGCAACAATATCTTTAAAAAAAATAAAAGGAAGAAAAGAAAGCAGTTCAGCAAAACTAACCAAGCTATCAAAAAAGTCTGACATTTTATGTGTAATCCAAGTGTCTCAAAGACCAGAGAAATTCATGATGGGAGTTGAAGTTCCATAGGTCAGAACAGAAACTCTGCATTTTCAATCATGAGATTCTGCTTCGGAGATTCTGTTCCAACATCCAGAAATGTGTGTCTTTTCTTTCACTTCTCCTTGTCCACTTGAGTTACATATGCAGTGTTCTGCACCCAATAGTATCCAGACCATTGAAAAGAGGTGGGATGGGGAGGGTGCCTTCTCGCATCTTCTCTTGGAGCCAAGATTGATCATCACAATGTCTCAATGTTCAGTTTCAATTGTTCTATTATTTTCTCTATTTACATTATTATAGTCATTGTGTATATCAATTCCTTGATCCTATTTCCTTCCCTTTTGCATTAGGTCATATCTTCCCATGCTTCCCTTTATTCATCTTATTCATCAATTCTTGCAATAACAGAAATATTCCATTACTTGACTTACCACAATTTGTTTAACCATTCATCCATTAATGGATACCTGCTTTGTTTACAATTCTTTGGAACTACATGAAAAAGCCATTATAATTTGTTTTATATGGGCCCTTTCTTTTTGTCATTGACCTTCTTGGATATATGCCTTTCAGTGGTATAACTCAAGCATAATTCCAATTTGTTTTCCAGAATGATTGGACCGATTCATAATACTGCTGGTGCATTAATCTGCCTAACTTTCCACAAATTCTCCAACATTAACTATTCCCTATATTTTAACAACATTACCAATTTCCTGAGTTTGAGATCCAATTTTATTATTTGAGATTTGCAAAGGATGCAAAGATCATTGTGGGGAAAAGGCAGAGCAGACACTTTATTATTATAAATCAGTGTTGTTACAAATGCTTAATTTTTATTTTTTTTGGACTCTTTCCAGAAAATATTATATTCTTCCCACAAGACCAATTCTACCTGCAGGAAAAGTTGGCTACAGTCTGGGTAGAGTCATTTCTTGGGCACCAAGAAGGCAAGATGCCCACCCTCATCTCCATACCTCCCTTTTTTACATGAAGGACACAGCTTCTACTTCACCAGCAGAAATAAAGATTAAGAAGCTATGTAGTATAGTGGCTAAGCACCGGACTTGGAGAAAGAGGAGCAGGTTCAAATCTTATCTCTGACACTAATTGAGTGACTGTGGGCAAGTTACTTCACTCTTTGAGTCTCCTTTTCTCCTCTGTAAAAAGGATGAGATGACTTCTATATTCCCTTCTAGCTCTAAGTCTATGATTTCATAATCCCTGAAAAACGTGACAGTCACTTAAATTAGAACTAAAGAGTAAATAGTTCATGTATGAGTTTACCAGCAATAAAGATGATCTAGAGATCCCAGCAGGATGGAGGGTAAAGAAGTCTGTTGACCATGGCAGGCTAGGGCTGAGCTGAACAGGGAAGACAATATGGGGGAAGTTAATGGGAAAAAAGAGTGTTGTCTTAGGCAGAGATCATGTATCATAGGGACTTGGGATCAGAATTTGGAGTTTGGCAGAACCACTTGACTGGAGTTATTAAGGAGACATTCTTCAGACTCCAAACACTGTGGAGCTATGGGTGAATTGGAAGGGACTTCTGCTTAGGTGTCTCGATCAGAAAATAGATTCCCCAGGGGGTCGGATAGAACACAAAGTGGTGCTCACACTGAAGTCACTCACATGTCAGGAGATGAGACGCATCCCAATAAGACTGTACATGAGGATTGAGTCCTTGGTTTTCAATCTCTCCTGGATACTATTGGGAGCCTCTGACTCTGCTGCCTCTGACTGCCTTTTTGGTGGTCCCTATTTTAATTGATCCATCAACAAATATGTGCCAGATACTTTGCTGGCTACTAGGAATACAATTATTAAGAATGGAGCAATTCTTACTCACTATAAGCTTACATTCTAATGAAAAGGCAACAAATACATAACATATCTATGTCAGGAAAATAGTTATGAAAATTTGTTGTTGGATTGATGGTATATAGTATTGCCTCTATTGCCCTAAGACCATGAAGCCACTAGGTTCAATGAGATCCTGTGGTCTCTGAAGGAAAGGTTCCCAGTTATCATGGATGTTACTCTAAATGTGAGTTTATGACAATCCAAACTGGACAAACATACATTCCTCAATATCATTCATTACCTTCTGCATCTCTTCATTCGCACACTCCCCATATCTTTCTTAAATCTGTCAGGTACTACTGCCTTTATGGAGTTTTCCCCCTACTCCCAGCTAAAAGTGTTCCATGTCTCAAATTCTCTTGGACCATTTGGAGTCTCTCCTTGCCCCTATCACTTTTTATTTTATCAACAAGAATTTATTAATTACACCATGCTTCAGTTACCTTCTTACTCTGGAAGATCTTTTGGACCCTGTACTTACTGGTGAGTTTCTCCCAGAGCCTCCAGTGTGAGGAAGTACCAGGTCAGCCATCCTCAGTCCTCTCTTGACTTTGCTGCTGACTCTGTCCTTCCCCTACCCTCAAGCTTTTCAGCTTCCTTTTATGTGTTGCTTCTCCCATTAGAATATAAATTCTTTGAGGGTAAGAACTATGTTTTTCCTTGTATCTGTATTCCCAGCCTGCCACTTAGAAACCACTTATTAACGTGTGTCAATTAGATTCTGCTTTCCATCTTATTTATTTGTAGGTATATCATATCTCCTCCTCTCCCTCTTTGAGGACAGAAATTGTTTGAATTTTTAATCTTTGTCTACTCAAAGTCTCTCTAGCATCACCTGCTGCCTAATGAATGTTAATTGAATGGCCACCCTTTGCTACCTCTATCTGAAGCCTAGCCTGCCTGAAAAAATTGTGAGGGTGAGTTCAGAAGAACATTGCTCCTGCTTCCAAGCTTCTGTTCCAAGAAGCTTGCACACAAAAGACTGAACACCAGAAGATGATTGTTCACCCACAAAGATTCATGAAATCAAACCAAGGAGTGGAGAGTTGCAATCTGCCCTATGGAGAGAATCCACACACTAAGAAAGTCAGAAATCTTTTGAAGACTGCAGGAGAACTGGATATATAATATGAGATTTGTCCTCCTAATCATCCTTGAAAGCCTGAGTAAAACCTAAGCTGGCAACAGAGGACAGGTTATATGATATATATAATCAGGTTATATAATATATAACAACCTTATATATAATATAATGTATAACACATAATGTAATATATTACATATGATAACAGCCTTATTACTAACACAGGTTAATATTAATATAGCACCTGGGTTACCCTCACACATGAGCCCCCAGACAGATACCAGATTCCAAGCACCCAAAACCATAGCTCCCTATGGTTTTCATAGCCCTTATTAATGTGTTTACCTTGACTGGACCAGCAGAATACATAATTTCCAAGCACATCAACCCATAGCATTTATGAGGTACTTGTACTGGGCTACCAAAGCAGAGCAACAGAAGTGATAATAAAGCTTCATGAGCATGAGTGGGTTCCATTGTAGATGGAACTTGTGTTCAAGTGGCCCATCCAGACTCCCAAAGATCACCACACCGCTAGGGAGGCATGTAAGTATGGAATATGAGTAGCACAATACACAAATTTACAGCCACATAACTTACACAGATAACATGTATGGATGGCCAGGTAACAGAAATAGATGAGAAAACTCAAGCCTCTGACACTGCACAGTCACTGCTGTTCTCTGGTGCTGTCATCACATTACCCTCTACTCTTCCTTCTGGGAACCTCTTCAAAGGCTGGCAGTTGCAATATAGCTTTTTCTCTTTACAGTATTTTTTTAATATTCCAGAGTTATCTTTAGTTCTATTGTGATCAAGACCCTAGACAATCACACCCAGTCAATCAGGTAGAGAACCACGTAAGCATTTTAGTCTAGTATAGCTTCTTAATTCCTTTTTTTCCTGGAGTCAGGAAGACCAGAGTTAAAAATATACCGCAGATATGTACTGGCTATGTGACCCTAGGCAAGTTACATAACTTGTGTCTGCCTTATTTTCCTCACCTAAAATAGGTCTAATGATAGCACTATGTGACATCTCTCAGGGTCATTGGGAAGCTCAAATGATATAATATTTGGAAAACACTTAGTACGGTACCTGACACATAGTAAGCACTTAATAAATGCTTGTTTCTCCTATTGATAGAAAAATTTGATAGAAACATCAATAATACATGAGTAATACCTTGCATTTACTATTCAGGTTTCCACAAGGCTTCACAAATATTTTTTTTCATTTTATCTTCACAAAAATATCCTAAAAAGAAGATGCCATTATTTTCATTTTAGAAATGATGAAACTGAAGCAGGTTAAATGACTCACCCATGGTTACACCGATGTAAGGTTGGATCTAGCTGCCTTTTATTCAAATTATGGTGCAAAATTCCTTTTAACTCTTATCATATCCTTGGTTCTCTCCCCTCCCGCTTCAAATCATCCTGACACTCCAGTTAGTAAAACTTAAAATGATCTGGGTGGAGTTGGGGTCTAAAGATTTCCCTATTCTCCTAAAAAATACACCCAAAATGTCTCCTGTTACTATGCAAATGAACTCAAAAACTAGACTAAAAAGAGCTATGTGGAGCGGGTAAACTTTGCCCTATTTCCCCATAGCAACCAAAATTGTGTACTGCCTACATAAACAGATTGGCTTAATGATATTAGTGTGAAGTAGTAATTTAAAAGCATGAAATCAAAAGTTTTGTTAACATCCTTCACTAACAGAGAAAAACCAAGCTCAGGAAAACGCCAATACTTCACATAAGCTCATCCGGCATGGCAGCAGAGGAAGTATGAAGAGGGCTCAAATTGTGTCCCTTGACATCCTTGTTCCTTGGCCAGCCAATTAGCCAAGCTTGATACACCTCCTGCCATCATAATTTCAAGAATTCCTCTAGCAAAAGTCATTTCATGGCCCCTATGAAATGGCTAGATATTTGTTTAGTTCTCCATACCATGTGGATCACCCTACGTTTATCTTTTCTCTCACTCTTCAAGAAACCTTGCAGTTTCTTCCCATGGATACTTCAAGAACTTATACAATTCTCTGTCCCCCAAACTCCTCAATCTTTTTTTCTATAGGAAATAAAAAGAGAAGGAAGGAAGGAAGACATTTCAAAGCACATCATCCAAGGGAGGAAGGAAAAAAGAAACAAAGAGCAAATGAAAGAGAAAGAAAGAGAGAGAGAAAAGAGAAGAGAAAGTTAATGAAGCATAGGAGATGTCAAATACAATGATGATAAGGAGAATGCTAATTATGAGAAAGAACAGGAGAATCCTTTGTGACCCTGCCTCCTTTCACACAATACAAATATTCCTCACTGGGCTCTAAAACATGCATTTTAGAACCCTGAGACCACCTATCAAAGTTCTCACTCTCTACAATTAGAGCCATCCTAAAGCAGAATAGACAGATTCCCAAGGTAAGTCATTCAACAAGCATATATTAAGTGCTTATTCTGTGTCAGGCATTGTGCTAAGCACTGGAAAATAAATATCAAAATCCTTTGCTCTAGAGGAACTCATATTCTAATGAGGATGCAATAGCTTCCCCCTCACTGGAAGTCCTGAAGCAAAAAACAGAATGAACCACTTGGTGAGTATGTTGTAGAGAGATATTGAATCTGGTATGGGTTAGACTTGGTGCATCTAAAGAGCCTTCCACTTCTGGGAGTCGGTGATATTTCAGAGTCAATGTGGTTTCAATGATATTTATTGTCTGCCTTCCAATAAATTCAAATAGCACACAACTGATCATGCTATCATTAAGAGGGATGTGAACAACTAAGAACATATGCTGAAGAAATTGCTTTATATCAATTTTCCAGCCCACTGCTCTTCTGCCTCCTTGCCTTCTCTATATGCACAAACTCTGGGTGCAGAGGGGAGGGATCTCCAAAGCACAGGCACATCCATTTGCACAAAGGAGAACAGAGTAGATTGCCGCTTCTTCTGGGTTCCATCTCAGGGAATTCTCAACAATGACATCACATTGGCTCCTCCCCATACCCAGAATTGCAGCTAGAAAAATCACCACAATCTTTTTTTAATGATAATGATTCATTTTACTTTTAATTTATGGAGTAAAATAAGCATTTCCACAACATAGTATAATTTAGAAAAATATGATTGCACATGAGACTGAAAATCAATTATTTACAACTTGCTATTCTTTTTAAATATATACTAAAATTATCATATAAATTTATTTTTTTCCTTCTTTCTCTTCCCTCTCTCCCCATCCCACCCCAAACCTAGAGAGGGAGCATTACAATCTTGAAAGAATCACTACTGGAGAGTTAGAGATGAAAGAGATCTTAAAGTTCATTTAGTCCCATTTCCTCATTTTATAGATGAAGAAAATGAGAGCCCAAGAAAGTAAGTGACTTGTCTAAAACCCATATAGATAATTAGTGACAAAATCAGAATCAAGGGCGGGGGACAGAGATGGAGAGACAGAGACATAGAGACAGAGACATAGATGGGGGGGAGAGAGAAAAGGAGGAGAGGGAGAAAGAAAGGAATATGAAGATAAAAGAGGAAAAGGAAGGAAAGAAGGAAGGAAGAATGAAAAAGAGGGGGAAGGAGATGGAAAAACTTTCTAATGAGACCTTAGGGTATTTTTCTCTGAAATGGAAACAAATTGATATGAATCCCAAAGGAAGGAAATCATCTTGGAATTCTATACCTGAAAAGATTGAAGATTGTTTAGATATTCAAGCCCTGAGACATTTAAGATTTCCTAACCAAACAGCGAAACTTAAGTAGTTTACATCCACAGCATGGTAGTTATAGTCTTAGAGGTGCTGATGAGACAGAGTGAAGATGGCAGATACTTAATCATCCCATCTCCTCTAAGTTAAGACAGTAGACAACTTATTTTTAACTATGCTTTTTTACCTTCTCTCTCCTTATCATACCTGGGTATTCAGTTGGAAAATTGCTTGCCTAAGCAAAGTGTACATTAACATCTCACGTCTTCCCATTGCTTCTGTTTATTCCTCTATAGAAATGAGCAAGTCTCCAAAATTAGCTGGTACCACACTGTCCATAAGATAAGCTAACTGCTTTGGAGTAATGGCTGGAGGGAAGAAGATGACCTTCTTCTTCTTTTCCATGTCTACACAGCCTTGAAGATGAAGGATGCATCTATTTATGTGCAGATAAATTCTATTATAACTAAGGCTTAGGAATTCTCCACATTCTCATGGAGGTCCTGCTATGGAAGTATGATGGACTGAACACTGGCTAGGCCTAGGAAATAGGTAGTATTACCTACTGGAAAGCGAGTAGGGATAGAGATCAAGAAGATCCAGGTCTGAATCCTGTCTCTCATATTTACTAGCTGTTTGATGTTAGTCATGTCAATTTACCTCTCTTTATCTCAGTTTCCTCTTATGTAAAATTAGGAGGTTAGAGTCAATGACTTCTTAGCTTCCTTTCCGCTATAATCCTATGATTAATTAGCAAGTTATTGCAACTCTCTGGGCCTTGTCTCCTCATCATAAATTATAGTAACTATCTCACAGGGTGATGGTGAAGCCCAAAAACAATAATGTATGAAATAAACTTTGCAAACATTAAAGTATCATACAAGTATAACTTATTGCTATTTGCTGTAATATTTTGTGTTATGGTACCAGCCTGGAAGTACCTCAAGATGTGATTTTGCAGTGGCCTCAAATTCTATCAAACACATTCTCTGGTTGGGTCTCTGATACTGGAGAAGAAAAGGGGTGTAAAATGAATTCTGGGATCATGAGACTCTAAGCCAGAGGAAGTTTCAATTCATAATCTTCTACTTTAACCCCATTTTACAGATGAGGAAACTGAACTTCAAAGAGTTTAAGTGATTGTCCAAGATCACAGAACCAGTAAGCAACAGAGGCATGACTCAACTCCCATCATCTCTATCTCCAAATCAAATGTTCTTATTACTCCACATGACTTCATGCTCATGCTGCTGCTATGAGAATTTTTCTGCAACTAAGCTGTGAATGCTAAGGAGTCAATATGACTGGGTGCTAATTTCAAGCATCACTCTGCATGTGTCATGTATGGCATTATTGTTTTCCTATTTTCTCCCTCTTTAGAATATGAGTTCTTTGAGAGCAGGGATAATTTTTGCCTTTCTTTGTATGCTCATCACATTTCACAAGTTCTTATATACACATACACATGGCAAAGACATTATATTCACACGGATATATGTGTGTATGTGTAGATGAGCAGATAAATGGGTAATTTTCTACTGCACAACAGTCAACTCATCAATGCATCATGAGAATACCTGACTTTGTGAGATGGCCAGAAAGACATCCAGCTCCTAGCAAATGTCATTCTTTTTCCTACAAAACTATAAAGGAAAATAAATAAAATGTCCATTTTTTTTAATAATAGTATCTAAATCTATAAACCAGTGATAGGCAAGAACTGAGTCATCTTCTGGGGGTGGGGAAGCAAGAGCTTATTCACCCAGATGTTTTATGATTGTCAGCTCATGACTCATTGTCGTCTCACTTAGCAGCCCTCCTATTGGGGCTAGTCCCCAGGATTTCAGTGGAAATGATGTATGGTCAATCAACACAGATTATCCTAAATTTCATGTGCAATATTTTCATGTTGTTTCCCCTTTTGCCTTTCTCAGAGCTTAGCAGAGTGCCTGAAATATAGTAGGAGCTTAATATTGATTGATATTAATGTTTATTGATAAATTGACTGACTATGGCACAGTGCAGATGGTGTTGGATTTAGATGGTCATGAAGGCAAATATTGGCTCTGCCATTTCCCACCTATGTGACCTTGGGTAGGTTTGTTAATGTCCCTGGACCTCAGTTTTCTCATCTATACAATGAAGATAATGACATTTACCATTACCTGCTTCATAGGATCTATTGGATTCATCAGACTGCCACAGGGGTCCATGACATTAAAAAAATGTTAAGAACCTTTGTGTAATATAAGGGAGGAAGAAGGGCAATGCAGTTCATATCTATATTTTCATCAGTGTAAAGATATCTATCCCAGCATGTAAACTCCACTAATGCAGTTTTGCAATGTATTTGTCATTAATAATCTTGGAAAGCTTCCCTGAAAGGTTGTATCTTGGCAACAGTCACAGAGTTGGTATGCATCAAAGGTAGAACTTCAAACTACTTTTCCTTTCTCAAAGGTCAGATTCCAATACACTACTCTGTTTGGCACAGGGTGTGTGTATACATATGTACATGTATTTACATATTTGTTTATGCATATATATTCATGTGTAATATAATTGTGTGGATGTTACTTATCTAATATAGATATGTGTAGCTCATAAATGGCAGGGATGGATGTTTGATCTAAGATGTGGACCATCTTGCCTCCAAGGAAGATTGCAATTTTTGCCTTCATGGGGAGCAAAAACCAAGGCTAAATATTTGTTCATGCACTCTCCTATCTTCAAGAGGGGTTAGAATCATAGCTATCTGTGACACATCAAATATTGATAGTTCTAGGGTATAATTCTCCTGGGATTCAGGATAAATTTTTCCCTGATCAACTTGAAGCAGAAGGCAATAGATTACTCTCACCAGTTTAGCTTCTTTCCACCAAACACAATACAATCTCAGAGAATGAATGACCCAATTCATTTTATCCAAATAAATAGCAAAGAGAAATGTCATACAGAATACACAAAAGTGAATAGGTTCTTCAATTTGGGAATGAGATTTTATCTCACTTAGCAAACCTGTGCTTAGCATTCTCTAAGGTTTCTGGCAGTCAGGGTCAAGGGACATGTAGGGGACCAGCTTCCCCACGTATCTGCAGCTAAAGGGAGATCTCTCGTTGATCATTTAATAGTTCACTTCCTCTTCTTCCATCTCTTTTGAACTATTTCTCCATTTCTCTCCAGTCTCTCTGAATTTAAAATTTCTGCCAAATTAATCAAATACACGGCATCATGTCTCTCAGACAATTAGGAATCACAACTCACAGGTGACAATACTGTCCTTTAGGGAAGTACCCACCCCATGGTGGAAGAGGAGCATGGGGAAAAGATTACAGATACATGAAAGGTATACTGCATATGTCACTTTGATTCCCATAGAATCACAGAATTGAAAATGACCTGAGAGATCATTCTAACCTATCATTTCACCTAGTGCAAGAAACTCCAGAATATCTCTGACAGATAGTCCTTCAGTCACTGTTTAAAATATTTCAGTAAGGAGATTTGTGAGCAACTTGTTCCCTTATAAGATAGTTCTGATTACCAGATGGTTTCCTTATATAACCCATTTTTACTTGCTTTGAAATTCTCAGAGATTATTATGTATAAAGAAGGGATAATTGTGATAATAGGAGAACTTCCATTGACTTGAACCCTCATTCTAGATATGCCAGGAGCCTCTAAAAGAATACAATTCAGAAGCAATACCTTATTGGTAGACCAGGAAAAGGAAAATGAATTTTGAAAATAAAACACTTAATCTCTCTCTTTTTGCATTGGTGAAGACATATAAAAATGGAATATTACATATTTTGTGAGAGGGTTAATGTGCTGGTTGTTTTTGCTGAACACATTTACTTTTCTTTCTAATCTCTTTGTTACAAGGACTGCTGAGTAGGGGAAAGGGGTGTATTAAGAAATAAAGATGATATAAGTACAAACTATATCAACAAAATTTTTTTTAAAAAATAAAGCATTTGGAATCAAAATAATTGATTTTTTTTAAAGTAGGAAAACTATTTCACCTGCTACTCAGGAGATTGAGGTCTAAATTTCAAGCAAATGATAAAGAGTTTGAGGGGATTAAAATTCCTGGAAATTCATGATCCAAGAGGAAGAAGACATTGCAAAGTTGTTGACATGTGCCCAAAGTGAAGATTTGAAGATTCATTCATTTCTTCATTATCTGCTGATGTTTCACTACCTCAGAAATAGTAAAAAGTATTCTGTCTACTAAACTCTATTTGATCTTGCTACCCAACAAAAAAGTTGCATAGCAGAATTCATTCCAGGACAAGACACTGTTTTCTTCTCCCTAGTAGGATGTTTTCTGGGTTCCTTTCCTCCTTAGCTTCTAGGACTAGAACGCAAAATTGAGCCCAGCCCACATACAGCCATCCCCATTCCACAGAACCACATCCTACAAAATCCTATTCAACTCTAAACCCTCAGCAGCTCAGAAAAAAACATGACTCCCTGAGCACCAATTCTAGTCACTTTTTCATGTCTTTTCCTCCTTTCCTCTCTCTTATGCCCATGATAAAAAAAACTTTTCCAGGCATGAACATCTCAAAAGATTTAACTCCTAAAAACTTCACACAGGTCCATTCTTAAGATACAGAGCTCATAGTATATGTAGTCCTATCAGTCACATAGGTTTATTATATCTGTATTGAGCCATAACGTACCTCCCAGAAATTTCTCTTCATTAACTCTAGTTCTTCTCTCTAGAGCAAATTAGAATAAGCCTGGGTGAGTCTCAGCGAGAATATAATGGTACTGAAGAACAGTTTCAAATGGCACAATGTATCTGCATTCTTCTGGGAAACAGCAATAGCAAAATAGCATTGCATAGAGCAATTATACACAGCGATATCTTTAAGGAAAGCTTGGAGAGACTGACAGAAGATAGAAGGAACTGTCCGTGGTGCTGTGCCTTAAAAACTATGTGCCAAGTAGAGAAAGGACTGATAAACCGACCTCATTTTTTTCAGCTATTCATGTGTGCCATAATATTATCATAACTTGTGTCATCTTAAAAAATAAAGGACAATAATCAGGTAGATTATTTATCAGAATATTAAAGGTATAGTTTTCCTGGGTAAAAGTGGTCCAGATTTGCTTGGTCCTAATGATCAGTTTCCTCTCTTTAGGAACACAGAATGAAGTTACTGCCACATAAAGGTGGAAGCCTTGAGAACCCATGAAGCTCAGATCTTCACTGTTTTCTCATGGGATCATAGATTTAGAATTTGGAGGGACATTGAAAACCAACCCTTTCATTTTATAAATGAGAAAACAGACCCAGAGAATATGGGACTTCTCAAAGTTACCCAAGTCATAAATATCAAAACCTGAATTTTAACCTAGTTCCTCTGATTCCAAAGCCACTTCATGAATGAATAGATTGCAGTGTGCAGTTTGGTAATATCCAAAAAGGTTTTGAAAGCAAATATTTTTCTTCATGTATTTCAATACAAATATTATACAATAAGTATTGTATTGTACAATACAATAACAAAAAAATAATTATACAATATAAATATTATACAATACAAATAAGTGTTTCAATACAAATACCTTGGAGCAATTTAACATTTGGGGAAATCATTCTTAAAATACTAGGACTTGAAAGCCTGACATCTATAGTCACATCAATAAGAAAGCCATGGAACTTGCAAAAGATGAGATTGAAATGAAGCCTAGGAAAATCATTTGGCAGCATCTTGTCAAAACTAAAAAGAAACTAAGTAAACACAGTTATCATTTCAGTGATGTGTTGGATAGAGTTCCAGACTCGGAGTCAGAAAACCTGAGTGCAAGTACTGATTTAGACACTTACTGGTTATCTGACCTTCCAAGTCTCTTTACCTCTTTCTGAACCTCAGTTCCTTCATCTACAAAATGGGGACAATAATCTAATTACCTGCCACATTGTAAGGATCAAACAGAATATATGAGGAATGTTTTGCTCTCCTCATTGTGGGGACAGATATCTCACAATCCGTGTAGAAATAAAGGATACTTTTAGAGTATTCTGCAAGGGATTCCTCCACCAAGCTCCTTCCCTTTTCTTTAATTATATTCAGCAAGCTACACTCTGAATATTTAGACTTTTCTTTTCTCCTTTTGGGCCTCGTGCTCTGGGTTTCAGTAGGAAATCAGAATGTATGCAGAAAGAATGTCAGAGGCTTGAAGGAGCTCTGCTCTATACTTTTAAATCTAATCCCTTTCAGTCAATTGAGTATTGAATATTGAATATTCAGAACTGGTCTATGGACTCATGGCAAGAGACAAAAGCCATATTGGTAATGAGTAGGTGGGGAAAGAAATGGATCCTGTTATTTTTGAAAAATGCAGTCTGTGGCAAGTATGTTCCCTGTGGCACAAATATCCAGATATCTAAATGAAAATTCAATTCAGCAGGCATTTACTTATGCCATTTTGTGCTAGACACTGTATTAGTTCCTGGGGATAGAAAGGCAAAAAGACACTGACCACTAGGAGTTCACATTCAACTTAGTATAATATGTATACAAATAAGTAAATGCAAAGAAGTTTCAGGAGGAAGAGAGAATGGCAACTGGAGGAATAAGCAAAGGTTTCTTGGAGGAGGTGGCACCTGGACTGAAGTTAGAATGAAATCAAGGGATGGAGGGGAGGAAGAATACCAGGGATAGGGAACATCTTGTACAAAGGCATGGATGTGGGGGGCGGGGGCACAAGTTCTAGGAAGAGCTAGTAGACAAGTTTGCCTGAAATGTAGCATACATGAAGGACTGAAATGTTAAGGAAGTCTAGAAAGGTAAGTGGGAATCAGATTGGAAAGGACTTTAAATGCCACACTGAGAAGTTTGTACTTTATCCTAGAAACAATAGGAAGACACTGAAGGTTTTTAAGGAAGTGAACGACGTGTTTTAGGAATCTCTACTTGACATATATGTGAAGGATAGATTGTAAAGGAGAGAGACTTGAGGCAGAGAGATCAATCAATTCCATCTCAAGTCTGCTTCAATAGTCCAGACAAGAGGCAGTGTCCAAATAGCTCTCAGGGTTCTCTGTCTCCTGAAATTAGTTGTCTATGTACACATGGTACCTCCCTAGTAGAATATAAGCTCCTAGAGGGTAGAAAATATTTATTTTTGTGTTGGCATCCCTAGTATCTGGCACAAAATATTCATTACCCATAAATGTTTATTAAATTGAATTCTCATTTGGATATCTATTTATCCATCAAAGAATAAAAAGGTCTTAGCTAAAGTAATGATAGTGTGAGGAGAGAGGGGATCAATCTAATGCAAGAGACACTGACATCTGTCCCCTGGTCCATATATGTCTCAAATGCACTACCTTCCTTTTCAAAGGCCAGTGAAACTTCATGCTTTGCTATTTCACATCGCTTTTTTTCTAGTTTTTTTACACCTGTAATATTAAGTATAACTTTCCCTTATTAAATACCATGGACAAGTCACAACCTTCATGAGTCCCAATATATTCATTTGTAAAATGAAGGTGTTGGACTAGATCCATGGTGTCAAACTCAAACAGAAACATACCCCTATGGGCTGCATATTGATTACAAAAACACAAATTAACATTATCTATATTTATTGTATTTTTTTTAACATTTCCCAATTCCATTTTATTCTGGTTCTGTCTATACAGCATGCAGCCTACAGACCATGAGTTTGAAAGCTCTGGTCTAAATGACTTCTAAGGTTCATCCCTTCCAGATTTAGATCCATAATCCTGTGGTCTAAGTAAAGATCATAAACATATCCTTGTTAGAAAGAGATCCTAGAGGGTCTCCTTCCTCTTACTAGAAGTCTAATCAGGTCTATTGATTAATTGGTTAAAGTGAGGGATGTCAAAATCTCCCTCAAATTACCATCAACCCCTACTTCATATGCATGTGTGTGTACACACATGCATACACACAAAATACAAACAAAACATACACTACTCTCTTCATTGTCTAAATAATATTTCCCATTAGGCATTTTTAAAACCTCCACCAATTATCTTCCCCTTAATTTATGCTCTCCATTTTAAATTGTTTTTCTGACATTCCCCCTTCTTTTATGGTCAACTTGAGCTTTGTACTGACCTCTGCATCCTATCTCAGAATAATCTATCCCCTCTATACCCACCATCCTACACAAAAAGTTGAATCTTCTTTCACAGGTGTCTCCCCTTGCAACAGTGCTAAGGGAGTTGAAATCTCTGACAAGCATTGGTTAACCTAGTCCAGGTAGTCTAGCCTAGCCTAGTCTGTCCCACCTCCTATCCCAGCAACCTGGCCACTTCAAGTCAGGTCCCTGCTATATTCTTACAGAATCAGAATCTTTGAGTGGAAAGGGACCTCACAGGCCATTTAGCCCAAGCTGTATCTGAAACAAAAGTTCTTTCTACAATATTGCCAACCAATAGTCTTCTAGGCTCTACTTACCCCAGTAATGAGGAATTTCCTACCAAAGGAGGTGACCTATTCCACTTCGAGGATGCTTTAATTGTTGGGAAATTTTTCCTTGTATTGAATTAAAATATGCCTCTGCAACTTCCACTGATTGCTTCTAGATCTGCTTTGTGAGGTCTAACAAAAAAAAAGTCTATTTCTTCAAAATGCTAGCCATTCAAATACTTGGAGATAGTTATATCCCATCCCACCTAAAATCATCCTTTATCCAAGCTGAATATCCTCAATGGCTTCAACAAACCAATATTTATATAACATGATTCCCTATCCCTTCATTATCCAGAATGCCCTCCTATATTTGTTGCCTGGTTTATTGATGCCTTTCTAAGACATGGCACTGACACCATATTCCAGATGTGGACTAACCAAGGGAGAATGGAGAGAATTATCACTACCTTAGTCTCTGGAGGCATCCAAAGAGCGCAGTGGATTGTTTTGGCTGCCACATCTCATAGAGTTTGACGTCTACTAAAATTCTCAGGTCTATCCCCCATGAACTGTTGTCTGGCTAGTTACATCTCTCACCATACACTTGAAAATTTGGGGTTTTCAACCACTGAACTCAAAATCAAAACACCTGAGTTCAAATACAGTTCTGTCAGATGCTTACTAGTTCTGTGACCACAAGCAAATCAAAACTATAAGCTCCAAAACACAAACATTAAGAGCAATGAAAATTAAAATATATCTGAAATTGGTAATAACTAATCATAACAATTATAATAAAATAAAATACAAAAATAATCAAGGCTTAGAGGGTTGTTAGAACATAGATAGCTTGATATACTGTTAAAAGAATTCTGAACTGGCACAACCATACTGGAAAAGAATTTTGAATTACTAAAGAAATGTTACTAAATCATTCATATCTCTTGGCTCAGAAATCCTACCCTTGGGTATATTTCCCAAAGAGGTCCCATATGTAACAAAACATTCATAGAAGCAATCTCTCCAGTAGCAAAAAAAATGGAAATAAAGTGAGTGCCCATCAATAGAGGAGTGATTAAACAATGTCTGTGAATGCAATGGGGCATTATTTTGTCATGCCGATACAAATGAGGGCTTCAGAGAAACCAGATGCCTCAGTGCCATTTTTCTGAGTCTTTGTGATGATCAAGTTCTCAATATTTTCCCTAATATGCTGAATCTTATTGTGATGGAAATGTACTAAGCCCAGTAATTTATTCCCTGTGCCTAAAGTAGTTCATCTGTGGTTTCTCCACCTATGAAGCCCAAAATAATTATTCAAAGGCAATTGGGAGCTGCTCATTGTAAACAGTGATAAATCGAGAACAGTTGGTAGAGATGGGAGGCAGCAAAGTACAACGGAAGAGCATGGACTCTGAAATCACAGAACCTGGGTTCAAATTCCACTTCTGACACCCACTAAATGTTGTTGTTATGTGTTCGTACTTTGTTTTCTAAGAAGACCATGACATCAGAGAAATGATGACATGGCTTGCACTTGACTTTGTTTTGATTGAGGGAGGGCTGTGCAAGGTCACCAGTCTCATTTTCTCCTCCTGAACCATCTGGATCCAGTGGCCAGATATTTATTAGGATGAATGGAAATGACCCAGGATGCAATGGGAGACGTTGGCCTTTTCAGGTACTCATTTAGAGGGAGGAAACGCCCATTGAGTGAATAGGCCTCTTTAAGAACTAGTCAGGGAATGGCCCTTTTAATGAGGAAAAGAAAAAATAATTAGATTGTACTGGGAGGGAAAGAGAATCTGTTACAGCCATTAAGTGGAGCTTGGGCAGGGACCTATTGCTGTGCAAACTATGGCCTCCATAGTACACAGGGTTTAAGCTTTTGGGAATGACCCCAGGAGGGAAGGAAGGAAGGGAGGGAGGGAGAGAGGAAGGACTGAAGGTCATCTAGCCAGTATACCCCAAAGGATGGGGAGAGGGGGACAGAAAGGAGAAGATGAGCTGGGTTACCTGGCTAGCTGGGTCCCCACTCAGGCAGTTCAGTCTACTCACAGATTGTGGTCCTTCATTTTTGAAGAAGACCATGACATCAGAGAAATGATGACATGGCTTGCTTCTGACTTTGTTTTGAGTGGGGGAGGGCTGCGCTGGTCACCAGCCTCACTTTCTCCTCCTGGGTCATCTCCCTACTACATGTATGACTTTGGACACATCACTTGCCCCGGGCCTCAGTTTCTTCATCTCTAAAATAAGGGGGTTAAACTAGAATGGCTCTAAGGTCCTTTCAGTTCTAAATCTATGATGTTATGAATTCATTTTTATTCAGGTTAATCTGACCAATCATAATATCCCCCACTACATATCTATTTCATATATATATATATATGTATATATATATATATTTAGATCAGTTTCACATTCTGAGCTATTACTAATAAATTGGTCATCTAAGACTTATGTGGATGTTTACCATTGTATGTAACTCTTTTTTTGGTCAGGACCATGTGATTTCCCTGTATCAAACCTCCAAAATAGAAACTCTACCAATACTGATAAGCAATTTTTATTCTTAGAGAACTGTGTGAGGCACTAAAAGAAGCTAAGTGATTTATCCAGTCATACTTTCACTTTGTCAGAGGCAAGATTTGAAATCAGGACTTCCCGACTCAGAGGCCAGCTTTCTATCCACTGCTTCTCTTCATGTGGTCATGCTTTTTAAATAAGAAGGTTCATTCTCAATCAGAAGGGTATCTGCTTTCTATTGATTTTTTTCTAAGAATGATAATTAGGTTTCCTCTGAAACATTCCACATTCCCTTGCTTAATCATCCTTGTAACTAATGGCAACCACATGAAAGATGTCTGAAATAGGATTGCTATAACTGGCCCACTATGGGACTGTTAATCTGAGAACGACAGAATCACAGGAATAGAAAAGACCTCAGAGATCATCCAGTCCAACCTAAGTCTAAACAAAAGTCTCTGACAAGCAGTAATCCAGCCTCTTTTTGATGGCTTTCATTCATATGGAATTCACGATCATTTCAAACCAATCCATTCAACTTTGGGATAGTATGCACAGTAAGAAAGTTTTTTTCCTTTCATCAAGCCTAAGTTTGTCTATTTACAACCCCCACCCATTTTTCCTAGTTTTACTTCATGGGGTCAAGTCTAGTCCCTTTTCTACAGGCTGTCTACTGCAGCATTATCACTGTGCTCTGGGAGACCTTGGCCCCTTTAGGCTCAGGTCTTTGCAGGCACTCACTTAGGGTGAATAGGCCTGTTTAAGAAGTAGCCAGGGCATGGCCCCTTTAATGAGGTCAAGAAAAAGAAAGACATCAGGCTGGGTGGGAAACAGCAAGAGTTATTACTGATAATCACTGTCTAGCTAGGAGGGTCCAGAGGAGTCCTCAGGCAGGGCCTCAATGGAGTCCCAGTTTCAGAGTGCAGTAGGTTTAAAGGGAGGGGAGGGGAAAGAGGGAGGAGATGGGGGAGGGAGGAAGGGGAGAGGGAAATAGGAAAGGAGCCAGTAAAACCCAAGTCATCCTGGGTCATCTCCAGTCATCATGAGGTCATTGGATTCAGATGGCTCTGGAGGAGAAGTGAGACTGGTGACCTGCACAGCCCTCCCTCACTCAAAACAAAGTCAAGTGCAAGTCATGCCATCATTTCTCTGTGGCATGGTCTTCCACAGTGCTCTATCAGGGTTATGCTGGAGGCAACTCTTGCTGGTTTATGAGAGCCAGTTGTTAACTTTTCAACTTGAGCATTTATTTATACCTCAGAAATGGGCAACTACTAAAAATATGGCTTGATTTATAATTTTCTTGATTGTCTAGACTTAAGAAAGTGATAGAGAAAATAGTAATGATGAAGATTAAACTTAAATGTGTTTTTTCCAGGGTTATTTTTTAAACATTTACCAGCACACAGACCCCAACCCACTAAGCTAAACATTCCAATATTAAAACATCATGCAAACTATACATGTATGCACATTCATACACTCATATGAGTGTGAGTATAGACAGGTATTATTATTTATTTCCACTTGTCACAGTGTGTTTATAACCACTCTTCTAGGTTGATTAGCTGAAGAGATCAGAGTATTGTATAAATGATGCAATATCTGGTCTAAAAGAGGGAAGAAATATGTTCTGCTTGGTCCCAGAGAGTAGAATAAAGAAGAATGGATGGAAATGGTAAAGAGGCAGATTTACACTTGAATAAGGAAATACTTTCCAATAATCGCAGTTGTCCAAAAGTGGAATGCACTGTCTCAGGAGACAGTATTTTCCCCATCAGTGAGAGTGTTCAAGCAGAAATCAGATTACCACTTGTCAAGAATGATCTAGAGCAGATTCTCTTTCAGATATGGGAAAGGTTGGATGGATGACCTCTAAGTTCTTCTTCACCATTGAGATTCTGGGTATCTGAAATCTTTGGCTCTATTTCTTGCACAGCTCAATCAGCTTTAGAATAGGCAGTGAACCAGTTCAGAGAATACATGCGCCCCTAGGATCTCTCTAGAGTTAAAGATAAAGAAAATTTTCAGTGACAAACCTTGTTTCTAAAATGACTCTATAGGCAGTGAATTCACCTCTCCTGCCCATTCTCACCTTAGTCTCCCAGAACTACACAGTTACTTTTTGTCTGCTTCATGGTAAAGAAAGAGAAATCTGTGGTCTACAATGATCTTAGAGCACCCTCTAATGGACTAAGAGGAAATCAGCAAAGACTACTCAAAGAAGCCAAGTTGACCTTTTGTTTTGTGGGGAGAAGGGAAGGATGTCATAATAATATAATTAAAAGGTCACCTACTCCAATCTGTGCCTGAATCAGGAATCTCCTTATAACAACCCTGACAAGTAATATAGTGAAAAAATGAAAATCTACGTTTCAATCCTAACTCTGACACTTTGAATACACCACAAGACATCTTAGAGAATAGGAGTCCCCAAGATCACTTCCTTGGCTTAAAAGGCAGGGACAAACTTTCAAGACCTGTTGTAACCCCAAAGCCTGCATTCCTAAGTGGTCATCCAGTCTCTATTTGAAGACTTCCACAGATAAGGAAGGAACACATCCCTTATTAAGGCCATATTTGTTTAATCGTTATCAAATGTTTCCTTAAATGGAGCCAAAATCTGCCTCCCATAGATTCTACCCATTGGTTCTAGTTCTACCCTCCAGGGTTATGAAGAAACCTAATTCCCTCTTTCACATGACAGCCTTACAGATTCTTGGAAAGGTCATCATATCCCTTCCTAAGTCTTCCGTTTTCTGGGCTAAGTAGCTGCAGACCCTTCAACTGATCCTCAACGGTCACCTTGCTGGAACTATTTAAATATCTCTTAAAATAAAAGTGAAAAACAAAAGTCCCAGAGAACAAATAATAACACATATTTTCTCCCTTTTGACGGGGGGAGGGGCTAGTAGGAAGGAACATGTACATTATCAGATACAATCTTATGTGTCCATTACTTTTGTTTATTTTTGCCATGGAAAAGAATATGGAAATGTGTCATGTCTAAAGATATAAATGCATTAATAATCTTTTTTAATTAATGCAAATGAAATTTTGGAGAAACTAAGCTCCTACAGCCTTCTGAGGGGGTAAAGAAGTTAGAGAGATTGACCAATAGAGACACTGATGCAGACAGAAAAACCAAGAAACAGAGACAGTCCTTCTAGAACTTGTTTGGTGCTGTAACACTAAGAATCTGCTGTCAGGCAACGTGAATTACCTAATTCAAGCCCCAAAGGTGAGAGGCAGGGTGGCTAGGACAGCATGGAACCAAGATCTAAGAAAGGATAAAACAGTTAATTCCTGCTCTTCTCACTCTAGGCTTGGATAGCTGGCATTTACTCCAAGATTTTTCTATTTCTGTAAGTTGTTCATAGTTTCTGATTTTTATAGTAACTTAAAAGTCTTCTCATCCTTGATATAAAACTTCTACCATTCATAACTTTTATGTGAATTGAGTTTGTATACTTGGCTGTTGTCCTTTGTTTTCGAAGAGGAACAAAATGACATCACCATGACAAAGTGAAGCAGTGTGTCCAACTGTGGCTGATCAGACCAATATGAACTCAGAATGCTCTACCACAGGTTGGGCACAGATAGTCCATGTGAATATTTGGGGTGGATATTCCATATATGCACATCCTGCATTTACTTTGTGCTGTCTCAATTCTGCTTTACTCATAGAGCACAGCACCCTTTCTGCTGTGGGTGGCCTGTGCCAGTGTCTCCCATGTTGCAAAGTCAAATTCAAAGTTCTTGAGAGAGACTTTGAGACTTTATATCATTTCTTCTGACCACCATGTGATCACCTGCCTCATGTGAGATCTCCAAAAAATAGTCTTTTAGGCAACTGTACATTTTGCATTCAAACAATGTGACCAGCCCATCTAAGTTGTGCTCTCTGAAGCATACTTTGAATGCTTGGCAGTTCAGCATAAGCAAGAACTTCAGTGCCTGGTACCTTATCCTACCAAGTGACCCTCAGAATCTTCCTAAGACAGTTCAAATGGAAGCAATTCAGTTTCCTGATATGGTGCTGGTACACTGTCCATATTTCACAGGCATATAACAATGAGGTCAACACAACTGTAGACCTTCAGTTTGGTAGTCAGTCTAATACCTCCTCTCCCAAACTTTTCTTCAGAGTCTCCCAAACACCTAGTTAGCTCTGACAATGCATGCATCAACCTCATTGTCAATGTGTACATCCCTGGAAACTACACAACTGAGGTAAGTGAACTTATCCACAGCATTCAAAACTTCCCCATTTGTTGTAACCGATGGTTCCATATATGGATGGTGCAGTGGTAATTGATGGAGCATGGGTGTTTTCTTGGTGTTAATTATTAGGACAAAATGAGCACAAGCAGCAGAGAATTGATCCGTACTTTGTTGCATCCCAGCTTCAGAGGCTGCATTGAGTGCACCATCATATGCAAATAGAAAATCATGCACCAACACTCCCTCCACTCTGGTCTTGACTTGTAGCCTTTTCAAATTGAAGAACTTACCATCAATATAGTAGTAGACCTTGATGCCAGGTTCATCTTCATTGAAAGCATTTAACAACATGGCTGAAAATATCATGCTAAAAAGCATGGGAGCAAGTACACAGCCCTGTTTCTCTCCATTAGTGATTGGGAAGGCACAACAGCATTGTTCGCTATTCAAAACCCGAGCAAACATGCCATCATGAAATTGATGTACAATACTGATGAACTTCTCTGAGCAGTCAAATTTTGACATAACTTTCCATAAGCCCTCACGATCAAGTGTCAAAGGCCTTGGTCAGATCTATAAACATTGTGTACAGACCTCTGTTCCGCTCCTGGCATTTCTCCTGGAGTTGTTGGGCAGTAAACACCTTATCAACTGTTCTTCAGCCATTTCTGAAGCCACACTGGCTCTCAGGTATATGACCATCTTCCAGGTGAAGCCTATTAAGGAGGACTCTAGCAAGAATTTTGCCAGCAATGACTAAAAGAGAGATCCCCCTGTGATTGTTGCAGGACAATCTATTCCCTTTACCTTTATAGAGATGGACAATGGAGTCATCCTTGAACTCCTGGGGAATAATTTCCTCTTTCTCTGGATGTGGATGGCATTTTGCCTCCAGTCCTTTGGGAATGTTCTAGGTCGTTGCATTACTATGAAGGGCTAAGTCTATCAGAAACAGTCCTCCCACATCGTGGCTGTTACTGTATATAATGTTCTCCTGGTTCTGCTCATTTCACTTAGCATCTGTTCATATATGTCTTCCCAGGTTTCTCTGAAGTCCAACTGTTTGTCATTTCTTATAGCATAAGAGTATTCCATTACATTCATATATCACAACTTGTTCAGCCATTCCCCAATTGTTGGGCATTCCCTTGATTTCCAGTTCTTGGCCACCACACAAAGAGTTGCCATAAATATTTTTGTACATGTGGGACCTTTTCCCATTTTTATGATCTCTTTGGGATACAGCCCTAGAAGTGATATTGCTGGGTCAAAGGGTATGCACATTTTTAGCCCTTTGGGCATAGTTACAAACTGCTCTCCAGAATGTTTGGATTAGCTCACAGCTCCACCAACAATGAATTAGTGTTCCAACTCTCCCACATCTGCTCCAACATTTATCATCTTCCTATTTTCTCACGTTAGCCAATTTGACAGGTGTGATGTGGTACCTCAGAGTTGTTTTGATTTGCATCTCTCTAACCAATAGTGATTTAGAGAATTTTTTCATATGGCTATAGATAGCTTTAATTTCTTCCTCTGAAAACAGCCTGTTCCTATCCTTTAACCATTTATCAATTGGGGAATGACTTGTATTCTTGTGAATTTAACTCAGTTTTTTATATATTTTAGAAATGAGGGGGGAGGAGCCAAGATGGCAGAGTAGAAAGATTCACATATGCTAGCTCTGAACCCACAGCCCATGGATTTCCTGTAAAAAGAACTCCCAACAAATTCTGGAGCAGTGGAAGCCACGCAGCAACAGAGAGAAGGAGATTTCCGTTCCAGAGAGCCCTGAAAAACTGACACCAAAGGTCCATTGTGCACCAGATGGGAGTAGAGCCTAGCCCTGCCCTGGCCATGTGGCACCAAGAAGCAGATCCAAGCAGGCTTCAGGGATGGAATCTCCGGTGGCCGCAAAGGTCCCTCCACCCACAGGCGCTACAGGTCAGTGAGAGAGACTTCTGGACTGGCTGAGAGGGGAGCAGGGTGTCTCCATAACTCGGGCCCCCTTGGGAGGCAGCAGCAGAGGCAGCAGGCGGCCAGAGGCTCCCAAAGCAGGCAGGAGCTGGGGTCCATTACGGAAGGCCTCCACATAAACCCCCTCGGGGAACCGAGCTTGGGAGGTAGCCCTGTCCCCACCTGAGCACCAGAACTTAAGCTCACATTGAATAGCAGCCAAGCCTGCCACTGAAAGCCCTGAGGCTGGGGAGCAGCATTTGAATCTCAAACCCCAAGCACTAGCTGGGCGGATCTGGGCAGGTGTGGAGAGGAATCTCAGAAGTCAAGTAACTGGCTGGGAAAATGCCCAGAAAAGGGAAATAAAATAAGACCATAGAAGGTTACTTTCTTGGTGACCAGATGTTTCCTCCTTTCCTTTCTGATGAGGAAGAACAATGCTTACCATCAGGGAAAGACATAGGAGTCAAGGCCTCTGCATCCCAAACATCTGAAATAGATATCCAATGGGCACAGGCCATGGAAGTGCTCAAAAAGGATTTT
>CM053771.1:515947488-516014537 GCA_028658325.1 Potorous gilbertii | reverse complement strand
AATTAGAATGCTCAGTGTATTGGGGCGGGGGGAGGGGACAAATGGGGAGAAAATTTGGAACCCAAAATTTTGTGAAAATGAATGTAAAAAGTTAAATAAATAAATTTATATTAAAAAATTAAAAAAAGAAATGTGGCCTTTATCACAGGCAGTAGTTGTAAAAATTCATTCCCAGTTTTCTGCTTCTTTCCTAATCTTGGTTGCATTGAGTTTGTGCAAAAATTTTTCAATTTAATGTAGTCAAAATTATCCATTTTGCATTTCATAACGCTCTCTATCTGTTGTTTGGTCATAAACTTCTCCATAAATCTGACAAATACTCTATCCCTTGCTCCCCTAATTTGTTTATAGTATCAGCCTTTATAACTAGATCATGTACCCATCTGGCCTTTACACTTGAGTCAGGTATTGGTCTATGCCCAGTTTCCATCAGACGGCTATCCAGTTTTCCCAGCAATTTTTGTCCAACAGTAAGTTCTTATCGCAGAAGCTGGGAGCTAATGGACTTCCTCAGCTAACTGGCTAAATCTGGCTGTTAAGTACGGAGCTGTTTGAGTTTATCACTTTCTAGTTCCGTCTATAGCTTAGAGTGGGGAAACTATTCGCCCTCTGCTATGCTCTGTAGTTTGGGAGGACGACAAAGGAAAGAAAAACAGGCTCTAAATCCAGTGTGAGCTGCGCTTGTTGGGGAATTTTTTTTTCTTTGCTACAAGCGGATTGAAGAGAAAGAATCCTGCTGAATGAAGTGCTCAGTGGGCTTGTCTTCATTGCCCAGAGGAACAAGCTCCGCCTTCAGTTCTCCGGCTTAGAACTGCTCATCTCTGAATAAATACAATGTGTTTAAAAGAGCCCGTCCTTTCCTTAGTACTCTGAGGGGTGACGGTAAATGAAAGAGCCGTCATTTCTTCACCTGCTCAGAAGCAGCAGGTGATTTTTCACAGCAGAGGAGCCGTGAGGGTGAGGATGAGAAGCGGCGGAGAAGCGCTTTGTGCGCGAGCCTGCTCCTGGAGGGCCCAGGGCACCAAGTGCCCAGTAAGGGCCCTTGCCACCTTCCCGGCACGTTTCCTTCTGTATTCTCATTCCCTCCCCTCCCCCACCCCTCATACCGCCCCCCCCCCTTAGCGGGCGGACTCTCATTCTTCAGTTATTCCCGCGTTCGCCTTCTATGGTGTCCACGGATGATTGTTCCTGCTTTTGGTGGGATTTTTAAGTATGACATCCGTGACGTCATTGTGACGTCCTTCGTACCCATGGGGGCTCGGGGGCTGCAAGGGTCCGTCGGTCACCCCTAGCAGGTGCCAGGCTCCGCCCTGGAAGGGCACCGTCCGGTAACAGACGGCCGACCGCATAGACGCGCCATAAGTAACTTCAGCGGCCGCCGAGGGTCCGGACGAAGGGCGAGGACCGCGCTGCGGGGGGAGGGGGGGGGTCCGGGTCCTCGCGGCCCGCCCCTCCCCCACCCACCCTCCCAACGGGTCTCCTGATTTGTTACTGAGCAAGGCTGGAAGGAAGGAGACCGCGGGCACGGCCACTCCGGGCGGAGGCGCGGCGGCTGCCCCCCCTTTACACGGGGGGAAACTGAGGCAGGCGGCGGCTAAGGGGCTCGCCCAGGGTCACACACGAGGAGGACTCCGGGGCGGGGCTCGAGCCCGTCCTCTCCCTCTGGCCCTCCCTCAGCTCCCGCCCCGACTCCGGGCAGCCGCCCGGTAACCAGGGCCCCTCGGCTTCGGTCGCCCCGCTCCGGCCGGGAGGAGCGAGCAGGGCCGCGGCGGGGGCGGAGTCTGCGCTCTCCCGGAGGAGGGAGGTGTCTCCCGCGCTTCCGGCGGGCTCCGGGCCACTTCCGCCGCTCGCAGGCCGGCCGGCGCCGAGACGGCGGCGGGGAGGCGAGCCTGCTCGGCGGGGCCTGGGCCGGGGCCTGGGTCTGCGCCGCTCCGCGCCATGGACCGCGACCTGCTGCGGCAGTCCTTGGGCTGCCACGGGCCCTCGCTGCTGTGTCTGCTCCGCAGCGAGCAGCAGGACAACCCGCACTTCCGGGGCCTGCTGGGCCCGGCCGCGGACACGGCCCGCGGGGCGCCGCCGCTGCAGGCCAGGTAACGGCGGCGGGGGAAGGGCCGGGCCTGGGCACCCCCGGGCGGCGGGGGAAGGGCCGGGCCTGGGCACCCCGGGCGGCGGGGAAGGGGCCGGGCCTGGGCACCCCGGGCGGCGGGGGAAGGGCCGGGCCTGGGCACCCCGGGGCGGGGAAGGGGCCGGGCCTGGGCACCCCGGGCGGCGGGGAAGGGGCCGGGCCTGGGCACCCCGGGCGGCGGGGGAAGGGCCGGGCCTGGGCACCCCGGGCGGCGGCGCCGGGCGGGACCCTGGCCCTGCGCCTCCGCGGACCCGGGGCCGCCGCGCATCCCCGAACCACCCCTTCCCGATGGGCGGGGCCCGGAGTGACCTTGGGCCGGGTGTGGGCCCCTGGCCCCCGGGGCCGCCCTTGCACTTGATTTTCTTCCGGTGAACCCACGCCTGTGCTAGAAAGGGAGTTAGTTCTAGGAGCGTTCGGGGCGCGCGGCCCGGCTCCGTCCGCACACCGGCCTAGGGGGTCGGGAGATCAGGGCTGCCGCGGGCTCTGAGCTCCGAGCGGGGCGGTCTGGGCAGCGGAGTAGCCGGGAGTGTGTGCGCCGCGGGTCGGGTCGGTGCGTGGGCTCCGGAGGCTTCCAGCCCTGCCTGCCGAGGTAACTGCCTCCGGAGGAGCCCTGAGTTCAAGTCCTGCCGCAGGGATCCGGGCGGGCGGCTTAAGTCCCATTGCCCCAGGGGCGTGAGGATGAGGTGAAACCTTAGGGGTCGTGTGTGTGTATCCGTGTGTGCCCGTGTGCCTGTGTGTATCCGTGTGTGCCCGTGTGTGCGTGTGTGTCCGTGTATCCATGCGTGTGTCCGTGTGTCTGTGTGTATCCGTGTGTGTATGTCTGTGTGTGCGTCCGTGTATCCATGTGTGTGTCCGTGTGTCTGTGTGTGCGTGTGTGTCCGTGTATCCATGCGTGTGTCCGTGTGTGTATGTCTGTGTGTGCATGTGTGTGTCCGTGTGTCTGTGTGTATCCGTGTGTGTCCGTGTATCCATGTCTGTGTCCGTGTGTCTGTGTATCCGTGTGTGCCCGTGTGCCTCTGTGTATCCGTGTGTGTGTATGTCTGTGTGTGCATGTGTGTGTCCGTGTATCCATGTGTGTGTCCGTGTGTCTGTGTGTATCCGTGTGTGCGTGTGTGTATCCATATGTGTCCATGTGTGTGTGTGTGTGTCCCTGAATGTCACGAACGGGTCACAGGACACCGGGAGAGGCTAAAACAGTGGAAGGGCTGTGAACCGCAAGCTCCCGGTCTCCGGACTTGGGGTTCGAACGCGCTTCCCCCGTGGGGTGGTGTTTGCGAGCTTTGGAGAACCTGCAGAAGGCGGGCCTCTGCTTAGGTCTTATCTTTTCTGCCGGACTGTGCGTCCTTGAGGTCCGCGCAGGGCTCTGCCCATGGTCACGATTCGTCCGTGTTTCCTTTTGTGTGTATTACATGTATATACAGGTAATATATATTATCTATAATATATCACATTATATATATTATCATATATTATGTATATATACATGCCATACACGTATGGAGACTTGGAGGTTTGTGAAGCGCTTGGGTGGATGAGCCAGCCTTGAAGGTGGAGGCCGGTTCAGAGTGTGTGACCCGCCAGGTGGGCAGAGGCGGTGCTGGAGCTGTGTGACCATAGAGTTCAAGAAGCGGGATTCGTTTGTTTTCTTCTTCAGGAAAGAGAGGAGAGGTGACAACATGGAAATTCAAAAGTTCATTTCCAGAAAGGCTGATCTTCTTTTTGCTGTTTCCTGGAAACAAAATGTACCCACAGTTTCTGAAATCAATGAAGAAAGTGAAGGTAATTTCTCTAGCGTTGTGTGTGTGTGTGTCTGTTTTACCTCCTTGGGGAAGCAAAACTGCTGCTAATCCATTTTACCTCCTCAATTCTTGGCCTTAGATTATTTTGCAGTTATGCCGCCTTTGGAGCAATTCATGGATGTCCCCAGTGTCGACAGGAGAGAGCTGTTTTTCCGAGATGTTGAGCGTGGTGATGTTGTAATTGGACGAATAAGTTCCATCCGTGAATTTGGATTTTTTATGGTGTTAATCTGCTTAGGCAGTGGTATCATAAGAGATATATCCCACTTAGAAATTACAGTAAGTATATTTTTTTCTTTACAGTTTAGTCTCATTTTCCCCCTAGATCTTAAAATTGACAGTTTAGAATTAAGCTCAAGCATTATCTAGGTCATCTCATTACTATAAAATAAATGTCCAGAATTTGAGGATAAATTTGAATTCCATTAATTGGAACAGTTGTCTTATACCTTTAAATTTCTGAGTCCTCTGAATGCAGAATTTGTGCCTTTATTATGTATTCATGCCTTATGATACACAGTATACTGACAAATATCATGTTTAGTAAATGTTAATTGGTTGCATACATAAAAAACTATTATTTAATTAGTGTCATGTATACTAAAGCCACTCAATAAATATTTATTGAGCGAAAAGAAACTAAAGTACTTTTATCACAGGTTTTATATGTGAGAAGATGCCCATACCATGTTCTTTTTAAATTTTTTTAAGACATTCTTTTTGGTTCTAATCATCAAATTTGTGTCTTTTGTGTATCTCTTTGAGGAGAAGAGGAGGCATGGTTTGGCATTTTAAAATGTAGTCAAATATCACTAATAGCTGATAAGGTGAGAGGCCTCTGTTTTAGGCTAACTTAACTCTAGGAACCCTTGTTTGTTAAAGATTTACTTATGGCACTCAATGAATGTATCTTCCTAGTGTATTGTATATTTTGGGAAAATATTGGGAGTACCACTTGAGACACTATGCTTATGCTTTTTTGTTTTTTGAAAATATAGCTTAAAATGCTTTCTGATAGTCATTGACATGAATGTTTCAAGGAATGCATATTGATTGTGAAACATGGGAGACACTGGTACAGGACTGCTCAGTATGGTGTGCCTGTATCAAAGAAGGCTCTGTGAACAAAGTAGAATCACAGTAGCTCAAAAAAATTAGCTTCACAGATTTAGAGACATTTCCATTCCAAATGTTCCTGTGGACTATTTGTGCCTGCCATGTGGTAGAATCTTCTGAGCTCATACTGGTCTGATCATCCACATTTGGACATACTACCTTGACCCCAACAAAGTGGTGTCATTTTGATCCTCTTTGAGATGGACGACAGCCAACCTTCTACTGGTTCCCATAAACGGTTGTTTCTTCTATTTCCAATATAGAATGCCCCTTTTTTTCACATTCTTCTCTGGTTTTTCACATTCTGAATTCACTTTAAGACATGATATTCCTTCAAATATTTAAAGAGAACAATCTTGTCATCTTCCAAGTGATACCAGCTCCGATGCTAAAAAATAAATCGTTTCTACAGCCTATCCTCCATGGTTTCTTGACCCATCAGCCTTTTGTAGTTTGTTACTGTCCCTCTCAAAACACTGAATTAAACCCAGCATTGCAGGTGTAGAGAATCTAACCCTAACCTCTGGAGCTGGATACTCTTCCTTTCTGTTAATGCAGTTAGTGATCACACTAGCTATTTTGGCACTAGCGAGTTTGCAAATCCTTAAAATTGCTGAATCTCTGACAAGAACTGCTACTAGCCATGTTTCCCCTATTTTGAATTGAGGGAGTTAATTTTGATCTAAATGTAAGATTGTACTTTTTTCATCTCACTAGTTAGGGTCCATTCTTTTGATCTCTTCAGATTGCTCAGAATGTTGATTCCACCATTCATTGCAGATCAGAGAAGATGCCATCTGTCTTAGAAAGCTTGACACAAGTTAACCAGGATGTATCCTTACAAACCAAAACACCATAAATTTTCCTCCAAGTTCAACAGAAGTCAATATTCTTTGAGTACAGTTCATCCAGCTGCAAGTCTACCTAATTATACTGTCTTCTAGCCTGCATTCTCCTTGTCCACAAAAATATTAAAAGACTTTCTCAGACATTTTGCTGAAATCAAGATTATGTCTGTGGCATTCTCTTAATCTACCACTCATTTGTGGTAGAAGTGATTGTAGTTTGGTGTAACTTCAGCCCTCGTGGTCATTACTTCTTTTAAGTGCTCACAGTTTTACCAGTTAGGGTATTCCACGTTAGGTGACCTGCATGGTAAAAGGTTTTTTTGTCAGAAATGAATGTGGCGTATCAGGTGGTCATGAGGTGGCCAACCTTGTTGGAGCATGGATGTAATGGGCAACAAGGGTAAGGTGGGGAGATTAAAGTGACACCAGATTACAGAAAACCTTGGTCCTATAGGCATTGTGGAGGTTATCTGTTGTGGAGTGATGTTGTAGCAAGATTGATCCTATACCTGTGATTAGTGTTATTAGCAGGCAAAATTTGAGAAAGACCAGTTAGTTAGAGGAGGCTATTCTGATTAACTGGGTCTGTGTTAAGGAGGACCTGAGACTCTAGGGTTTTAGCATTTTCAATGACAAGGAAGGGACATGTGCTAGTAGATCAGCAGGACTCGGGGTAAAATGTCCTGTTAGGAGATGGGTGGGAAGAGGAAGAAACAAAACTGAAGGCATTGCCAGATTGGATTGGCCTGAACTTTGGGGAGTTGACATTTTATTTTTGTTTGTTGCCTTTTATTTTTAATGGTTCTCTCTTAATTTTAATTTCTATAAAGAATTGTTTTGTTTCATTACCTCCTGATTATTAGTACTTTACCACTCTGTTTTATGTGAGATTTTAATTCTCAAAATGGGCAGCTAATGTGTTATGTTTTTACAGAAATTTGAATTTAATAATTAAGCTCTTCACGTTTATTTCTTAAGTGCTAATATTAACTTTTGGCAATTATAGTAAGCATCTAGCTAGAAAAATAGCATTGATTTTTCAAATAACCAAATTTTGTCCAATTTTTTTATATCTTCCTACTATAGGCTCTTTGTCCATTAAGAGATGTGCCTTCTCACAGTAACCATGGTGATCCTTTGTCTTATTATCAAACCGGTGACCTCATCCGAGGTAATCTTTTTATTTAGCAGAGATAAAAGAGTAACATTTTCAACAAATTTACAAAAAAAATACATTTCTGCATCTTTTTCATAGATGCTATTTTCCTAATATTTTCAACTTGTGTCTTTCATATTTTTTAGCTGGAATTAAAGATATTGACCGCTACCATGAGAAGCTTGTGGTGTCTTTGTATAGCTCTTCTCTTCCACCTCACCTCTCTGATATGAAATTAGGTGTAATTAGCTCTGAAGATCTCCCTTTACACTACAGGTAATGATCTCTCTTCACTACAGATAATTCATCATTTCAGTTTGTAATTTATTACCGTTAATAGTTTTATTGATTAGTATCAACACAATTCCTCAGGAAAAATCTGTCCAATGTTTTGGTATTTCATTTCTCAAAAAGGGAAAAGTTTTTTTGTTTTTTGTTTTTTTTCTTCCATGTCAAAGGAATTGAGTCCCACTTTGTACCTCTACAGGTGTACATGTGTGTATAGCAAGAAAATATTTTTAAACTTTAAGCTTCATATTTTGTTCAATGGGGAGAATGCAGAGTCTTCCTACAAATAGTAACTATTGAATTATAAAGTTATAGAATGTTTTATATTATTTTATCCACACAGCAAGGTTATTGAATGTGCTATCATTCTTGCCTTATAAATATGGAAACTGAGACCCAGAGAGATTAAGCCACCTGCCCCAGGTCATACAGTCCATGAACATCAGAGATAAAACTGGAAGATGGGTCTTGACACTCAAATCCAGGGCTCTCTGCACTATTTTGTATTGTTTTTATATATATAAATTTACATTATACCTAGAAGGTACGTTCTGAAGTTTGAGCAATAAAGTGTATATAAATTTCATGTTTGTCATTGTTTTGTTTTCTTTAAGGAGGAGTGTTGAATTAAATAGTAATTCTTTAGAGTCGTATGAAAATGTCATGCAACATTCCGTGGGATTTATGAATCCAGGAGTAGTTGAATTTCTCCTAGGAAAACTAGGAATAAGTGAATCCAATCCACCATCCTTAATGAGAGGCCTTCAGAGGTATTATAATAACTACATGTTATTTTGGAGGGTGGGGAAATGGAGGAAAAGTGGGACTGAAAAGTCCAGCATTTTTAGAGGAGTGTGATCTGATATATGATGGATTTGGAGGATACCTGCATGTCACAGAGTCTTCAACGAAAACAGGCTTAGAGGAAAATAAATGACCATTAGAAAACAGCAACTAGACAGGTACTTGGTCAGTTAGCACAAGATTAACATCTATATAGCTGAGAGATGAGCTTAATACTAGTTTTACTGTGGTTTCTTCTTTCCCCAATGCAGGCAACAGCGACAGTTGCACTTTTAGGGTGGAGAGATAACACTCAGTAGGAAGGGAATCTTCAGCTCGGTGGGAGAAACTAGAGTTTCACCAGGAGATTTTAAAGGGTCTGTAAAACAGAAAGCAGTAGAGCTAGAGGGGCTTAGTCATGCTACATAATTAATTTACCAACAATGTGGGGATGATGCAGAATGGCCAGTGAGAACATGACACACCTTATTGTGCATGGTATTTACCCTAGCCTACCATGCAGTCATCTCTATTCAGATCCAGTGTTTTTCCTTATCTTTGGGGACAGTTCAGGGGCATGAATTCAACAAAAAGTATTGAGCTGTTCTGTGCCAGGCACAATGCTTGGCATTGGGAATATTAAGACAAAAAAAATTTCCTATTCTGTTCTGCATCAGTATGTGAGAGAAAAGCTATGGAGGCGGGGAATGGTGGAAGAGATTTTCAGTATACATCTTTGGACATGTGGTAGTTCTATCATATCAGTGACAAGTTAGCAATGACAGTTTTAGTTTTCCTTTATTCGGTATTGGTAACAATAAATGTCAGTGCTTGCAAAGACTAAGGTATGAACTTTATGCAAATGTAAAATGGGTAAGGTTCTAATTTCATTTTTTTGTTGTTGTTGTTTTATAGAACAAATTTCTCAGAAGAAGATTTTGCTTTTACATTGAGGAAAAAGCAGTCTGCTTCCTGGGCTTTAAAATGGTATGACAGTTTTTGGCTTTTCTCAAAGCATCATAAAAGCTAAAGTTTATAGAATGCAAGCATTTTTCTAAGAGCACTGAAAACTGTTTGCCAATTCTGGGCCATACACACTCCCCTATCTTCCCCTCCACTCTAAAAGCTCTTTCGCACCTCTTTTATTTTAGATAATTTGCCCCATTCTGCCTCCCTCTATTCTCTTCTACTAGTACATTCCTTTTTCTCAGCCTTAAATTTTGTTTGTTTAGGTAGTCATCCATCATATTCAACTCACACCCATAGTCTGAATATTCCTAATAACTGCCCTAATCATGAGAAAGTTCTCACTAGTTAGAAGTGTCATTTTCCTTTGTAGGAATATAAGCAGTTTAACCTTATTAAATCCCTTAGGATTTCTCTTTCCTGCTTCTTTCAAATGTTGTATTTGAAAGTCAGATTTCCTATGCAACTCTAGTCTTTTCGTCAAGAATTCTTGAAAGTCCTCTGTTTTTATTGAAGGTCCATTTTTTTCCCCAAAGAATTATACTTAGTTTGGTTGGATAGGTGATTTTTGGTTGTAATCCTAGCTCTTTTGCCCTCTGGAGTATCCTATTCCATGCCCTCTGTTCCTTTACTATAGAAATTGCTAAATCTTGTGTTAGTCTGACTGGCTCCACAATATTTGAATTGTTTCTTTTTGGTTATTTGCAGTATTTTCTCCCTGAACTGGTTGTTCTGAATTTGGAAAGCAGTTCTTGGAAGTTTTCATGTTGGGATCCCTTTCAGGAAATGATTGGTGGATTCTTCCAGTTTTTAGATTATCAGGGCAGTTTTCCTTGATAATTTCTTTAAAGATGATGTCTAGGCTCTTTTGGGTAGTTCAGTCATTCTTAAATCACCTCTCCTGGATCAGGGCCCCATCTGGCCCTGCCACCTGTTTTTGTATAATTAGCAAGCTAAGAATGATTTTTACATTTTTAAGCCATATACGAATGGGCGATGGTGGTTTGCTAGCCTCCGTTCTAACCAACAAAGCTGATGAGAAAGGACAGCCATCGTATTACTTTTTACTGAGCAGAGCCTAAACTCCGATGCTCCTGCCAATGTGGAAAGGCTTCAGATCAGGGCCAAGTAATTAAATTGTGGGTCAGTGTCCAAGTTCAGAGAATGATCACTAGGTTATCCATTGGCTGATGAGTAAGTTTTTGGATGTAGCAACATTTAATACCCATCTCTTATATTTTGGAGGCATTGCAAGTCTGGGTGGAAGAAGTAAGCAAAGTCTGTGGAATTACTAAAAAAAAAAATTATTTAAAAAAAATTTTATAAAATGCATTTTTTTTAAATTTAGGAAGTTGCTACTACTGTAATAAATTTGGTTTTCTAGTATATTATAGAAAATGTGGCTTATCTTTTTTCTAGTGTGAAGATTGGGGTTGATTATTTTAAAGTTGGCCGCCATGTGGATGCTATGAATGAATACAACAAGGCTCTGGAAATAGATAAACAGAATGTGGAAGCTTTGGTAGCTCGTGGAGCATTGTAAGTGACCTTTCTGTGGACTGGCTTTTAGAAAATGTAACAGCATAAATATCTTTTTATGAAATACTCACTGTATTTTTGTATATTTGCATCTCTAGATATGCAACAAAAGGAAGTTTAAACAAAGCCATTGAAGATTTTGAAGTGGCGTTGGAAACCTGTCCAACCCACAGAAATGCAAGGAAGTACCTCTGCCAGACCCTTGTAGAAAGAGGTGGCCAGTAAGTATCACTTCCTGTTTCTATGTACAGTTACAGATCAAAGATGAACCCCTTACAGTGGTTAGGGAGTAGGACGTTCTAGTAAGCTTAGGAGTAACCAACAGATCTTTTAATCTTCAGCTTTTTGGAAAATATTTCTAAAACTTTTAGAAGCCTCTTTGTAGCCATAGAAAGGACAGTATACTGAGTATAATTGAATGTTTATTTTGTGATTTAGGATAATAGAATACTCCTCAGGATTATCATTCTGAACATTTTTCATTATACAGTGTATAGTTAGAAGATGTTGGGCTATACACTCCAAAAGTTGGGCTTTTTGTGACATTTTGAAAAAATCTTATCCCTGATAAAAGATTTTCATCTTTCTCACAGAAACAAATAATTGTGGTTAAATTCCTAATCAGACTTTATTCTCTTCTTTTCTAACTGCCATGTATATTTATATTTAACCTATCATGCTATAGCCATACATTACAGTAAAAATTCATTAATTCAGGCTAACTAGAAAAAGGCCAGCCTAAGTTGTAAGAGAAATGCAGTGATTGAAGAGAAGGGACAGAAAGGAATGAAAGAATAAAGGATAGAGAGCTGGCTTCAGTCCTAAGCCCTGGGTTCTAGGACTTTCTCTGGCCCATACTGGCCATTTGATCTGGGGCAAGTCATTTAACTTCTCATGGTTCTGGACTGCATATTGCAATAAAAGTGCTAACCTGCAGCGCTGGAGTCAGTGAAATTGCAATTCCAGTTCCTATGGCCTTTACAAATAGAAGTAGTTCCATTTTTATCCTTGTGTTGATCAAAGATACACTTGACAAATCTCTTATGCTTATGATAGAGTAGATACATAAAGATACAGTGGATTTGGAACTGGAGGTCCCTAGTGATTCAGCTGAGTGGTGCAGTGGATAGAGTGCCAGGCCTGGAGTCAGAAGGACTTCTTTTCCTGGTTTTAAATCCAACCTCAGACACTTCACTGCTGTATGACTGGTCAAATCACTTAAACCTGTTTGCCTCAGTTTCTTCATCCGTAAAATGAGCTGGAGACCAAATGGCAGACCACTCCAGAATCTCTGCCAAGAAAACCCCAGATGAGGTTACAGGGAATCAGACACAACTGAAAAACCCCTTAACTTCAGTTATATGGGTTTGGAACTGGAGGTACCTAGTGGAGTAGCCCAGGGATCTGTACCTTTGTTGGCCCTCACCCTTTTTTCTTGTCATTGTGCTTCCTTTGCTAGACCCTGATCCAGCATTATTTCCATCAATCTTCTTCCTCCAGTTCTCTTCACAGGCTGCTGAATGGAGCTGGAGGAGGTCATTTAACCCTAGACTGGGTACATTTTAAATTCCTGTCATCCAACCTAACTAGGCCCTCACTGAAGCAGGGCCATCCTTCTGTCCTTATTAATAGATTTCCTTGCTCTTTCCAAAGAGCTATTCCAAATCTTCTCTTTACTGAGGAAATTGAGATTATTGAAAATTAGCTTCTTAATTCATTTCCTTTCATCTCAGAACACCTTGACGTCATGTCACCCTCTTCTTCTTTCCTCCAGTTTTTGACAATGCAGTGGCTTTTGTTCTTGCCAAAATTAATGCTTCAACATGCTCTCTGGTTCCTTCACTGTTACTTGCATACATGTCCAAGTCTCTCCTGTCCTTAAAAAACCTTTGCCAGACCTTACCATTCCATCAGGCTGTCATGCTTTTCTCAGCTAAGCTGGTAGAAAAGGCTTCCAGGCAGCAAACATCTATTAAGCACCAGCTGTGGGCCAGGCGCTGTGCTGAGTGTTGGGGAGAAAAAGAAGGGCAAACAGCAGGCTGCTCTTCAAAAGCCCCCAGTCTGATGTGGGAGGCAGCTGAGAACAACGATATACAAACCAGCTAAATATAGGATAAATTGGGTTTTATCAGCAGAAGGGAGGCGCCATCATCACCTCGTTTACTCCTCTTCTCACACTTCACACTCTGGCTTCTAATCCCACTCCACTAAAGCTGCCCTCGGAGGTTACCAGCACTCTTTAATTGCCCCTCTCAGGCCTCCTCTTTCTTGACTTGCCTGTTGTATTAGACAGTGTTGACCTTCTTGTCTTTGACATTCTTGTTTCTGTTTTGTTTTTGTGACACCACTTTCTTCTCCTTCTAATTGTTGCTCTTTTCCAGCCTCCTTGACCTAGTCATTATCTTCCTTTTGCCTCCTAACTAGGGGTTTGCCCCAAGACTTCCCCACATTCCATCTCTATGCTCTGCGGGTAATTCAGAGATCTCTCTCCAAGCCCAGTTTCTTTCCTTTGGCTTCACACATCACCACCTGCCAATTAAACTTTTCAGTCTGTGTCCCAGACACATCTCAAGTTGACCGTGTTCAAAACAAGTCATTCTCTTTCTGTCAAAACCCAGCCCTCTTCTAAAATTCCGTTTCTGTCAAAGACATTATTGTTCTTCCAGTCTGCCAGATTCATAACCTCAGCATTGTCCTGTAGCCTCACTTTCCCCATACATCCTTTCAGTTGCCACATCTTTCCATTCCTGTCTTCACATCTCACATCTGACCTTCTCTGTTCATATGGCCACTGTCTTAAAGCCCTCACTGCTTTTGGCTTCAACTATTCTGGTGACCTTCTGTCTCTCACTGCTAGTCCATTCTCTACATGCTGCCGCTTTTTTTTTTTGAAGTATGGATCTAAAAATGTTACTTCCCTGTTCAACCAACTCCTCTGGTTAGCTTTTAGAGCCCTTCACAACCTTTGCCCAATTTATCTTCAACCTCTTTGTATTTTCCTCCCCTTCTCACCCTTTGTAATAGTGTCAAACTGGCTTAATTGTTCCTCAAACATGTCACTCTATCTCCCATCTCTGGGCCTTTGTGCTGGTTAGACCCTGTACCTGGAATACACTCTTTGATCTATTAAAAGGCAACTCAGATACCACCTTGTACATGAAGAGTTTCTTAAACACTCGCACTGCTAATAGCTTCCTTTCCTAACTACCTTCTTGAGTTCTGGGTGTTGTTTTGGGGGAGGGGCACCTTCTTAATTTCATAAAAAGTCCCAACATCACAGAAGGTTCAAAGGATTTGTCACCATATATAGGCTGAGCCCCTGATTCCACAGAGCAATTTTTACATTATTCAGGTATGCCAGTACTCTACATACAAAAAGAAGATTTTAGGGTCTGTTTTTCCTTACCTTCTTCCTTTCTAAATACTAAATAAGAGTTCACCCCACAACAGACTTCTGGCATAAACGTCTAACTTCCATCTGTCTCTGTGAAGGAAAATGTCCCTTTTTACAAACCTTTTTTAATCTTAGGCTAGAAGAAGAAGAAAAACTATTAAATGCTGAAAGTTACTACAAAAAAGCTCTGGCTTTGGATGAGACTTTTAAAGAAGCAGAGGATGCATTATCGAAGCTTCACAGGCATATGCAGGTGATTCTTTATTTTCCCTTAAACAGTTACTAACAGTAATAAATTTTAAAACCAAAATTTTGATTGAACTTGCTTCTAGGGAATACAAATGAATGTAGAAATGAGACCATCCCAAACTGCTGCTTCTTTCTCACAGATGTTATTGTTTCAGGCCCTGTCCCTTTTTGTATTATAAAACTAAATTGAAGTTGACGCGCCCTTACCTAATTTTCAGTATTCAGAAGCAGAAAGTATTTTGAATACGTGTTCATAAATTTAGAATCCAGATTGCCCAAATGTACTGCGGAGTTTTGAAGAGCGCTAGTGCTTGTTTACAAAATAAGTTGATAAGTAGCTGAACCCTCCCTTTACCAGTGCTGGTTATTTTAGTCACTTTAATGGTTCTGAAGTACTTGTAAATCATAAATGTAAATAAGTAGTTGAGGTTGCACTTTCCTGTAATACTGATGATGATGTTTTCTCATATGCATTTTCTTCTGAATTGGACCGTTGCTGCTGTGTCTGTGACATCTGGTGCTGCTCATCCCCAACCACAAACTGGAAAATGATTTCTTATGTAAATCATGCATCCAACTGGGCTGCGATATTTTTTTAAATGGTTTGTATCCGAACATGGCAAATTCACCTTAAACACATTTTTATTGGAATCCCTTTATTTGGATTATTTATAAAAATGCATGTTACTTGGTTTAATCCACCTTTTTTTCTTTTTTGATCATTTTTCTTGTCTTTTCTCATCTATTCTATTTGATCTTCCTGTTTCACTGCCCTGGGTCATGGGTACCAATGCAATGGTTTCCCTTTTTTAATGGAATACCAACTGCAATATGGCCTTCAATCCTCTGCTGGTCATCCTGATGATTAATGCCAAATACCTCCGTGATAAATTTTTCATGTTTAAAAACTCACTTATTTGATGTTGGAAATATGATGATGTTGGTATGTTACTTTTGGTAATGGGGGGCTGATCTTGTGAAACACTGGGGGTTCATATATTCTGCTATTTTTAATGTGTGGTTTTTTTTGATATCTGGGTTCTAAAAGAAATCTTTGGAATTAAGAGAGAAACAAGCTGAAAAAGAAGAAAAGCAGAAATCAAAGAAAATAGAAACAAGTGCAGAAAAGTTGCGTAAGCTCTTAAAAGAAGAAAAAAGGTAAACCCATAACACTCCATTTATTTCAATTAAAGTGTCTACTGAGTTGAGTTCAGATACCACATAGTGATAAAGTAAGTAAACAAATGCTACCTTTGGTAACAGGAGTTCCTGACATTTTTGCTGATTTCAGGAATATGCAGTGTAATTCGTTGCCTTCCCTAGAATTTGGTGACATCCCAGAGGGTATCATAAATAGTAAACTCTTGGTTGTCCGTTAGGACACCTATCTCCTACCAAGCTAAATTATAAATTAAAATCTCAAGTTGCCTGATTATTCAGAATGTATATAGTGGCCTTACTAGCCAAGCCTGTCCAAGTTAGTCATAGCACAGTCTTGCTGTAGTTGTGTACAATGTTCTTCTGGTTCTGCTCGCATCAGTTCACCAAAGTCTTTCCAGGTTTTTCTGAAATCTGTCGTTCATTTTACAGCCTAGTAGTACGTACGGAACATGCTTAAAACTCCTATGTTTTGCACTAGGATAGCGTCATTTTAGTAGACACTGTTTTTGATTTGGGGGGGAAGGGAGTAATAAAGTTTTAAGAGTAAGTTAATTGTACATGCTTACATTTTGGTTCCAGAGTAGAATGCAGAACTGAAAAGTTTTTGCAGAATTGAAGTGGAAGAGTCCAGTTATTTTAAGCATATGGTTATTTTAGGCAAAAAATAAAAATTCTAGTCTTATTATTTTCCAGATAATGGTCTAGGTGCCCTGACAACATTGAGCAGTTGTCTTGGCTTTTGTGCATGTACTTGAAAAGGGACAGTTTTATGCCAAAAGTTGAAAAGTGGGTTCTCTGAGCAATAATGGGGCTTCATGAATTACATACATTTTTTTAGGTTAAAGAAGAAAAGGAAAAGATCTACTTCCTCCTCATCAAGTGTTTCTTCAGCTGACCAAGTGGTTTCTTCCTCATCATCCTCTTCCTCTTGTGGTCACAAAAAACATAAGAAAAGGAAGAGGAACCGTTCAGAGTCCTCTCGAAATTCCAAAAGGCATTCCTCCAAGGCTTCTTCACATCCAGATCAGAATAGGAAAGAGGAGAGCTATCCACTTCCAGCCAATACCTCAGCATCCTTTCTTAACCAAAAACAAGAGATGGAAAAACTACTAGAAAATCAGGGTAGAATAAAAGAAAGAGAAAAAGGTAACACTCAGTCTTCATCTTCAGCTGAAATTCCGGATAATTTTGGAGGTAGGTCTGAAGATTCAAGGGATTTTTATAGCTCTAGAACTCAGGCAAGTAGTAGCAAAACTGAAAAACCATGTAAACCAGACAGATACTATTCTAGTAGACGAGATTTCTCTGGCTCATTAAGTAGAAATTCAGATGAAAAAAAACATTTTAATAGAAAATTTGAAAAGGGAGCAGAGGGAAGAAAAGAATATTATAGAAAGTGGGAGCCAGGCTCAATGAGATGTTCTACTTCTCCAGCAGGATTGGACTGTTCATGGAAGTCCGTTGAAAAAAACAAAAAATATGCAAATACCGGATTACATGATTTTAGTAGAAATGATGATGAGCAAAGATCACAATTAAATACAAATCAAAAGAAAGAATCTGAAAATAGGGAAGGAAATTATGGGGATGAGATAGCAGAGGATCTTGAAGAATCTACATTAAATGGTAAAGAGCGATCAGAAAGCAATGTTAAGAAAAATCTTCCTCAAAATTTGCTTACTATATTTAATCAGATTGCTGAATTTGAAAAAGAAAAGGGAAATAAGCAGAAAAACTGAGTAGGTGCCAAAGAAATAGTCTCATGTTACTAGAGGCCATTAAAGGTGTTCTTATCTCCACTGTCCTCTGGACATTTATGCAGACTTAAGAGAACAAACACACTTGCATCTTTCTGTTAATCTGTACTAACTTCTCTGTAGCGCCCTTTTGCTAGCCAGGTTATTTGATCATAAGCAGAATTTTCCTCTGTAATAGATGTACAAACATCATTTTTTTAGGAAAGATCAAGGTGATCCAGTTAAATTTGTTTACTTGAGGATGTTTCATCTTTTGTATGACATTTTCCCATATTTCTTTGCTAACCGCCTAACAGAAGTAGCCTTTTGGTTAGGTTGAGAGAAAATTAAATTTGCACTTTAAAAATTCAGGCCATGTTTACTAAAAACTGCTGATTCCATTGTCATTTTTCTATGGTGAAATGGAAACTGAGCCTTGAGCTGAAAGGGTTTACAGAATGGAACGTCCTGGATGTGCCGTTCTTTATCTGTAAAGAGTTGTTTTAAATATTAAATTTTATTAAAAATTCAAAGAGCATCATTTGTATTGGCAGAGCATTGGTCTCTTGTTTCTGTCTCCATTGAGTACTCCTTCTGTTGGCAAAAAGGTTTCAATACGGCATGTGACAACATGCCACCCCAGGGAGTGCTTCTAGTTACTTTTAATCATCAGCCTATTTCAGGGTTCCTTGGTAGTTTTGGGGTTTTTTACCTCAGCTTGATCAATTTGCTAACCAGACTTGACTTCTGGGTGACTCTCTTCTATTTACCCCTAAAATACAAAGATTTCTACTTTGAGGACCTTAAAAAGATTATGCTTATAGTGCTCCACATTACTGGAATAAGGCAACTCCTTCAAGACCTGCTCTGAATTTGGAAACCATCATTTCCTGCCTACTCATTGGAATGTGTTAACAGAAGGGTCTTGTTAATTATGCTGTTTCCAAAAGTGCAGAGACAAATTCTAATTCACAGATTATATGCCATAATAAGTATTAGCCAAGAAAATCTTTATTAAATTTGACAATTCCTTCTCCCTCCACAGCATCCAAAATCTTACATATTTTTTTCATCTGAGCTTTACAAAAAGTATTTTACTCTATCGAAAATATAAATTTTCACAAGTACAAGGCAAATTAAGTTATGCATTTTTGCCAAAATAGTTCCCCATCCTATCTGGTATGTGATCACTAATGTCACACTCTTCTTCAGTTGAACTTTTCATTTTATGGTTTCTTCTCATTATAATGCAATATGAATCTTCCTTTTCAGGTATTTGACAAATTGCAATTTTCCTTCCTATTGAGATTGCTAAGCATAGCAAAATTTAATGCAACTTAATTGCATGAATATAAATATAAGATTTGAACAATCTATTGTAATATTGCAAAAGTTACTTTACAAAGTGAATTTTTGGAATTAGGACTCATTTAAAAGACTTGAGTTTGAGCCCTTCAGTTAGTAGGATACACTGAATAGTTACTGGACACTTTTTTTTTTAAGAGTTAATTAATTTTAAAAATGAATATCCCTAAAAGTAGTAATGTGGTGTACCAACTGCCTGTGATTGAGAAGTTGCTTCAATAAGTAATATTTGCTATATACTGGGAAGAGGAAAGCTCAAGGATGGGCTGTCCCGGAAATCTGCCCAGAGTTTAAGAGCTTTTGATCCTTAAAGCTCTTGAAGCTTCAAACTGCTCTAAGACTTTGGGGATAACCTGTACGCTGTCTATTCTCTTTCAGAGTTTGAGAAGTCTTTCAGATTCCTAATAGATTGAATGACTAGTCTTAAAAAACATCATCATCCTGGTGGTAGAAGTGTTTTTCATGGTTTACCTCAAAAAGCACAATTACTTAACAATGAACATGCCCTCTTCTAATGTAACTCATACTATATTAAGCAAGGTAGGTGATGGGAAATAACAAACTATGGCCTTACTGAGTATATGAAAATATGGTGTTTCCTTCTAAGTCAGAATAAGGGAGAAAACGCTTACAGAAAAGTGGTTTGTTACTTGTGATTTTTGTTCATTTTTATTATATATTTTTCCTAAGTAAAACTTGTTTGGTCACTTAAAATTTCCAATTGTATTATAATGTTTTTTTGTAGACTAATACAATAACTAAGTACAGACTTCATCTACATTTTGTTTAACATTCAAAGACATTATTAAATATGAGTTTATCCTGGAGCTAAAAAAATTTCACTTTTGACTTTTACCACTACTGGAGCTAGCTGGACTGGCTGGACTGGCTGGACTCACTGGACTCACTGGACTTACTGGTGAAGAGAAACCCAGCTGCACAACTTTGGGTGAAAACGAGGCAGCATTTACAACACTCTTCGTTGACCTAGGAGTTAAGTCATAATTAGTAAAAACTAATTATTTTTAGTACATTCTTCTACTACATACATACATACATCCATACATAATACATACGACGTACAATTCTTTATTAAGACTTAAAGAGTTTGAGTATAAGAAACCTTCGGTTTAGACTTCAGGTTCCTGGCAACACCAATCACAGAAACAGTCTGTAGTGAGAATTTAACCTCTGTGCAGTGAGGAAAAACAATACATACAGGATCCTGTGCCCAAAACCATACGGAAGTAGGTCTAGGATGGTTGGGAAACTTCCAAAAATAAACTTCTGAAAATGAGGATTCTGATGAATAAAAGTGGGGTTGTCTTTTAAGGAGTGTGCATATACCATGAGCTCATCAGCTGATGAAAATAAAGGATGCACACAAAGGCAAGGCATATATCTGTTGGGATAGTTTGGCCCTCAGTGAGAAAAACCAAGACCTGGGAAGAGATCAAAGAAGGGAGAGACCTAGAGCCTTGACTACCAAGGAGAGAGCGGGACAAATGTGTCAATATTTCTGCCTTCCATGCCAGGGAGAAGCTTGACTGGAAAGAAAGAAGGAAAATAGGACTAATGAGGAATTAAGCCACAGAATATGTCAGGATGTAGGTATACCTGATTGCCCTGACCAGGAGGGATTAAGTTAGAGAAAGAAGGAACAGCAGATGTGATTACAAGCCACCCTGACTGAACTTTGAAAGATCACTAAAAGTATTGAAATCAGGATAAAAGGGCAGATGTCCTAATTTTCACATACACGACATCTCATCTCTTGGTTATGCCTAGAGTATACTCCTGCTTTGTTTGTACCTCTTAGAATCCTTTGTTTTCTCAAAACCATTCGTGTAAGACCTTTCCTGATTCCCCCTGCTTCTGGGGCTTCCCCCCCACCCTCAAAAAAAATAACTATTGTTTTTTACATGTGTATATTTCCCTCGATAAGAGTATGAGTTCCTTGAGGGCAGACACGGTTCCATTTTGCCTTTTGCATCCCTTAGTGTCTCTCATAGCATGTAAACATTGGCATTCTGAGAGCTCCAATTCTCTAAGGGCCCTTCCAGCTGGGACAGTTCCCGGAACTATAACTCTTATCTAATCCTTCACAAAATACAATGACATTGTCAACAACACTAGGGCCATCCATGTTAACTTGTATATCTCACGTTACAGGCATGTATTTTGCTTAAGTTTCCTTAGATAGTCTGCTTTAGTAGTAGGCAAAAATGGCCTGCTTGCTGTTGTCACACACAATCCTCCACCCTTTGACACTCTCCCACCATCTAAAGGCTTTCCTGAAGTCTTGGTACTAATCCTACCTTTTGCAGCAGACTTTTCCAAGGGGTCTCCCACCATCCCCCTTCCTCGGAGATTACTTCCTCTTCACACTGTTTTTTTCTCATTAGATTATGAGTGAGCTCTCTATAAGAGCCAGCACTATCTTCTGCCTTTCTTTGTATTCCCAGCCTTTACTACGATGCTTGACGTAGTAAGCACTTAACAAATGCTTGTTGTCTGCTGACCACTTTTCCCTGGATTCAACTTTCATTTCTGTACATGATTCCCAGATTCATATACTTAGCCGTCATCTCTTGTATTCCAGTCCTGCATCACCATAACTGGTGGGAATGTCCCACAGGTATCTAAACTCAGTCCTCACCCTAGTTTAGGGTGACCTCTCTCCCAGAGTACTATAATAGCCTCCTTGGCAACCAGTTTCTAGTATAACTCATCATCCTCAGAAATGCTGAAATAATTTCCCTAAACACAAGATCATTTCCTTGCTCAGTAACCTACTATTTACAAAATAAAATACAAGGTTTTTAGTGTGGCATTTAATAATTGACACCAATCTATCTTTCTAGGTTTGTTCCACATTACTGCTCTTCATATACATCACATTCCAGTCAAACTGGTCAGCATTCCCTTACCTGATTCTAATCATGCATGTACCTATCAAAAGTACAAATGTGGGGAGGTATGGCTAGATGACAGGTGGCTTGCGAGAAATCTGGGAATTTTGTTGCCTTGCAAACTCAAGAGGACCTAACAATGTGGTATGGCAGCCAAGAAGGTTTAACCAAATCTTGGGCTGCATTAAGAGATGTGGACAGCTTCTAGGTGATGACTCCAGTTGTACCCTACCTGGATTCACCCCTAAAGTATTAGAGATATGTCCATCAGGTAGGGATTGACGGAACAAATTGTGGTATATATGATTATATCATATATCATGATATATATGTCAGAAATGATAAAGGGAATGTTTTAAGAAAAAGCTGGGAAAACCGATTATACAATCTACTCTGATGATACAATGATCCAAAAGCGTTCTAAAGGGCCCATGATGAAAAATGTACCCACCTCCAGATAGAGGGCTTTTGGATTCAGAGTGTAAACTGACTTTTTGCCCCCCGAACATGGTTAATATGGAAATTTGTCTTGTATGACTTAATATTTGAATGTTTTGTATTTCTTGCCTTCCCAGAATCTGGAACTGAAAATAAATTGAATGGGGAGGGGAAAAAGTCCTGGAGACAGTTCTAGACCCCACAGTTTAGGAAGCATATTGCATTTCCAAAATAATAGTAACCTAGATGGTGAAAGGTCTCTAAAACATGACAAATGAGAAATTGATGTAATGAGACATTTAGCCTGAAGAGCTGGCTTGCTGGAGAGGTCAGACTGTCAGTTATTTTATGGATTATCATGTATAAGAGGAATGGACTTTTTCTGCTTGGCCCCAGGAAGTAGGAGTAATGGGTAGAAGCAGCAAAATAAGCATATTTAGACCTATCCTAAAATGGAACAGGCAAGTCTGAAAGGCTCGAAGATTCTAATCAGAGCGGTAGCACAATGATGGATAACTATGGTTGCTGCGGGGTTGATGATAAAACCATTGAGGAGACTTGATGACCTGAGCCATGTTAATGAAGGTCCACAGAGATACAGGAAGAGCAAGAGATCACAGACTGAGCTTTAAAAAATTAGAGGGTCAACTGAATGTTGTCATGGTAACAAGCATCCGTATTGTGTGATACACGTGGATAGAGTGTGCTTCGTAGGAAGAAAAGTTGTGATCATGTTGACGGGGCAGTAAGCCTTAAGGATGGTTTCTCCAGCTGCTGCCATATGTTAGGAGGAAGAGACAAGCCTTGTGCTAAGTGCTGGAGATCATGTATAAAACCAGTTCTTTGTTTCTCTCAGTGAACTTACATTCTAACAAGAAAACAAAACATGGAGGGGAAGACAAGGCAGGTAGCCAGTGGGAAGTTGGGCTGAGAGTAAAATGAACAATCTGTGCTGCAAAGGGTGGTCAGAGGTGTGCTATGTTCTAGAAAAGATGTGGAAAAGGGTGTAAGATGAATAGGACATATATGTATGTGTTTAAATGTGCATGCATTTTTTTTTTATTAGAACAGTGCAGAAGGCTCAGTGCAACAGGATGGGTGAAGATGGTCTGTTCAGAGAGAAGACTGAGATGGATGGAAAAGAAGGTAGAAGTAAAGATGGCAAAAGGAAATGCTTATGATTTTGACAGACAATTATACAGTTATAGAATGGGGGGGGCATTGAAAGTTGGTTTGGAACTTCACCCTTCAAGGTCTTGTGATGACTGAGAATGCTATTTGTAGTGACATTGGCTAGAGATGCCTCAATCCAAACATTAGGGAACTGATACTGAGGGGCAGGGAAGTCAGATAGGAAGAGATTTCCCCTTCCCTCACACTAGCTCCGGAGTTTCATTTCAAGATGGAGTGATGTGTACCAGAAGGTAACCCTGCATGACGTCAGGCACTTGGATTCCATTCTGAGTCCCTGAAAGCAGTGGACCCCTTATAACTTTTGTCATGCTGAGGCTCAAGATTTCTGATGGATGTAACAAAAAAGACACTGATGCTTAAAGATTTCAAAAGTAGGTATGGGAGCTGATGGCAAAAAAAAAAAAAAGCTTGTACAATATGTTCAAGACTGAAATTTGAAAAAGATCACAGACTTGTCATTTACTCAGAAGCTTAAACTGAAACCAACCCTGAAGCTTCTATAACATGATTACATTCTTCAAGGGGAAGTTTTAAGGGCATGGGATATGGTAAGAAATAAAAGTGCTTCTATCTTAATACAGTAAAGTCAATTAATTATCTGTGTGCCAGCAAACCACTGAATGACCAGTCAGTTACCGCAGAATTCAGGAGCAATTACAAGAGTCCCTACCAGACTTATTCAAATAAGCCACTAATGCTAAAAAGTGACAGATAAATGCAAAGACCTTGATGCCTATGACCATTTCCTACAGAAGTTTCACAGATGTAAGAGATCACCACAGTAGACAGAAGCTCAGAAACTGCCTCAGAGAAGGCTTTATCTCCCAGCCAGAGTGATATAACTGGGAAGGGCAACAACCATTCATAGACGATTACAAGCAACATTACCCCCAAACTCGGAACAAACAAGTCTGCAAAAGGCTTGGCATCAGACCCAATTGAGCCTGAATATCCATCTCAGGAGCATTTCTAGATGAAAATGAAAACACCAACAGACAGGATCCATGGCCCAGGTGTTTCTCTAGAGTTCATAGTATTGATGTCAGGGAAATCAGTGCATCTGAACATACCAGAGAAGATGGAAATGGCATTCAAGCCATAAATAAGGGAAAAGATCATATCTGTAGCTCTACCCTTGCCCAAAAGAATTCCCATCTACATGGAATGATTTCTGAAAGGTGAAAATGTTCAAGCCAGCTGCTTGTCACACCAGTCTGGGGACAAGGGCAATGATATTTATCTAAGAGATCAAGCCACATGGAAGGTATCCAAGTACCATGTGTGGTTGTAGGACAGTTGTCTTTTGTATGAAATGACTGACAGATCAAAGACACTGGTGGTTCTAAATCTAACATTAGAAATACTGGTTATTATTAGAAAAAGTACAGAAAAATCAGCTGCATTCAATTGACAGTATTCTGGATAACAGAATTAACTGTACTAAGAAATAATCACATTCACAACTATAAGTACATTCCCTTTCCAGTAAGTGAGTGTCAGGCAAACAACCCAAGTGGCAAAAGTCAAAGCTCTTTTACATTGCAAAAAGCAAAATTGGTGAGTAGAGTAGATACATGATCTCCCCAGCCTCCTTATCTCCAAACTATGCCACCTGGACTCCAGCCTCCTTTCGCTCCTTATCCTCTACCCACCAGAACTCTGGGCTCTGTTCTTAGAGCTCTCTTGGGCTCTGCTAAGTAAGCTTCCTCATCCTTTCCCACAGAAGCAGGCTTGTTCATCACTTCCCAGCCCCTTTAGACCACACGTTGGCAGCACCTCTCTATTACTGTCTTCTCTTGTTATAACATCAGTTCCTTGAAGGCATGGGCTGCCTTGGTTTCTCATATTTGCATTCCTAGTGCTTGACGCAGCACCCTGCACAAAGGCCCTTAGTAAATGCTTACCCGTCACTCACCCCTTCCCCTCCAGACTCAGCTTGCTTTGTGGGTGTATCCACCCCAAGGCTGCTGTCATGAATGGGGAGTCTGGTCGGAGCAGTCAGCCCTAGACCTTTGTGTGGTCTCCGTTAGAGAGGGCGTGAACGCCTTGAGGGCAAGACTGTGGAGTTGGCTTGTATTTGGATTGCAAGCGCTTGATAAGTGATTTCTCTGTCATCTACATTCATACGTACACACATGGACACATGTTTTTTACCCTTCTGATTATGACCCTCAAAATGACTGATCCTCATGTACCAGGAGGAGAATGGTGTTGGTAATAAAAGTACTGTCAATTAGAACACAATCAATGCTGCCATGCTTTCTAACGTGATGATAAAAGACTCCGAGAGAGGAGATAACAGAGGCCACGACTGTGACACAGAGGGGCCTACTGTAGATCCAGGTCCCAGAGCAGGGTCTCAAGTGGGATCTTCCCTGCAGCAGCCCAGGGTGCAGGCAGGGAGCAGAGGCAGGGAACGTCCACTCTATCCTCTACCGGATGGGATGGCTCTAGTGCTATGCACGGAGCCTAGGAGGCCAAGAACTTAACAGTAGCAGCAGGAGCTGTAAGACCCTACATGCCACTCACCTTGTTGACATCGAACTCTGAGAAGAAGACCTAGACATGCGGCGGCTACTTGTCGTACTTGCTGTTGGCAGTTCCAAACCCACCTAGAAGAACATGGTATATTGCTCATTATTATGACTGAATTAGATTTTTATTTCACTATATATCAGTTACTTCATGATTCATCTAGGAAAAACATTTATGTTCATTTGCTACTCATCATTTTTATCATAGGAACTAACTCAGAGAACTTGTCATCCAATCCCATTATTTAACAAGTAATTGGACAAGGGCTATAGAAATTAAAGAATTTACCCAAGGTCGTACATAGCAATCCTGAGATTTGAACTCAGGCCTCTCTACGGTAAAGCAAATGTTCTTTTCACTACACCACATTAACGCATTGATTGAAAATCCACTCGCTGAAATTCTACATAAATGAAGTGCTTAAGAGAAGTTATTACCTGTTGAAAATATGTCTGGAAAATTCCAGCTAACTCAGGATTTTCTTCTGTAGCCTCAACTAACAATTTGTCAATGGACTTGTTATAGTCTTTAATTTCTCGAAGACTTATGTCATATTCTTCTAGAGTGGGTTCTTCTGTTTGCTTCATAAGACGGAGTTCTTTGGTCAGTTTAGTGCACTGTTTGGGGAAAAGACACCATCACAGTTTGACAGAAATCATTTCAATTGTCAAATACGTTTTTTTTTTCAGAAACAGCAATTTGGTTGCCATTTGTAATTTCATAAAAGATGCCGTTACCTGTCTCTTGACTCTTTCTATTTTGGGCTTCTGCTCCTCAGTACCACTGCTTAATTCAATTGCATAAACCTGCTTCTCAGCAAACCTTTCTTTGTAATTGTTTATTAGATTTTTCAAGACTTCTGAAGTATTTTCCATGCTCTGTAGGATACAAAGTATTAATACACCTTAGACAGACTTAGGTAGATATGGTTAATTCTGCAAACTGCCACTCGGCAGGTGTTTTCTTCATTTCGCTTATTTTAGGTGTTATTATGTACATTATGAGACAACAGTAAAGCTTCCCTGACTTCCTTCAAGAATCGGATCAAATCCCACCTTCTGCAAGAAAATTCCCCCAATTCCTTCCCTGTTAGTCCCTTTCCTAAATTAAATTAATCATCTTCCACTTACATTGTGTCTATCTTATACCTGTTGTTATTGCATGAGCTCCTCAAAGGCAGGGTCCATATTTTTGCCTTTCCTTGTATCCCCAAGGTTTAGCACACTACCTGAGGGTACATAGGAAATGTTTGTTGACTGAACAACTAAAGCAGGAAGAACACTGGCATTGAAATCAGGGGATCTGAGTTCAAATCCTGCCTTGGCCACTTATGTCTCTATGACTTTTGGCAAGTCACAACCTCCCTAGTCCTAATTTTTGTCTGTAAACTCAAGGGTTGAGACTAGATGGCCTGGAAAGTCACTTCCAAATCAAGGCTATGATCACATGCACTGTGGTGATTGGGAGGGAAAATGAACCAGTATAAAACTCTGGCGGGTTGGTTTTTGCTTTGCTTCTCTCCTTTTCTGACTAGATCTGGACTTCATTCGTGCAGGGAGTTGCCTGCTGAGAAAATCCTCTTGTTTAAAGGGTTGCCTTGCACAGTCATGTCAGGAATGGAATTTGACCCACATCTACCTGCCACTAAGGCCAACTCTCTTATTCACTACCCAGTGCTGCCTGCTGCTGGAAAATTTAGAATGTTTTTCCTAGATCTTGATAAAAAATACATATTAGATAAATTATCATATCCAAATATTCCCTTCACACACTCTGAACTCCAGCTTGCTGTTTCCTGAATGAAGCATTCTATCCCATTCCACGTCCTTGTCCTTAAGCCAGGATGGCTCTCCTCACTGCCTCTTCTGGGGACTCTTATCTCTTCCTCTTTGGAGTTCACCTCTAGTTGCATCTCCTTGAAAAGGCCTTTCCTAATTCATTCTTCTAGGCATAGATGACTTCCACCCCACTATAAAATAAAAATCATTCTATGTTTAACTGTTAAAAATCCCACATTTCATTTGTCATCTTATCCTTTAGCTTTATTCTTGATCTAGGCTGGCCTCTGTATTTTCACATGGTCACTGTTACCCTGCGGTAGGACTCAGAAGGGTATTGGCAGGCTTTCAAAAATAGTGTTGTCCAGCAGATTCCACTTTCAGTCACACACCTGACTCAAACAACTCACTGTTTTTAACACTTGTTGACTATTTTAAAAGTCATGATTCATTGGAGCAAATGCTATGTGGAAGGTTTTCCTCTCAACAAGATGCAACCAGAGACAATTTTGTTCAATAACTGACTGGAATGTCAGATGTATGCAGGGATAAAATCTCTCTCAAAGTATTCACAGTTCTCTTAGAGGCACTGTTCTCACAATTAGATTGGGAAAAACTTCGCAAAAAGGATATTGGTATGAAAAATAATGGGTCTTTAATGAGAATAATGACTGAAGTCACATTAAAAACCCTTTACAATTACCTAAAGGCAATCCAGCCCACTCTATCACATTCAACTCTGGGCAGAATATAATGCTAGTCTGTAGTGTCTTTCCAAGGTATAGGATAGATTTCCAGAGTGTCCATCCTTTCACATTCCACCATTTAAACGAGATAATCTTCATCCACTTGATTTTTCTTGTGTAGACAGTTGGGCCAAACTCCTTTGAGCACCTATGGATCTCATCCTTTCCACCTCTAAATTTATGATCCTCCATGAGAAACATCTTTTGGAAGCCTTGCCTGTTTGTGGCCTCAAGGACATGCTACCCCTACACTTCTGCAGAGGTCTTACTTTGTTATGCAGTTACACCAAAAAGTACATTCTTCTTTACCCTGGCAATATGAAGCTTGTCATTCACTCTCCTGTGAACCAACATCCTGATGCACATCACTGTGTGCCCTAACCTGTGAGGACAACTCATCATAAAGAGGAATAGTGTGTATGGAGATACTGTGGCTGAAATCGATCCAGGTCACAGTACTACTAAGGAATCATTTTTTCATTCACTCATTCTCTTTTATTCTGTCTTCCTAGTGAAAGGTAGCAAGTTAAAGTGTGGAAAGAGCACAGATTTGCAGTCAGAGTATCTTAATCCAAATCCCCTATGTGCTATTTATTGTATGTGTGGCCTTGGGCAAATCACTTCCTCTCTATAGTGCTCATGTGAAAAATTACTGTTCAAAAAAGAGAATCAAGAGAATATTAATAACTATATACCAGTATATATATATATATATATATATATATATATATATATATTTATATATACACGCATATATATGTCAACAAGCATTTACTGAGTACCAACTATATACCAGTATATGTGTGTGTGTGTATGTATATATATATATATATATGTATGTATATGTATGTATATATGGTGTGGGCCTCCAATGCTTACTTTCTGGTGTTTATAAAATTTTTAGAGGAAAGATATACATACCCATAATGAAAATATGAAAAGGGAAGCCAAGAAAATATACTAACAACAATCGTATCTTCGGTCACATGATTGAGAGTTACAGAGAATGAACTATCTTGCTGTGTGCATTACTTATTAATGACAAAAAGACATTTCACTCGGTAAAAGTCTCTTCTCCCAAGGGGGTCATCCACACATGTGTGTGTTCTTCCTTTGTTGCCAAAGAAGACCATGCCATCAGAGAAATGATGACATGACTTGCACTTGACTTTGTTTTGAGTGAGGGAGGGCTGTGCAGGTCACCAGCCTCACTTCTCCTCCAGAACCATCTGAATCCAGTCACCAGATGTTCATCAGGATGACTGGAGATGACCCAGGATGAGGCAACTGGGGTTAAGTGACTTACCCAAGGTTACACAGCTAATGAGTGTGAAGTGTCTGAGGTGAGATTTGAAATCAGATCCTGACTCCTACACTGGTGCTCCATCCACTGTACCACCTAGTTGCCCCTTAGTAACAATTAGGGGAAAAATGAAAAGATTGCCATTGAGCAGATGTGGATCTCTAAGAGAGATTGGATAGCAAGTTTGTTTGGGGTGGGGTCATGAAGTAGTTTTGACTTCCCCTCAAAGTTGAAAAAGATAGCAGGGGGTAGATTCAGGGTTGAGGAAGGAATACATCAGTTGGAAAAAATGATATATGTTAAGACTGTACATGATTCCTCGTTAAATAAGAAGCCAGAGATAACTCCCTTCAATGACCCTCTTAACGTCAAATGAAACATAAAAATGGAGATGTGTGTACCCCCCAAGCGTTCACTACGATAATAGAGGATCCATGTGCAAGTGCCAAGTAAAAGAGAGATAACAAGTGATAGAGTCCCCCAGATCCTCCTGTTTGTAAATGATACCATGCTTGATGCAGTCAGCATACCCCCACACATTGACAGGGCCTCCAGGATCCCTGAATACCTAACAACATCTACACGGAAAATTAAACGGATGACAATGTCTGCTTTCTGGATGACAACATGCAGCTGGATGCCCAGTTCACTGCTTTATTCCATTTGTGTATTTATTTGGAACAAGCTCTTCGGATGAACATGGAATTGGACCCAGAATTAAGTCAGAGTAAGATGAAGAGAATTGAGCAAGTGTCATTCAATGATTTCAAGTTGCTCCCCAATGTAAAACTCTACTTTAAAAAAAAATGTGATGTTTTGTGGTTATAAATCTTAGCATATCACAATTTCTGAAGATTAAGTTGCAGGGGACCCAAAGGGTCATGAGGAGAAGAATGGTGGGCACTCAGAGGGGGCAGTATATTTCTAATGGTGACCAAAGGGAGTGGCACTGAAAAAAACCAAGAAACTGAAAAGGAAGTGGAACAAGAAGCAACACAAGAGGTGGACGGCCCAAGTTCTCCACTGGAATCCATGAGATGGAAGCAGGCCTGGAAGGAAGTCTCCAGCACAATAGGTTAATGGACAAGAATTACACAGGGTGAGAAAAGTCTTGGATGGGTTTCCATTCACACCAGAAGTATCCCCATCAATAAAGTCACAGATCCACTGATAAACCAAAAAAATAAGACACGTTTGTTGAAAAAATTGCAAGCAATGTGGGGCAGACAGCATGTTCCACGAGCGCCAGTACTTGGTACTAGTTGGTACTAGTTCGACCAGTACTTGGTAGCCAGGTAACCAGGGCCAAATAACATTTAATGTTTCTCAGCTTTGGTTTCCTTTTCTGTAAAATGGGGACAAAAACACCTCTAGTATTGTAAAATGGGGATACCAGGTGCAGTAACCGGGTCCCAGAGTTTATGTGGAGAAAGCATCTTGTAAAACTTAAAACACTAGGCAAATGTGAATCATTGTCAGCCATTTACCTGTATATCCTCCTGAAGTTCCCTGATTTGTCTTCGCTTGTATCTGTATTTTTCATCCACATTTCTTTTTTGTTCTTCCAATTTCATTTTTATTTCATATTCAGCACCTATGATTAAAAGAACTTTGGATAAGATTGGACAAAGCTATTGAGGATAATCTGGACAGAGTAGACAGACTTCATTTTGAATGCTCATAAAGTATTTAAGTTACTCTCTGTCCCATCCACTTCCATGCAAGTCCTTTCAAAGGCATATTCTGATCTCCTGACCCAACATGTAATCATTCCCTGCCTTCCCAAGCCTTCCGTGGCTCGATACTGCTAATAGGATAAAGCACCTACTCCTTTGCTATGGAAATTCCACCCCAGTCTGGCTCCAGTTTACCTTTCCAGAATTAGTTTACGTTGCTGTTCGTCCTATGTTTGAATGTTGGCCTGCTGACTCTCTCCCAAATTCAACCTTCAGTATCTTAGCCATGTCTTCACACAAGCTGCTTCTTCCCCCTTGGAATGCACTCCAACCTTCACTTCTTAGAATCCTTTACTTTCTGCAAGGTTTAGTTCATATGACCCTCCTATGAGAAGCCTTCCTGCATCCCTACTTACTAATGCTTTCCCTCTCCAGTTATCTTGCATTTACTTATCTATTGATTCATTATACTATAAGATTCTTGAGGACAGGGATGATTCATCTATGTATCTGAAATTCCAACCCCTAAAACAATACCTTGCACGTATTTGTTACTTAATAAATGCTTACTGAATACCATACCCAGGAAAACACAAGTTCTCTGAGGACAGGGACTATTGCATTGAATCTTTTCAACCCCAATAGCTACCACACAACACCTGGCTCCTAAAAGGCATTCAAATATTTGCTGTATTTTTAACATGCAACTCCAATACCTACCACACAACACCTGGCTCCTAAAAGGCACTCAAATATTTGCTGTATTTTTAACATGCAACCTCAATAGCTACCACACAACACCTGGCTCCTAAAAGGCACTCAAATATTTTCTGTATTTTTAACATGCAACCCCAATAGCTACCATACAACATCTGGCTCCTAAAAGGCACTCAAATATTACTGTACTTTTAGCATGAGTATTTTTAACACATGGAGAAGTCTCTCACACAGACATCATATCATGCCACATATTGCCTTAGCCATCCACTAACCCTAAACTGAATATATACTCATGAGGGATGACTAAATAATAAATATTTAAATAAATAAATGGTGGTTTTCTTGAGTCATTTCTAGACTCAGTATCAATTCTCAAACCTTGCTGATACTGTCCTCTAACATTATACAGAATAACATTCATTGATTTTGTGTGTGTGAGAATGAAATGGATAACCATGCTACATGAAAAATAAGCTGAAGGAGCCTGGAATCAGAACCAGCCATGAAATGATTGCAGAGTCGAGAGGGAAGAAGGATCTGGAGAAAGAGAATGGAGCAGGTGTGACCCTGACAGAGGAAGACAGGGTGGCAAGTCCACTGCTGCCCTTATTTTATCATTCTCTACCAGCTTCCTGATTGGAACCTCAGACCTGAATGAATTGAATCTCATCTTATTTTAAAATCCACTTTTAACCCATTTTCAGACTGGTAATCCATCGCTTCTCAAGCAAGTATGGTTAGAAAAACTTGTTACACAGTCAGAAGTAAGGCAATGTTTCTGATTAGAAATAATAATGAGGAGGAGGGGGACAGAGGCTGATGAGGGGCCAGTCTTTGCCACAATAGTATCATTAGATATAAATACATTATTAGAAGATGAAAAGCACATGAAGATCCTTGGTCAGCTCTGAGTAAAACTTTATACTAATTCTTCTGGTCTAGCCAAGTGGTGCCCGTCAGTGGAATGACAATCCTCCTGCTTAACTGACAATGATTCACCACTCTAGAGCTCATCTTCCCTGTTAAGATTGTGAGCTCATCAAGAGCAGAGGCGGTTGGGTTTTTGCCTTTCTTTACATCCTTAGCGCTTAGCATGGAGCATAACACATAGTAGGTGCTTCATACTATTCAGACTGACAACAGAACAATTTTCACTGCATGCGACTCATGAGAAGGGACAGAAGCCTGGTCCACATACTGGTTGGAGTGATTTTCTTAAAGGACTGTTTGTAGTTGGTGTTACAGGTGTTCAGCACACGCAGTGTGTTTTCTAAGGCATAGATCTCTTTCTCAGCCTTGTGAATCTGGGTGTCCAGATTGTCACCTTCACGCTGGAGCTCCTCTTTGGTTTGTGCTGCCTGTGAAGTACAGAAAAGAGTTGTGTCTGATCAAGTGATTGATGTAAGGAAAAGTGACCTCTCTTTGAGGGACCATCATGCCAAATCTATATATAGACAGGTCTACTATAATAATATATATGTACAATATTCGTATAATAACTTCATTAAATTTAGGTCAAAATTAGGATAGACTCCCTTGTGAAACTAAAAGCTTAGTTGGGGAGAATATATCCATCTCTTACTGCTGAGTCATCTGTGGAACTGAGGCATGATGACTCATTTCTTTTTTCAAAGTCCAAGATGGGGAAAAGGAAGACAATAGTTAAGAGTTTCTTGTTCTTATCTCCTCTTTGCCCTTGAGACGTAGGAAAACTGCCCACTTCATGTCTCCCCTGCCATATCTCCTGCTTAGACAGGAGCAGAGGGGTAGGGTAGGACACATTAGGAAGCAGCAGGGGGTACCAGATCCTACGTATGGAAAAGATGCAAGATCCTGCCCCAACACAGAAATGTATGTGGACGTTTGATGCTTCCCTCTCTGTTTACCTGTTGTTCTGGCCTCTCCCCCTTCAGAGCTGGGACTATTGGTTTTTTGTCTTCCTATGCCTAATGGCAAACTTATGGGAAAAAATGGACAAGAGCCCTATCAGCTGGGTTGCATTCTGCATGACCAGAAGGAATATCCGCATTGTTGTGCTCTCTAGCACCTAGTATAGTAACTGGCATAAAGTGGATGTTGAGTAAGTAATGAATGGAGAGTCCTGAATACTGGCTCCTTATATCCGTTCCCTAAAGTAACTACCTCGAGTTCTTTGACAACAGAAAGTAAGTCAGAAGACGTGGATTGAATCCAGGATCTGCCAGGACCCTGAGCAAGTCTCTAGGCCTTAGTTTCCTCTTCTGTAAAATGAGGGGTTTACATTCAGTAGTTTTCAAGGTCCCTTCGTTTTTTGATTGCATGAATCTATGGACATATTGGCAAATCACAAATGTAACACACATAAGACAATACCTTTATCACATAGTAGGCTTGTGTTTTTTCCTCTTCCCCTTCAGGAGGCATCATGACAATTGTAAGAAGTTCATATCTGTTCTTCAGTTTATCAATATGGCTTAGTCGGTCATGAAATTCAGCACTGATTTAAAGAGATATTAAAAAAGGATAAGGCTAAAAAGATCTTAAATATTTGTTTTACCTACAAAAGAGTACTGTGGTTTACAGTTACAGACAACCAGCATTTAATTGAAATAAACAATAGTTCTAATAAAGTACCAAAATACAAAATAGATCCATAAAAATTTTTGACATTTCTATATAACAACAAAATTCAAAAGGAAAGTGACTAAAATTAATATAAAATGCTTAAAATATTTGAGTCAACCTGTCAAGGCACACTCAAAACTTTTATTAATACAATTACAAAACATTATTTGAAGAAACAAATGGAGGAGAAATCCACTACTCATGGTTGAGCTACACTAATATAATAAAAAAGACTTTATTGCCTCAAACAATAATAAATTTATTGCTATATCAATCAAACTACTTTAAGAGAATACTTTGGAGAACTAGATGAAATAACAATTCAAGGAAAAAAGGTCTGAATCTCAAAGAAAATACTGTTTCTAATGTAGGAATGGCACGTCTCAGTCCTCCAATTATATTATAAAGGTGTAACCATCAAAACCATTGATAGATAAGCATCAGAAACAAATTCAACAACCCACACAATAAATCAGAGGAAACACACCAATAATAATGCCAGCTAACACTATTGTAGCACTTTAAGGGCGGCAAATCACTTTCTATATATGGTACCCGCTGCTTCTTACAACAACTGTGTGAGGAAAATGCTATTATCATTCCGATTTTACAAATGAGGAAACAGGCTGAGACCAATTAAGTGATGTGCCCAACATGGCATAGCTAGGGAGTGTCACAGGAATTCAGGCCTTCCTGAATCCCCCTCTGACACCACAGCCACCACGAAATATGCCCAGTTGAACAAGAAGTCCTGAGAAAAGGGCAAAAACTGAGTTTGGCAGAAACTGGATTTAGACAAGCACCCCACATCATATGACAAATCAGCTCAAAATAGAGATGCAACTTGAATATGTATACATATACACACATATACATGTATATAGGTACACACATACATATTATATATCACAACATAAACACTGTAGAAAAGGAAAAGATCAGGTCCTTTTGCTACTATTGCTAGAATAATATTTAATCAGTGAGGAATGGGATAGAAAGGATAGAACATAATTTCCGTGCATGAACTAAAGCCACGCAGCTAGGACAAGAAAGGAAATCATTGAATGGGAAAATAATTTGCATCCAATATCCCTGAGAGTTTGATATCCAAGATATGCAGCAAATCATAGTATATGTTGTGCTGCAAAAATGCTTAGCAGGAGAACTGAAGAACAGTGGGAAATGGAGTGGACATGGGGGCCCTGCTAGGTCAGGAAGAAATGGCGTGGGCGTCCCTCTGACAAACCAGTTCTGCCTCCCCAGAAGTCATTTGGGGTAAAGTGTGAGACCAGTGAGAAGTGAATTCTCCAACATGGGAGGAGGCTGAGACAACAAGTTCATTAAAAGAAAAAAAAAGTAATTTTTGCAATGAAAGTAGAGACATTTTATAGGTAATTAGCTAAAAATTTGCTCAAGCATAACTTTTTTCTTTAATTTTTCATTACCCTGGACTTCCCAAACTATGTTCAGTTCCTCCTAAGCATTTCCAACTGGTCATCATCTTGAACTCAATGTGTCCAAAACTGAACTCATCCCCAACCACCTTCCTCACTTCTCTACCATCTTCTTCCCTAGCAGTCAGACTTGGCACCTAAATGTCATTCTCCTTGCTCAATCTCACCGCACCTCACCCCCATATTCAATTAGTTGCCAATACTTGTCATTTCTCTATCTTTCCCATAAACCCCTATTATCTCTCCTCTGAAAGTGCTATCCCCCTAGTGCAGGCCCGTATCACCTGGGCTACTGCAGTGGCTTATTGGTTGGTCTCCCTAACTCCAGTCTACCCACACTGCAGTCTATCATCTATCCATCTGTCAAAATGCTCTTCCTAAAGTATGAGCCTGAACATGTCACCCCCTCCCATTCAATAAACTCCAGTGGCTCCCTATTACCTCCAAGATCAAATAAGAAAACGGCTGGCTTGAAAGCCTTCCTCCCTAAAGAGGTATGAAAACATCTACAGATTTTTTGAGGTAGTGAAGTATGGGAATCTGAAGGGCCACCCATAATTTGGGTAATGGCAGAACACGTTCTGACATATAAATGGGATAGAATTCTACTGCCATAGAGATAACTCTCAGATCCAAGCCTAATCTCTCTCCTGAGCTCCCATTACAAACTACCTGTTGGATACTTAATAGCTAGCACTTATAGTGTTAAAGCCTGCAAAGCATGTAAAAAAAAAATGTGTTTTTAGGATTATTTTTACTTTTATGGGACTGGAAGGCTTATCTTCACTGATGGAATGATAAACCCTGATAAATATTTACATACTAAATACCAGGATCATTCCAAACTTATGGAAATTCTCAAAAGGAGATGCACACTGTAATGACACTGCATCATACCACACATCATACAAGCTAGATTTATCCAAGAGATTGAAATAAAAATGCTTCAATGGCCTAAAAATTCTGATCCTGGGCTTTCTGACAGGAAGAAACATGAGAATTTGTTTTGCTTCACTGTATAAATTTGTGAGAAAAGTTTTTCTTTTCCTTTTTTAACAATTTGAAAAAAAGACAAAAAACAACTTGGCAGAAAATATGGAATTGTGAGAAGGGACTAGCAGAGGGGTGCGATAGGAAGGCTTGCAGTTTTGAAGTACTTTTAAAATGTATAAAACAAAACAGAATGAAGGTGAAATCAGCAAAACAATTTGATGCTAGTTTTAAAAAAAGAAGAGAAATGGAATAGCTTAGTCACACAACCTAAGGTGGCCTCGCATTCTTCGGCTAACCTAACTAAGGAGTTGCAACAAAACTTTTCAAAATGAAAACTCTCAACAAAAACTTTTAAGAAAGCTGGGAAATATTCTGGCAGAAACTAGGTAAAGAAGAATAGTTCATACCACATACTTAAATAAGTTCTAACTGGACACAGAGTTTAGCCAAAGGTGATAGCATAAATAAATCAGAGGAATAAGAAATGAACTTTCAGATGTATGGATGAGAAAACAGTTCCTGACAAGATCAGAATGATCACAAATGATAAAAAGGATAATTTTGATAATATAAAAATTAAGAGGGGCAGAGTCAATATGGTGGAGTAGAAGGACTGAGTTGCTGGAGTTCTCCCCCTGTAGCCCATCAAATACCTGTAAAAAGTGACTAAACAAATTCTAGAGGAGCAGAAGTCACAAAATGGCAGACTGAAAAAGATTTCCAACCCAAGACAGCCTGGAAGTCTGACAAGAAAGGTCTATCGCACCAGGCTTGGAGAGGAGCAGAGTGCAACCCAGCCTTAGCTGTGTGGTATGGATAGGACCAGAGCAGGATTCAAAGCACAGAATCATGAGGAACAGCTGCGGTTCCCAGATTTCTCAACCCACAAACATCAAAGGTCAGTGAAAAAGCTCTTTCACCTGGGTAAGAAGAGAGTAGGGTCCAGCCCTAGCCTCAGGCCCAGGGCAGTGGCAATCAATGCATCAGCTTCTGCCTTTGGAGTCCTCAGCCTAAAGACTCTGGGGGAATCAAGCAGCTGATCTGGGTCTCAGTCCTGAGTGGCAGCCCTGAGGTGAGGAGGAGCACTGGTGTGGTGGAGTTGATAGAGGTTCTGGAGAAGGAACCCTACTCACAGATCCTGGGCAGAAAAGCTTGTGGTTGCTTCCAGACCAGAGTGCAGACCAGGAGAAGAGTAACTCCTCTCCCTTGATTGTGCCACCTTGGAGGAAATGAGAACTTAAAGGTCCATCCATTGATAAAGGACTCAAAAGTCAAGCAATAGGCTGGGAAAATACCCAAAAAAGGGGGAAAAAATAAGACTATAGAAGGTTACTTTCTTGGTGAACGGATATTTTCTTCCATTTTTTTGGATGAGGAAAAACAAAGCATACCATCAGAGGAAGACAAAAAAAAAAAGAAAAAAAAAAAAAATCCAAGGCTTCTGCATCCCAAACCTCCAAAATAAATATGCAATGGTCTCAGGTCATGAAAAAGCTCAAAAAGGATTTTGAAAATCAAGTAAGAGAGGTGGAGGAAAAACTGGGAAGAGAAATGAGAGCAATACAAGACAATCATGGACAGTGAGTCAATAGCTTGCTAAAAGATACCCAAAAAATACTGAAGGAAATAACACCTTTAAAAATAGACTAACCCAAATGGCTAAAGAGGTCCAAAAAGCCAACGAGGACAAGAATACTTTAAAAAGCAGAATTAGCCAAATGGAAAAGGAGGTTCAAAAGCTCACTGAAGAAAATAGCTCTTTAAAAATTAGAATAGAATAGACAGAGGTTAAAGACTTTATGAGAAACCAAGAAATTACAAAACAAAACCAAAAGAATGAAAAAATGAAATGTGAAATACCTCATTGGAAAAATAACTGACCTGGAAAATAGATCCAGGACAGACAATTTAAAAACTATGGCACTACCTGAAAGCCATGATCAAAAAGAGAGCCTAGACATCATCTTTCATAATTATCAAGGAAAATTACCCAGATATTCTAGAACCAGAAGGTAAAATAAATATTGAAAGAATCCACCAATCACCTTCTGAAAGAGATCCGAATAGAAAAACTCCTAGGAATATGGTAGCCAAATTCCAGAGTCTTCAGATCAAGAAGAAAATCTGGCAAGCAGCCAGAAAGAAACAATTCCAGTATTGCGGAAATACAATCAGGATAACACAAGGTCTAGCAGCTTCTACATTAAGGGATTGAAGGGCTTGGAACATGATATTCCAGAAGTCAAAGGAACCAGGATTAAAAACCAAGAATCACCTACCCAGCAAAACTGAGTATACTATTTCAAGATCAAAAAATGGTCATTCAATGAAACAGAGGATTTTCAGGCATTCTTAATGAAAAGATCAGAACTGAACAGAAAATATGACTTTGAAGCACAAGAATGAAGAGAAGCATGAAAAGGTAAACAGAGAAATCATAAGGGACTTACTAAAGTTGAACTGTTTACATTTCTACATGAAAAAATAATATTTGTAACTTGAAACTTTTCTCAGTATATGGGTAGTTGGAGGGATTATATACACATACATGCAGACAGAGGGCACAAGGTAAGTTGAATAGGAAGGGATGATCTCTAAAAAAATAAAATTAAGGGGTGAGAGAGGAATATATTGGGAGGAGAAAAGGAGAAATGGAATGGGGCAAATTATCTCTCATAAAAGAGGCAGGAAAAAGCTTTTTCAATGGGGGGAAGAAGGGGAGGTGAGAAGGAAAAAGTGAAGCTTAATCTCATCACATTTGGCTTAAGGAAGGAATAGTATGCACACTCAATTTGGTATGAAAATCTATCTTACACTACAGGAAGATAGTGTGGTGTGGCGCAGATGATAGAAGAGAGGGTAAATAGGAGGAGGGAGTAATTAGAAGTAAACACTTTTGGGAAGGGACAAGGTCAAAAGAGAGAAAAGAATAAATAGGGGGCAGGATAGGATGGAGGGAAATATAGTTAGTCTTTTACAACATGACTTTTATGGAAGTCTTTTCATAACCACACATGTATAGCCTATATTGAATTGCTTGCCTTCTCAGTGGGGATGGGTAGGGAGGGAGGAAGGGAGAGAAATTGGAACTCAAAAGTTTTAAAAACGAATGTTGAGAATTGTTTTTGCATGCAACCAGGAAATAAGAAATGCATGTAATGAGGTATAGAAATCTATCTTGCCCTATAAGAAAAGAGAAAAAGGATAAGGGAAGGGAAGGATGTGATAGAAGAGAGGGCAGATTGAGGGAAGGGGTAATCAGAATGTGCAATGACTTGGGGTAGGGGGAGGGGAGAGATGGGGAGAAAATTTGGAACAAAATCTTGTGCAAATGAATGTTGAAAATTAAAAATAAATTTTAAAAAATGTAAGAGGTTTTGCACAATAAAAAAGAATGCAGCTAAAATCAAAAGGGAAATAGGGAATAGGGGGTTAAAATCTGTGCATCAAGTTTCTTTGATAAAGATCTCATTTCCAAGACATATAAGGAATTTATTCAATAAAGTCAAATTTATGAGAATAAGAGAAAGGATATATTGAGAAGGTGATAAATGATCAAGGGATATTGAACAGGCAATTTCCAAAGGAAGAAATTTAAGCTAGTATAGCCAGATTTTAAAATGCTCTAAGTCACTGATAAAGAAATACAAATTAAACCATCTATGAGGTGTCATTCCATAGCCATCAGCAAAGCTGAAAAAAATGGAAAATGAAAATGATAAATGGTTCATTGGAAAAAAGGCACATAAATGAACTGTTAAGGGTGTGGATTACTGTGAATTGGTACAGCTTTTCTGGAAAGCAATTTAGAATTATTCCCCAAGAGTTACTAAATTGTGTGTACATTTTGACCCAGATACCAATATTAGACTTACATACACACACCCTGATTTCCCAAAGAGACTAAAGAAAAACAAAGGACTCATATGTAAAAAAGAATTTATTAAAAAATTTCTTTTTGTAGTGGCAAGAAACTAGAAACAAAGGGGTGAACATCAACTGAGGAATGACTGAAGAAATTAGAATACATGAATGTAATTGAATATAATTATGATACTTTTTTAAATGATGAAAAGATTGAGAGACCTGGGAAGATTTTTATGACCTGGTGGGAGCAGAACCAGGAAAACAATTCATATAGTGACAACAGCCTTGTTAAAACAATTGTGAAAGCCTTGAGAACTCGAATGACTACCCAGAATTCCAGAGGCCACACATGATGAAAGGTTAAATGTAACCAAAAGACAGAAATAAACATACACCAACAGCCTGGGAATTGCCTGTTTTAAAACCCACTGAATATGCCTGGGCTCTCCAGACAGAGGTGATAGACTCAGGGTCCAAAATGAGACAGATGGGCCTGGTCAATGTGGAATTTTTTTTTTGCTTGACTATGCATATTTTTGCAAGATTTTAAGGGGGAGAAAATTTTTTTTGGTTAATTGAAAAAATTAAATAAAAATAAAGACAAGGAAACTGAGAAAAAAAATAAAATGAACTGAATTGGCAAAGCAAAGAAGGCCAGATAGAAAAATAGACCAGCAAAACCATTTGGAAAATTTCATGTTGAATTTACTGTATACTTAAAAGGAAAAGCAAGCTATATGTTGTGAAGAATGATGTACAATCTTTATTTTCTTTTTTACTTTGTATATAGACATACTCATTTTATTTGGCTTTAAAGTTCAAATTCTGAAAATTAAATTTAAAAAAAAAAGAAAACCCATGAGCAACAATCAAGGTTAGATTTGGGAAAATGATACATCAAAAGGCTTGTCAAAGTATGCTTAAGAAAAGTGTGACTTCATGATGAACAATTAAAGAATTTGTCTCTGAATGTTGTGAACTCAATGCCAACATAAAATAAAAGACTGCAGCAAAGGAAGAACATACCACGTCAAAAAAACATTTAAAGATGCAAAAAGTTGTCTAAGTTTTATGGGCAGAAGTCCATATATTTAATTAACTGACTTTGGTATGTGACCCTGGCCAGGACACTTAACCATTGAGCAAAATTCCAATGAAGAGAAATGAGGGGACATTCCCAACCCACCTCATTGGGGTGGGGGTGGGAGGGAAGCAGGAAGTCCGCAGATGTTGCTCATTGTACATGTTTTCAAATTTTTTCAGTGTATTGATTTGATTGTGTTGCTTTCTCCTCCTCTTTTTTTTTAAATATAAAATACTAAGTACTAAATAGTAATTGTTTTTCTTTTATCCAGGAACCCTGAGAATCTTCCCCTCCCAGTTTGATTTTTTTTAGATTTTATTAAAAGAGGCCATCCCTTGAGTAACTACTTAGAGAGGACTATTCGTTAAATGGGTATATCTCACTCAAAGTGAGAACCTGAAAAGACCTTAGCCTAAAATGGTCAGGGTCCCACAATGTATACTGGGCCATCTCTAGTTGTCCTGATAAATATCAGGACACTTGACCCACATGGCTCTGGAGGAGAAAGTGAGTCTGGTGACCTTGCATGGCCCTCACTCACTCAAATCAAAGTCAACTGCTGGTCATGTCATCATCTCCTTGATGTCATGGTCAAGTGGACCATGGTTGAGAGGGAAGGATGGATACAACAGCAAATACAAAATACTATTTGTTATATGGAATGGTTCTCTAGGAGGGGAAGGGAAGGATATACTGGGGGAAACTATGATGATGTAAAAGATGGAAGACATCAATCAGCTTATTTTATTTTAAAGTGTGTGCCCTTTGAGGGTAGGGATCCTTTCCCCTCCTTTATTTCTTCAGCATTTAGCACTGTACCTGACACACAGTGATTAATAAATGCTTGCTGTCTGGGGTGTCTCTTTGAGCCCTACCTTAAATGGGCCCAATAGAGTTTATTCCTCCCAACACTGAATGGTCAGCCTAGTACTTCTACAAAAACCCCTTTTAAGTCCCATCAATAAGGAAATTTGAACATTTCAGAAGCAACTAAAAGTGATTTCCAATGGGAGCAACTTTCTGTTCTCAATGTTATCTACAAGTAGACCTATCCTGCAGGAACATGACTGGCTACCTGATGCTCTGCCGTTCTTGGTCCACATATCTGATCTGAGATGAAAGCATCGCCTTGTGAACCTTGATCTCTTCAGTCCGCTCTTCCATCGCAGTATATAACTGCTGCTTCCGCTTCTCCAGGGAAAGGACTTCATCAGCTTTAGAGTGAAGCAGTTCTCGTAGACGTTTCATGTCTAGTTTCTGAAGATTATCTTCGATCAACAAGTCCTACCCAGACAGCCAGATTATAAGTCATTAAAAATAGAAGCCTTCAAAGACATTTTTCTCTCTTTATCTTACTAAGCAAGGTAGCACAAGGGATGATATTCTCAAGGAAATGTTAATACTACAATGAATATAAATTTTAGGCTTCCCTAAAACACAACAGTAGAAAAACAATGTTCCTAAAGCATAATGTAGAAAGTACTGTAGCAAGTACCATTTTGCTAATCTAACTTTCTAGGAACTTCTACTTACAAGAATGATTAGTAAAAATGAAATAAAAAATGCAGAGAACAGAAGTTCAGGAAGAAACATAGACAAGCAAGACAGCTTTGAAAGCTACATGTTAAAGAGCTAAAAACTTTTTAATGTCTTTTAACATAGCCTTTGGGTTGTTACCTGTTTCAGGTTTTTGGCTTTCTGCAATTCTTGCTCTGATCGGTCAGTGAAAAGAGTGAGTTCACTTATTTTGTTCAAAAGACCATCTTTTTCTTCGCCAGTTTTATATATTGCCTTCTTGAGAAAATAGAGGTCATTCTAATAAGGGAAAGGAAAGAAAAAGAGATTCCTTCTCTTGTCTTGACACTTCTATGTCATGGCAAAAAAAATTTTATTTATATATATATATATATATACAGTAAAAAAAAAATCTCATATATACTTTATGTTTCTAATTTTCCCAAGTCTATCAATTGGTTGTCTATTGAAAACATGTTTTCCCCTTATTTTTCCGAAGAGAAAAATGACTGTTACCTCCCTTCTCTAGGTGAACAAATAATTATCCCCTAGCTCAATGATGATATAGAAGTCATTTAACTTATCTCAACCTTGGTTTCCTCAGCAGTAAACTGAGAGGGTTGGACTAGCCAATGGCTAAGATCAGTCCCTTGGAACATTAGAAGTCTTTGATCTGTCAACAGGCAATCATAACTTCATTAAACTTATGTGCAAACTAGGTTTATTACGCATGTGGAACCCACAATCTGCACAGAATTTTGCATTATTATGACAGCAGGACAAAGGAAGGAGGAGATACCAGGAAGAGGAGTGTCATCAGAGGGAGAAGTAAGGTTTCAAAGTATTTCTTTCATATACAGTATGTTTACGTTGGGTAACTTTTTCATGGTATACAACTTTTTTTTTCATTTTAAAGAGCTCTCACTTTAGGGTGTGGTTTCTATTTGGCCCAAGGCAATAAGCTGTTACACTGCATCCTCATAAACCAATCTATGAGGTAAGTAGTGCAAGTATCATGATCCCAATTTTACAGATGAGAAAACTGAGTCCCAAAGAGGCTGAGTGGACTTGCTAAAAGATCCCACAGGTCATAAGTAGTTGTAGAGATGGACCTTAAACACCCTTTCCTGTATTCAACCTACCACTCTCTCAACATACCATGGTTTCCCAATATCAACCCTGCAGCAAATGGGGGCCAGTCAGATAAACCTGCACTACCAAAGGCCTCTAGTTCCTAAAATCTATCAACTTACACACACACACACACACACACACACACACACACAACCTCAGTTTGAATTGTACTCAACCTGAGTTCAGAAAGCAGGTAGTTTACTAGTCCATAGCACAGAGTGAAAGTAACAATGATACAGCACAAACTTTTTCACAACATAAAATGTTTTGTATATACAAACAGGGGTGAACCAACAGGCTTAGTTGGGAATTAAGGCATTTTTTAATTCTAATAACTATTAAGCTACTAATAAACTAATTAACTATTAGTTAATATATATCACTATTAACTACATATTCACACATAAATACACATCTATTCATACGGATGCATACACACACGTAATCTCCAATATATATATATATATATATATATATATATATATATATATATATATATATATATATGTATGTATGTATTAGAAACTCATATTTAGCATATTTCTCCAGCAGCAAAATAACACAGCTAATAACTAAATGTTTCAGCTGTAAGAGCTGGACAGTCATCACAGCTAGTGATCCATTTCATGAATAAGTCATTTTAAAAACATGCTGATTAAAATAAACTAGCAATTTACTGCAATTCATCACAAACTTTCCATAGCATAAAAGCAATTTTGAACAAATTACATTGAGCTTCTTGATCTGGCTTTCTAATAATTCCGATGTGTTTTTTTTCTCTTCAAAAACCTTCCTAAGATCAACGAGTTTTGCTTCAAGGACCATCTTTTCCTCCACATTAAGTTCTCCCTGAAGTCTTGACATTCGTCTCTCTATTTGCTGAATATAAAAATCCTGTTTCAAACAGTAAAAATGAAGTAAATAAATTAGCAAACAATTACAACTGGGTGAGTCTGACATACAATGTTAAACATCTCCATTGGACACACACAACTATACTGGATATACGCACCCTAAGACTGATGCAAGTGCCATGGACTCCCCTTCACATATGTGTATGTGTGTGTGTGTCTGGCCATCTGTCAAGTCTCTATTCCTAAACACACACATGTGCACACACACATATCATCATCATCATCATCACCATCATCATCATCTCCCCCATATTATATCTGACACATTCTCCAACATCTTTCTCCTAGCTCCCAGTTGCGATCCCAAGGGTAGTCCATGTCCCCAGAACTAAACCTCCCTGAAAATTAGTATTTATGAGTTCCATCAACATATTACACGTCCCAAAGTATTCCATGTCTGAATTAATTTGGGAAATTCTGACCTCAGGGCTGCCAGTGAGGCCTTCCCAGGGGAGAGATGAATTGTTTTGAAATGCATATATACATACATATATATATATATATATATATATATATATATGTATGTATGTATGTATGTATATATATATATATATATATATATATATATATATATGTATGTATGTATGTATGTATATATATGTATGTATATATACACATACATTCTGAATCCCTAAATGGTTATAAGGTAAAAAGGACCCAAGAAACCTGACTTAATATATATATATATGTATGTATATATACACATACATTCTGAATCCCTAAATGGTTATAAGGTAAAAAGGACCCAAGAAACCTGACTTAAGAAATCAAGGAAAGGAATTATTCTTGGCTAAGTCACTGTGATAAGTCCTTCTTTCCTACCCCTTTCCATTCCCAGGCCTAGTTTCTAGCTCACTTCGAGCCAGATGAAGCAGACGAGATACTGTGACGGCTTGCTGCTCTCAAGAGCCTCCAAAGGTATAAATGCAAGCATGAAAGAGACTCATGGCTACTGTTACTACAAAGGAGGCATCATGGCATAATGAATAGAGAGACAGCCTTGGAGGTCAAGAGAACTGAGTCTACGTTCTGCCCTTGCAGTCTCTGAAATAGGGATCTTGCTCTCTGACTAGATAAAGATGGAACTCCTGTCTCATCTTACGGGAAAAACTCAGGCTTCTTCAGAATTCTGTCCTAAGCTGAACTCCTGCCTCCAGCATCTGCTCCACTAATACAGGGCTGACCTTCTGGGCCCTTGCTCCCCAACTGCTGTCTTCTCGAGGTAAAGAACACTTTGACTATCTTTGCCCTTACAAAAACTAAGTCTGCTGGTGTCTGTCAGAGGTTACAGTCACACACACCTGGTTATACATGATCTCCTGTTGCTTCAGGGTTTCCAAATCGAGTTTGTATAAGCGGCGGTTGAGACTTTTTATTGAGGAGTGGGTTCCCTCAATTTCAGATAGAACAGACTTCTCCTCTTGTGTCGCAATTTTCCACTTCTCCACACTCTTGAAAAGCACCTCCTTTATTCTACTCAAATGAGACTCCACATCCTAGGGATAAATATTATTAATTCACTAAAGGAGAACATCCTAGAATTCTTTATTTATAGAAGTTCACTGTCACCAAAGATGGGCAATTCTTCAGGAATCCCTTTAATTGACTCACTGTGACTCAGTCCCATAAGCTGGCAAGATGGTCATGAGAAAGTCTACCATGCCTTCTCCATCCCAGTGAGGATGACTGTTTAAAATATCATCCTTGAGTCAAATTATTCATCTTGAATACAAAGGAGTATAGGATTTAGAGCTCAATTTCCTCATTTTTAAATGAGGCATGTTTACCAAATTTCCAGATGTCACAAAGCTGGAAAGGATGGCTAGCAAAAAAATCTTGACAAATTAGAGCACTGAGTTGTATTTAATACAATGAAATTCAACAGAGTTGGGTTAAAAAAATAACGTCTCAGGGATAAGGAGGCTGAACTGTGGCTAGAAAGCAGTTTGTATGAAAAAGATCTGGTGTAGTGTACAGCAAGCTGAAGAGGAATCATGAATGTGATACAGTAACCAAGAAGACTTTATTATGCTAATTTTTTCATCTTCATTTTTTATTTTTTTTAATCTTTTAAAATAGTATTTGCTAAATGGGATGGCTCTCTAGGAAGGGGAAGGGCATATTGGGAGAAACTAAGGTAATATAAAAAAATCAATAAAAACTTCTTTTAAAAAGGATGCTAGGCAAGAAAACTGTATAACAGGATTTCTTAGGAATCAGGAAAGGAGAAAATCTAGCCCACAGCTTGCCAGGTTGACTTGAGTAGGAAATGCAGCCTTTTCTTTGAGAGAATAATGTAGGACAGAGAAAGGACCAGGGATAATCAGAGCAGAGAGATGGAGAGGGAACTTCACCAAGTCCAGGAGGATCAGGGAAGGGCTCTTTGTCAAATGACTCTTTCAAAACAAATACACATGTTCTTGATGCCAGAGGAGTCTGCTCTCCACGGCATACAGGTATGTAGTTTGTGATAAGGTAAGTCACATGAGTTACTATCAGGGGTATGCTGGTAAACGTTTAATTACTGACTCTATAACAAAGATAAATGAATGCACAGAAAAACATTTGTACGTTTAATCAGTAATATTAACATTTTCTCCTTAAGTCTGAACAATCAACAGAACAATTAATTACACCAATTTCTACCATTTGCTGACTTCTGAGACGTAAGCTGACACTCAGCTCTCCTCAGCTGGTTGGAGCTGGATCATGCAAACCTCCTTGGGGAGAAAACTCAAAGTCTCCAGTAGAACTATCCCACAAAGAGTTAGCTCACTTTTCAAACCTAGGAGGATGCCATTTTCTGACCTTGCTGAAGGCTCAAAAATGCCTTGTTTCAGTTCCAACAAAGAGACAGATTGATGGGAGTTGAGTCCATCCAAGATTATATGACCAGAAGCACGGATGTGCACAAAGCTTGTGCTAACACACTTGGCCCCTGCTGGATGCATATGCGGCTCAAGATGATGGCCAGGCTGGGTCCTGGGCAGTGCCCACCTCAACAAGAAACCATTCGAGTGTAACTTTTCCCAAGCCCAATAGGGTGTGCTATGTAGTTCCCTCCAAAGTTCTCTTTAGTCCTGTGGTTCTGATGCTCTAACTTAGTCCCGGGGGCCCTCTTTTTTTTAAATTAAGAGGACAAAATCTTCACTGTACTCTACCTTGACGATTTTCTCCTCCTCTTTTAGCATCTCTTCCATTCTGGCAGTTTTCTCTTCCACACTCATAGTTTTCTCCGTGACTTCATTTAGCTTTCTGGTGAGTATCTCATTCTGTTCTTGAGTCTCATTTAACCTAAACACATCATTCAGAAAAGCATGATCAGAAAACCAAGAAGCAGATTGTTCAGAAGAGCCCCGCCCAGGAAAGCCTGAGGGCATCTCCTCCGGTGAGACAACCCCCGCCCTCTGGGATGGCTCCAATAGCATCCAGCCACATAATTTTTCTGCTGACTACTAACGGGCTGGGGAAAAAGTTTATAAAGTCCTAAAATGATTTGGCATCTATCATTTAGAAGTTGTCAAAAACACCCATACCATTTTCTAGAAATCATCACAAAGTTCTATTTTTTCAAAAAGGTTTTCCTTACGTGTCAGTTTTTTCCTGCATTCTTTTCCTCAGACTCATCATCTCTCTCCGAACGGCTTCCAGGTCACTTGATGTTCTAGTCACTGTGGCTTTGAGAGTGTCCAACTAAAGGTTAGGTGTCAAAGGAAAGAGGCACTTTAATTGGAGAGTTTACATAGAAAGGTTTCCCACCCTTTCTGAGAAGTTCCATTGCCCATTAAAGTTTATCCTCAGGTCTCCCAGAAGTACAATGTATTTTCTACTACAACTGACAGATATGGAACATTTGGTCTTTATCACTGGCATGTTTGGCATAAAGTAATGTTCGCTATTTTATCAAATTCATATGTGTGTGACTATATTGAAGCAAAGTCCAAAATTTTGGCCCATCATCATTGTGATCACTCATACAATGTACACACTATATTTATTCTAATTTGTTCTAATTATACTTTCAAATGGTTTCTATTTCATGCTGATTATGTATACACACACACACATACACACGCACACACACACACACACACATATATATATATATATATATAATAAAGTCAATATTTAGAATATGTAATAAAATACAAGGCAAACTCAAAATCTGGAAAGAGATCAGCTGATTATTAAATATTCTTACCACTAACTTTTTTAATACTGTCTTTTGTACTTTTTTAAGCCCTCCCTAAAAATGTGGAAGGTTTATCCAAAATCGCGAGCTATGTAGAGTTTTTGGATGGTCTCTGAAAATACTGTGTAAAGATTACTTGTGAATAAGTAGAGACCTATTCATGAAACTCCCAGTTGCGAAGTCCAATTTGGTCTCTTGTGGCCCAAGCCGCTTAGGCTGGTGCCTCGGCTAGCCTTGCACTACACAGACAGAGGTGCTAGCTAGGCTGAAGCGTCTAACACATTATGAGGCCTTGATTTCAGTAAGAAAGAAGGAATCGCTAGCTGGGAAGCCCTCCTTTAATCAGGAGCTAGTTCTGCCTTTCAGGCCAAACCTCAGGCCCCATCTGAGTACCTCTTCCTGGAGCTGCAGTCGATTTTTTTCACAATTTTGATATTCCAAACGAAGTTTCAAAGCTTTTCGATCGGCAACTGTGATTTTCTTCTCATACTCTGCATTGTTTTCCGTCTCACTCTCCAAGAATTTGATCTTTTCCTTAACCAAGCTTTCTTTAGCTCTTAACTCCTGTTTCGCCTTTGCTAGTAACTGGCATGATAAAAATGTATAATTTTTAGTAAAGAGTACGAAAAGCAGTCACATTTTCACATTTTCTTGCTGAGTTCAGCCACTGTGTCATCGCCCATGTCCGCACCTTGGCCCAAACCATGCTCCCAAACCCAGAATCCCTCTCCTTCCCCACTCTGACTCTCAGATTCTTTATTTACCTTCAAACTCACAGTCACATTACACCTCCAGGATGCCTTCCCTGATTTCCAAAGCTTTGAATGTTCTTTCCCTTTTATTCTCCCCAGGGCTCACGATGATCTCTCTGCACCCTCACCTCCTACCTCAGAGAACCACAGCCCCCCCATCCAAACTACACCTGATACAATAGTAAAATGGGTCTGAAGCTGGCCTTGACAGCTGAGATCAGTCTGGAAAGAGCATGTCCCCTTAAGGGCCCCAGGGATCAGACTCTTACCCTCCTGTCTTGTCGGGTCTTTTCCTTAACCACAGGATCGCAGGATCTCAAGATTGGACATCAGTCAGTCAATAAACACTTATTAAGCACCTACTATGTGCCAGGCATGGTGCTCAGGTTCTCTTTGCATTGAGGTCAAGTATGTGTTTATACCACTTCTACCTGCTCCTAGCTCTGCACCCCTGGGGCCAAGGGGAACCAACATCAACCCTCTTCCACACAACAGCAGTTTGAATATTTCGTGTCCCTGTCTTCCGCTGAGTCCCAGAGTGTCCTCTGAGCAGTGTCTGGCAGAATCTCATTTGACAGACCACAGAGCTGCCTCTGGGTGATCACAGCTTCCTTTTCCAAAGGTTTACAATCCATCCCTTTCATAATACATTCCAGAATTTTGCCAGAAAGCTGGGTTGAACTTTACTAGGTCATAGTTCACAAAGTTCACTCTCTTCACTTTTTTGAAAATTGGACACCATGTGCCATTTTCCAGACCTGTACCACCCATCCCGTTGTCCATAATCTTTCAGAGACCACAGATAGTAGCTCAGCAACAGCATCTGCCAATTTTTTCATGGAGCTCACCTAGATTTAAAGACTTACACCCGTCAGTGGCAGCTAGGTGTTCCCCACTCCCTCTCTTCATAATTGTTTTGGGCCATTTTGATCCTTCCCATCCCAATCCAAAGATCACACTTGTTGGGAGACAAAGGACTGAGCCCCTCTGCCTCCTCACTCAGCCTGTGGGGATTCCTGCTCTTCCCCTGTTCCACCATCACTCCAGACTTGGAAGAGGCCATGGAGGACTGAGGGCCACTGATGGTTGTTCCCTGTTTCCTGCACTACTACAGGCAAAGAGTCCTCCGAGATGGTCAGCTGACCTCCACCCTGGGAGGACATGCTGGAGAAGCACTGTGTGGCAGCTATCCCCACACAGAGGTTAAAACAAAACAAAATAAAGTCATCCTCTGGTCCCTGGCTTCCCTGCCCCACTCTGGTCATTCAGAGCGTTAGTCTTCCTGATGCTCGACTTACAGGGTGACCCTATGTTGTTACATTCATCTTCTGTCTTGGCCTTCAAAAAGGCACTTTTTAGAACCTAAGTTGGTTAGTGAATCCCCTATGCAACCGCACTGTTCTCTTTGGAAAGCTCTCCCTTTTCCATCTCTCACTTCTCTGCTTTTGCCTCAATGATGTCCTGCTCCATGACTAGGATGTGCTTCCTCCTCCCCTGCACCTTTTACAATCCTCAGTTTCCTTCAAAGTTCAATTCAATCCCCACCTCCTCCCTGAGGCCTTTCCTGATGCCCTCCCCCACCACCCACCAGTCAGCACCTTCTGGCCAAAAGGGATCTTGTTTTCATTTCACGTACAAGTACTTCTATGTACCTGTTGTCTCTGCCCCCAGAAAGTAAGCTCTCTTTTGTCTTTGTGCCTCCAAAGACATTTTGGAAGTACACTGGCTGGCCCTAGGGAAGGGAACAAGCACTTACCAGCCCTATTAAGTAAGGGGCCCTGCACGGATCACTTAACCTCATCTGACCCTTCCAACAGCCCTCCGAGGGCGGCTTTGTTGTTATTCCCATTTTACGGGAAGGCAGACAGAGGTTAAGTGACAGCTAGGAAGTATCTGAGGCAGGATTTGAATCAGTGCTTCTCCAACAGACATTTAACATATTCTGGCTTATTTATCAATTTCTCTTTATAGGAACTGTGAGTCTTTGGGCTTTCAGAACCCCAACCTTACAAGCTTCACAGCCCTCCAGGGAAATTTCCTTTCTAGAATTTTAGTCCTTAGAACTTATTGCCTTTTCTAGACTTCTTGAATTCAAAAGGGCATGTATATCGCCATCCTTCACAGTGTTTGGCATATAGTAAGCATTTAATATAGCAAGCACTTGAGGTAGCTGGGTGGCTCTGTTGACGGAGCACTGGTTCTGGGGTCAGGGAGACCTAAATTCATATCTGGAGGGGAAAAGGGGGGAGGTGAGAGGGAAAAAGTGAAGCTTACTCTCATCATATTTGGCTTAAAGAGAGAATAACAGGCATACTCAATTTGGTTTGAAAACCTATCTTACATTACAGGAAAGTAGGGAAGAAGGGGACAAGTGGGGTGGAGTGGATGATAGAAGGGAGGGCAAATGGAAGAAAGGAGTAATCAAAAGTAAACACTTTTGCGGAGGGACAAGGTCAAAAGAGAGAACAGAAGAAATGAGGGACAGGATAGGATGGAGGGAAATATAGTTAGTCTTACACAACATGACTATGATGGAAGTCTTGCATAACTACATATATACAGCCTATATTGAATGGCTTACCTTCTCAGGGGGGATAGGTGAGGAGGAAAGAATGGAGAGAAGTTGGAGCTCAAAGTTTTAGGAATGAATGTTGAGAATTGTTTTTGCACACAACCGGGAAATAAGTAATACAGGTAATGGGGTATAGAAATCAATCTTGCCCTACAAGAAAAGAGAGAAGGTGGGGATAAAGGAAGGGAGGGCAGATTGGAGGAGGGGCACTCAGAATGCATGATGTTTTGGGGTGGGGGAGGAGAGAGATGGGGAGGGAATCTGGAACTCAAAATCTTGTGGAAATGAATACTGAAAACTAAAAATAAATTAATTAATTAAAAATAATAATGAAAAAAGGAATATCCCTTCAGATCCCTATTCCAGGCATGAGCTCATCTCACCAGCTTTCAGAGTTCTAACTGGGCAGATCACAGGCATCTCGAACTCCACAAGTCCAAAGAAATTTGTGTCTCCTCCCAAAAACCCAGCCCTCTTCTGAAATTCCTTATTGCTGTTGTGGGTGCTGCCCTCACCCAGCCCTGAAATCTCCATGTCACCCCTTCTTTACTCCTGATCGCCCGACGTGTCCAATCAGCCACATCTCCTTCTCTCCACAACTCTCTCACCCATAACCTTTTTCTTCATTGACACAGACACCACCCAAGTTTAGGTCCTCATCACCCTCACCGACACAACTGCAGCAGGCTTTTGCTTGGTCTCCCTTCCTCCAGTCTCCCCCTCTCTACCCTCCAGTACGTTTCAGGAGCTTCCTCTTATCACTCCTCTGTGGGTCATTTAGTCCTTCACAATCTGGTTCCATGCTTCATAATCACCCATTAATCCATCCATGGATTCTACCCTCCAGGCATACAGCCCATCTGCTATTCCTCATCCACTGATGCTTACTCTCTCACTTCCATGCCTTTGCACTAGATATCCTTCATGCCTAAAATGCCCTCCCTCTTTAGTGTTATCTCTTGGAATTCATGACTTCCTTCAGACTCAGTTCAACTGCCACACTGTCCATAAAGCCTTTCCTGATCTGCCTCCATCCCACACCTCAGCTGCAAATGCTCTCCCTCCTACATTGCATTTATTTTGTATATATTCTGTGTATACTCATCTATGTTCTCTCCTCCATTACAAAGTCAGTTCCTGGAAGACAGGCAGGGTTCTTCTACTTTTGTCTTGCACACCCAGCACTGAGCACAATGTCCAAAAAAATGTGTCTTCTTGCATTAACCATCAGCAAGGGCACCTTCTACCTCTTCCTTTCCCTTAGCCTGCTCCCTGGGCAACCATTTGGGGATGCCACATGGGAAGAACCACATAGACTGCTCATACCACTTTGAGGAGCTAAGGAGTCACCTGCTCCCACCACTCTGGAAAGATGGAGGAGCCCTGTCCCTGCACCCTCCAGACCCCCAGAACCACCCTGTGACCTGTCAGGGTGCTCTAAGGATCCCTGGACCTCACCATGAAGTCCTTGGGATTTCTAGGCCTCTCCAATGACACTGAAGCTCAACTCTGAAATGTGCTGTCTCCCCCAAACAGCATACGCACTTGAACATAGGAGCCACGTAGATTTTTCTGCTTGGATCTCTAGCAGTGAACACAGTGCTCGTTACTTAACCTGCTTTGCACATTTGTGCACTGACATCTGAAGGCAAGGTTTTGCAGCTGGCTCGTCTTGGATTTTATCTCCTGTCAATGTCTAGGCATCCCTACTATTTTTCTTCTGCCTTCACTAGCCAAGGTACCTAAGGTACCTCCCAGCTACAGCTCCCTTTATATTTGTAAGATTTATAGGGCAAACTCATTGTTAGTGTACTTTATTCCTTGCTAAGAGTCTCATTCCTGTATCCCAGTATTGAACACTATCTTTTAAACCAGTTATTCACACATCTTCCTCTTCTGAAGCACTTGCCTTCAATTGTCTGTAATGATGAAAACACTACCTATGTCCCTAAAACCTTCAGCTTTTTGCCCAAGACTTCATAATTGCAAGCATTTAATATGCTCTGTCAATGTTTTATGGCAACACCATCTGTGCCCATGTGAATCACCAGCAATAAGTATTAGTTATCTAGTCTGACAACCCTTCAGAGGTTCACTGTCCAAATACTGGACGAATTCTACAAGAAGAGAGAAGACCTCTCCATGGTTCTCTGCATGATGAATGGCTACCTTGGTATCATTCCCCAAAGAGTCACCAACCAACACTGCTCATGTGTTCTCCCACTGACCTATAGTGGGTGATTCCTGGCCCCACCACCCTGCCCCTGAAGCAGCCCCTGAAGATCCATCTCACCTTTGCTGGAGCAGAAGCTGATAGTTTCTCCTCAGAGGGCGCAGCTCCCTCCCTTCTCCCCACCTTATCTCTCATCTCCAAATGTTCTTCTGCCCATTGTCCCCTGTGGGACCTTCTCCTGCCCTGCAATTTCCTGACAACCGAGCAGGATTCCCCTCAGCCTCTTTAGATCTCTTCTATCCTGACTTCACATAGAAGCCCTTTCACTTTTTAAAGGAACGCCTGGGTCTCCCAGTTAACCTGGAGAGGGGGAAGGTGTTCCTTCAACTTGTCTTCCTCATCTCGGAGGGACACCAGGATGGACTTGGAGAAGGGAGAACAATCGATTGGCCGTGCACAAATATAAACATTTTCATCCTGCAAAATTTCCCTGGTTTTCCATACTTTAATTTTCTTTTAAAGAAAGTAAATTAAAAACCAAGCTTTTTTCACTTTGGTAAAGTTTTCTTTTACCTAGTGCGTGCACATGTCTCCAAGGACAGTTGCTTCGCCTGGATCAATGACACACATCTTATGTCCATATTCTATGGTACTTTTCACATGCAGTATCCAATTCAATATTACTGCCACTGGAGGTCAGCTTTGTCCAACATAGCGTAAGATCCCATTCCAGACTTCCTTAAAGCCAGATAGTTGTTGGCTAGGAGGCCAGTTGTGTCTTTCTTTTAATCATTCTGATCACTTTCAAGGTCTCTCTGCAATCCACTTTTCATTACTAACTGGACCTAGAGCTGATGTATTCTATTCCAGCAACATTTGATCTCTTCTGTGGCCACCATCTTTGTGCCTTCACCAGAAAGTTGCCACCTAGCTAACCAGGAGCAGTCAAAGTGTCTCTTGTTCTTTGTAATGGCTCCCCTGTAGAGCTGCCATAATAAACTACGTGGGGGGAATCTCCATCTCCAGTGCCATCACTCCCTATCTTCTTAAAGGTTTCTTCTGCTTTCACTTCTAATCCTTCAAGTAAATGTAAGCCTCTTAAAGGTTTTTTGCCTTTATATGACAGAATCTAGCACAGTACTTGGCCCAAAGGCTAGACTTTATAAATTCACTGAATTAAGCTAAAGTGAGCAAAATAATTAAATCCATATAAAAAATAATTTTTAAAATAATCTTCTACAGTTTGAAGAAAATGAATCAAATACAAAAGAGACTAATAAAAATTAAGGACTAAGCAAGTGATTTACCAAAGCACAAAAATCGATGTCTTTATCTCTTTTTTGCATCTGCTCTATTGTACCTTCCCACTGTCTGATGAGTTCTTGCCTTTCACTGTGAACCCTTCGAAAATCTTGTGCTGCTTTATCCAGTTCAATCTGCAAAATATTAGTACAAAAGCACGTTTCTAAGTTTTAATTCTCATTACAAACAGTATAACTCAAGTCAATAACAAGTCAAGTCAACACACATTTATTAAGTGATAACTGTGTGCCAGGAATTGGGCTAAGCAGTAGAGGTACAAAGAAAGGCAAAGATAGGCTGTGCCCTCAAGAAGAGGAAGAAGATGAGGATGAAAAGGAGGAAGAGGGAGAGACGGAGGAAGAGGAGCAGCAACTGGATGTATCGAGAACCGTCAAGTTTCCACTGTCTCTCAAGTCCTTGACCAACATTGTCTCACGTGCTTCTCCCAGACGCCATGGGGGAGTCGCAAACTGCCGTACCAACCTGAGCAGACATGGTCTCAGTAAGCTCGTTGTCCAGCATCTTTCGTTTCTCGTTGCACTCTACAGTCAGCCTCTCGACTTGTAGGACTAGAGCCTGCACATATAAAGAGCAAAGGTTAATCATTCACTGTCTAAAAGCTGTCAGATCCTGGGTCCCGTGAAGTATCATCTAAGACATTTATTTACAATACAGAAAACTAAAAGACGGATGGATATTTTCACCCTAAATATATTTTCTCTAAATAAACTAATGATCAGTGTGACTGTACAAAGAAAATGACTCAAGAAAATGACTTGTGCATTAGTGATAATTCATTTCATTTTTGGTTGTGTTATTTCGTGCTCACCATAAACTGAATCTTCTCATCCTTTTCTCAAGAAAAAGCATTAATGATCTAGAGGAGGGAGTTTTCTCTGGTCTCCCAAATTTCTTATTCATGAATCAGATTTTCTTCCATATTTTCTACCATCTTCCCCATGTCCACCTTTGCATGCAAGTCCCCAATAATCAGAGTATACACTGTCTTCATTTGGATGGACTTATCAAATTCATCATAGAATTTCTCTGCCTTCTAATATTCTGCAATGGTCATTCCCAGAACCACAGAATTTCTGGGTAGAAAGGACCAAGTCCATCTACACTGAAAAAGAAAAGATTCCCATTTCGAGGGTGGCTGGGTGGCACAGTGGATAGAAGGCCAGGCCCAGAGTTAGGAAGGAACCTGACCATAGACACATACTAGCTGTGCAGCCTCAGACAAGTTGCTTAACCCTCTCTGACTCAGTTTCCTCACCTATAAATGAGCTGGAGAAGGAAATGGCAAACCACTCCAGCTATCTCTACCAAGAAAACCCCAAACAGGGTAACAAAGAGTTGGACATGACTGAAATAACTGAACAATAAACGACAAATTCCGAGATATCCAATAAATGGTTATGCAGTTTTTCCTCCAAGACCTCCAAAGAAGGGGAATCAACTATCTCTCAAGGCAGCCCATTCCATTCTCAGATAATTCTAATTGTTAGGAAGTTTGTCTAGACATTAAGACTAAAATCATCTCTTGGCAATTTCTATACATTGCTTAGAGTTCTGCCTTCTGGGGCCAAGCAGAAAAGTCTAGTCCCTCTTCCACATGACAAGAGTTTCAATTATCTGAAGAAAGCTATCTCATTCCTCCCTCTCCCAAGTCTTATCTTCTCCATGCCAAACAATCCCAACTCCTTCAATTTATATGTCATGAATTCAAGGCCTTCTCCATCAGAGTTACCTCCTTGGACCCTCTCTGGCTTATCAATGTCCAGTCTACAATGTGGTGCTGAATGGTAAATGGATTCAGAAGTTCTTCTATATTTCAGTGCAGGCCCTGCACATAGGCTGTTGTGTCCCCCAGGTGAACTCGGATCTTGAAGACATAATAAATCCCATAAAAACATGGAACATCTGCTGCCTTGAGAACCTAGCCAGTTCTCCAAGGACAAACATCACATGTGTGCTCCATTGGGAGGTTTGGCTACCCTCTCGATGGACAACATATGGGATAGCGAGCAGTTAGCCTCTTTGTTGGTAGTCAGCCTTCTGTTTGGAAGGGTTTATTAGGTCTCTGTTCCGAGGAGAACTTTGAAATCTCATCCATGGAGAGGACACTCTGCCTGGGACCTCTTGCTCCCAATCCAGACCCTGAAAGCTGTATCCTGGGATTCCCCAGCTAAGAAAATTCAGGAGTTGGTGCCTTCCTGGATTGGTGATGTTTTTCTATTTCTTCTTATAACTATATTAGTATTGCTATAATTATACTGGTATTAGGATTTATTAGTTATTGCTGCTGTTGCTCTAAACGGTCTGTGCATTTGCCTTTTCTGTAAATCAATAAAATATCCAGCTGCTTTTTCTCAAGTGTGTCTTATTGTAGGTGTAAATCCGAACCATAAATTTCCTTAATCATACAGGTGCCAAATAATGAACACAACACTTCCGATGTTATCTGACCATGGCAGCAGGTCTATCACCTCTTTAATCTTAGTTAAGTGATGCCTTTGCTCTCTTAATGTAGCCCAAGACTGCATTAGCCTTTGGGGCTGCCATCCCACCCTAATGACTCATACCAAACTTGAAATCCACTAAAGTCCTCACCTTTTTCAGACTAACTACTGTCTAACCACACCTCTCCTATCTTATACTTGTGAACCCAATATCTGAAACCCAAGCATAGGACATTCCATCCCTCTTAGTAGATTTCACCCCAAATTTCAACTTTCCAGATTTTTTGGAACCTTACTCTGTCCCTCAATGTGTAAGCTATCCTTCCTAGTGCTATGCTCTCTGCCAGTCTGGTAAAGGATGCCACCAGTGCCCCTGTCTGAGTCATTGATCCAAGTGTTAAATGGCCCAGGGTGCCCATGCTGCCACAGAAGCGGCATTATTTTCATGGCGGTCACGCTGGGATTACGTTCCATAATCGCTGCAGTACAAGACGACCAATTATTCCATAAAATTATGTTTCCTGTTGCCTTCCTTTGCATCATAAAACCAACCTCACTGACCTCTCCACTTGCTTCTCTGAGGACAGTTTCAGTGTCTTCCTTTCGATCATCTGCAGTTTTTCTTTTCTTTGATTTTCTGTCTTCACTGCTAGCAAAAACTTCAAGACAGATCCCACTCACTTCTTCCAGTCATATGTTCACTCAGCCGCTGGACAAGATTCTCATATTTATGGGACCAATGTTTACATAAATGCTCATCAGAAAGCTAAAAAACACGCTGTACACACTTGGTGTTCTCCATCACCACCAAAGGCAGTAGTCAAAGTCAAGGAGTGAGGCCATTTTCGATTTTTTCTTATTTCAAGGGTTTTTATACCCAAAGAATTCAGCTCCAAACAGCTAACGTACTGGAAATGAATCTCTCTGTACTTAGGTATTCAGGTTGGACCTTGGAAAACAAACCTAGTCATGATAGTTAAGTAAAAGGAATTATCCACACACAGTTTTTTTGGTCAGTTCCACTACTATGCCCTTGATTTCCAATGTTATTAATTTCCATTTTAGAGATTAAAAAAAAAAACTATTATCATATCAGCTTCTTTGAGCAATGTTATTATATTTTCAATTAGCCTAGCTATACAATTAGGCTAACTTGGACAATATTATTTCACTTAAAATTTTTAAAATAGTAAAATTGATAATATCTAAAAAAACTGGTGGAGTTGTGATTTCAAAACAGGGATGTTGTATTTAAACTAACTGTAGACAAACACTGTTAACATCTATCTGTAAATGTCCCAAATACAAATTTTCCTGTTTTCCTGAATGTTTCCTATTGGATTTATCTAAATACTGATCACAGCCTCATTTTCTAACTACTACTAGAGAGAAAACATTAAAATGGTATAAAAGTGACTTTTTATGCTTACCTTAATTTTGCTGTCATCTTGTTGTGTGTACTTCTGGAGGGCAAATGCATCGCAGTCTTTATGAGCTGATTCCTCTAACCAAGCCTCCAGAGCCTGCTGATCCCAGTTCATCTGACACCTCAGACATTCCAGTTTTTGGGAGGTTTTGAATATGACATTCTAATTTCCAAAAAAGAAAAATGAAATGTGTTAATTATACAAAGAAACTAAATGATGTTCTCAAACATCTCTATTTAGTTGGACATGTGTGTGTGTGTGTGTGTGTGTGTGTGTGTGTGTGTGTGTGTATATATATATATATATATATACACACACATACATATTTAAATATCTCTATTATTAGATATTTATATAGATATCTATATAATTTATATATTTTGTTAGATATCTATATAATTTATGACATGTATCATGTATTATATATACAATACACATATATTACATGTAGACTACATGCACATATGTGTCTATATTCATGTACAGATACTAAAACCTATAGATATCACTTATTATTTTGATGCTTCAAAATGTGATGACCTTGTTATGGGTGCTGCCTCCATTGGCTAGAGCCATCAGCCCTCCAGGCCACAGAAGAGGGTCTTGATCTACTTTGCCTGGTGGCTAGCTCTTGACTGAGTTTCTCAGACTCATCAAGGCTGCTTGTTAGACCTGTAACCTGTCCCCAGGCCCACATTCTTAGTCTCTGCTACTAGAGAGGGTCTTGTCCTCTTGCTGACACTGCCCAGCAGCATTTCCAAGCCACAATGGGCCACTGGTACAGGACAACAACCTAGGGAGAATGAAGTCATCATTGGTGGTTCCCAGACAGGTACAGCATAAATCAGCTGCAACCTGTGTCAGATAGAGTAGTATGCAAGGAACTGAGTGTTCACATGCACAATATCAGGCCCCATGATATGGAGAATAATATTAAAGTAAAGACTAGACTTCAAACTCCATTATGAAGCAGCAGTCATCAACCCTATCTGCTACTGGTTAAGGAATACAGAGCTATGATGCTGAGTGAAAGGAGCAGAACCAGGAGAACATCATACACAGTAACAACCACAGTGTGAGAGAAAGTTTTCTGGTAGGCTTAGCCCTTCACAGCATTGCAAGGAATTAAAACATTCCCAAAGGACTTGAGACAAAATGTCATTCATATCCAGAGAAAGAACTATGGAACTGGAATGCAGTTCTTGTCTTATGTTTTGTTTTGTTTGGGGATTTCTCATGGTTTTTCTCATTCATTTTAATTCTTCTATGAAACATGACTAATGTGAAAATGTGTTTTATAAGAATGCATGTGTAGAATCCATATAAGATTGCATGTCATCTCAGGGAAAGAGGAAGAGGGAGGGGAGAAAATCTAAGTCTTATGGAAGTGATTGTAGAAAACTGAAAACAAATAAATTTTTTTAAAAAGAAAAGGAAAAGGCATACAGAGCTGGATCAATGAAACAGACTAGACTAGTAAGCTTCAGAAGCAACAGAATTAAAAACCCCAGTGTTTGAGAAAGTGGAAAACATAAATTATCTAGGGAAAAACTAAATTTTGAGAAAACTGGAAAGCAATCTGGCAGAAATTAGGCTCAGACCAATAACTTATATCACATTCCACAATATATTCTAAGTGGGTGTTGTTTGTTGTTGTTCAGTCATTTCAATCATGTCAGACTCTCCGTGACCCTACTTGGGATTTTCTTGGCAAAGATATTGGAGTACTTTGTCATTTCTTTCTCCAGTTCACTTAATAGATGAGGAAAACCGAGGCAATCAGGGTTAAGTGAATTGCCCAGGGTCACACAGCTAGTGTCTGAGGCCAGATTTGAACTCAGGAAGATGAGTCTTCCTGACTCCAGGTCTCTTACACTCTATCTACTATGTCACCTAAGCTGGCTTATCTAAATGGATACATGACCTTAATATTAAAAATATTATAAAAAATTAGAAGAGACAGATCATATACCTTTCAAAGCTAATCACAGGAGATATATCCTTAACCAAACAAGACAAAGAAGCAATTATAAAAAAAAAGATAATTTGATTACATGAGATTGAAAAGCTCGTATACAAACAAAAATTAATGAAAAAACATCTATCAAATTTCTCTGATAAATATTTGGTATCTGAGATATGTAAATTATTAATAAATATACATGACTAATATTCCAAATTATCAAAGGATATGAAAAAACAGTTCTTAAAAAACAGATGCACAAAGAATTCACAACCATATGTAAAAAGGTCCAAATCACTAGTAATAAAAGAAATATACATCAGAACAGCCTTGAGGTTTCATGTAATACCCTATAAATGGGCAGAAAAAATAACATTCAAATTTGGAGGGGTTGTGAAAGGACAGGGATACTAATACTTTGTTGATGAAAATGTGTGAAACTCCAAACAACTTGGAATTATGAAAATCAAATGACTAAAATGTCTATACTGTGAGAGACAGCAAAAGTTAAGTTTCCACAGTAAGTTATAGTTAATTGATAAAGTCATTGAGAATAAGTTAGATAACAAGAAGGCCAGCAGACAACCAATCAAAAGATAGACAGTGGCCTTAAGAAAATTACAAAGTTTTTGATAAAGGAACCAAATCTACAGCTAGCTGAACTAGCCAAGAAAAATGGCCTAGAGTTACCTGGAGAAGGCTTTTCTTCACTGCACTTGCTTAATGAACCCCATGCATATAAGCAGACACACCCCATGTAAAATGATTCCTCCATTTTTTGATCATGGCTCCTAGGTTAAAGCATGTTTGGGAGGAGGGATCATACCAAGGGTGTTTATGTAATGGACATGTAGAGAAGACAGTGACCTAATGGAGAATGGACCAATCCATCTCCTGGTGGGAGGATCTATCTTGGAGTAATGGTATAAAAGCTCATCTTGCTTCTAAATTCAGTGCTCCCTCCTTCTGAAAAGAGAGTAGAGGACCACTTTGGCCAAAGTGTTCAGTTCCTTTGAAGTCTGCTGGAATAAATTTCCCTCCCTACCTTATTAGTGTCAAGTGTGTCTCTAACAAAACCCTTTGAGACTCCACTACAACGCTTGTACCCCAAAGAAGCTATCAAGAAGCAAAAAGTCCCCAAAAACTCCAAAATATTTATAATATCACTTTTTTGTGATAGCTAAGAATTGAAAACAAGACATATGGCCCTCAACTGGGGAAGAGCTAAACAAATTTTGGCTCCTCAATGTAATGAAATACTTCTGTTCTATTAAAACTGATATAAGTGATAAATGCAGGGAAGTCTGGAAAGATCTACTTGAACTGATGCATGGAGAAATAAGCAGAGCCAAGAAAAGAACATATCCAGTGACTGCAACAAGGTAAAAAGAAAGAACCACACACCAACCAATCAAAAGTATGTGTAACAAAATTATAAAGATCAAGTGGGACTTGAATGAAGAGCCATGAGAAGACACCCACAACCTACCCTTCTGTAAAGGTAGGAGGTTCCTGGGTTATACTGCCCATATTTTAGGATTTTTTCAATGTACTGAGCAGATGTGCTGATTTTTTTTCCTCTCTATAATACTATTTATTATAGGAGATGGCTTCTGAGAGGGGAAGGAAGAAATAGAAAATATCAACAGAAACTTATTTTTTTAAAGTTCAATAGGAAGAAGGAGAGTGGGGGGAGGAGGTAGGGAGAGAGAGAATAGGAGAGAAAAAGAGAACAAAGGTTCCTGCCTCCCTGCAGTGTATAATCTATACTTAGGTGTGCAAGTTTTGGGGAGCAGTTTTGTCATGTCTTTGCCACCCACAAAACCCCCACAAATACAAAAAAACTAACATTTCTTCTCCTTCCACTGGGAAAATGAGTATGATGCATTTTGTTTGCAAAGATTGGGGAAAAGATCTTAACAGGAAATTATCAATAGCATAAATTGTTAAATAAGACCACATACTTCCCTTTCAGCTTTCCTTTCTCTGATTGTAGCCATTTCTTTTTCCATTCGACGAATCTCATCGCCCACTCGTCCTATTTCTCTCAAAGCAATAGCCTTTAAGTGTCTTTCCGTGTCAATCTCATTTTTTCTGGCTCTGTAAAGAGACTGTGGAATAATATTTACAGGAGAGAGAAAACATTTAATTTTAATACTAAATAAAATGATTTATAACTGACAGAACTCCAAAGAAATGCCTAAGTATTGCTAACCAATTTCACATGCCTCTCAACTCTGTGCTGGGTCAGACGTCATCATCATGGGATCATTTGAGCTCTACTCAGTCACGTGGTCTTGGAATGTTTTACCAATGGATCAGTTTCCCATGAAAGTCCTTCAGCATCTAAGGTACAGATCAGGTGACAACTGGCATTGGACTAAGGAGATTCCTCAACACAAGTTCCCCATATTAATGAAATCACAGGTCTAGACCAAAAACACTGGTCAAGAACAAGCCTAAAACACTAACTTAAAAATCAGACTTTGAAACTCACAAGTCATATCCGACTTATTTAAAATAAAATTTCCCTACTCAGTACTTCCTCTAATCTAATCCTGGAAGATTCTTCCACAAAACCAAGTTTAAAAGGGTTCTGACCAGATGAACAAGTGGGCAAGGCCAAAGACGGCATCTTTGTGAATTCTGGGTTGTGATTCAAGGGCTCATAACCAAGGACCTGACTAATAGATTCCTTATACTCTCTCCAAGCCTACCCCTTTAAATGCCAGTCAGTCTGCAGCAACAGCTCAGACCTCTCTGAGTTCTCAGAGCTGTCCCCAAGGGCCCTGGACGCTAAGCCCAATTTTTATGACATTGGTTTGGTAAAGGCTCTCAGGTTTCTTGGTGATTCCTGCCTAAAACCTGTTTCCTTACCTTTTGTCATTACTCTGGTGCATCTGGGAACTGGGCTAAGGAACACTCTTTCCTAGACACATTCCCCCCCACCACACTTACCCCACAAACCCTGGATTAATTCCAGACACCTGGGTTGTGTTTCTACCAGGCTAGGAGGGGACATCCTACATTTAGAAATGAAGATCACGTAAAAAACAAATGATAAATAGATTAAGTGACTTGCCTAGGGTCACCAGAGCCAAGAAGTATCTTAGGCAGGATCTGAACCCAGGACTTTTTAAACCTAAACCTAACTGCTGTTTGTTCTTACTCTGCCTCCTTCCTTCCTGGTTTGCTGATCTAATATTGAGAATTTTGTCATAGGAAGTGCAGGGAAAGAGGGAAGACACAGAGAATGAAAGGAAGTAGAGGCCCCAGAGTACACTGCCTCTGTTTGGCAGCACAGAATACAGGAAAGCACCCTGGACTTGGAGCCCAGGTGCCTGGGTTCAAATCTTGCCTGTGCTACTCACTAACTACAGAAACTTGGGCAAATCACTGACCCAATCTGGACTTTACTTCTTCATCTAGGAACGGAGAAATTTGGACCAGACAACCCTGAAGGTCCCTTCCAGCTCCTCCCCAGCGGTCCCAGGGCCTCCAATAAAAAGGATCATAGGATTGACCCCATGAAATTTTGTTTAAAACGGGCCTGAAGGGTCAGGAGGAAGCTCAGAAAGACCCTAGGGTCCATCAAGGTTAGGAGAGCCTCGTGTTGCCTGGGTCTTGTGGGCGGATGGACAGCAGGCAGGGCTCAGTGCAGGGCTTGCTGCTGCAACAGCCCCCTCCTCACCTGGGTGAAAATAAACTCCTGGTTGACATTTTTTAAATGACACTTCATGGCGTTGATTCTCTCCTCATAGTCAGAAAGCTGCTCTTGCAGGGCAGTCCTCTCACTCTGCATCTTTAGCAGCTGTAAGCAAAAATGACGTTAGCAGGAATCCTACCTGCTTTAGTGCCCCAACGACTAAAGCCCCTGTCTACATGTGCATTTGGATGTCTAAAATCCACTTTTTAATTATGAAGCAGAATTATGTGATTTTATGACAACTTGGGTGGGGGTGGAAATCAACACAGCAGGAGGTAGGCTGAAAATTGGATACATACACAGAGAGGTCAGAGAGTCCTTTACTAAAATTGTACTTTCCTCACTGAAAAATTACATTCTCAAGAGCTAAAAGGCAAAGTTATTCCCAAATGAAATACCATGAGGAGTTTCACCAAGTAAAGTAGGTCTAAGGTCACCCCCAATCACAGAGCAAATCCAGCAAATTCCTGTAACAACAGGCTGTCCACTGGAGTTTCCTGTCCTCCCTTCCAGTTCAAAGGAGAGGTTACACCTGGGCTGCTATCACAATAAAGCAGGAATGACAACCAGGCATCTACAGCATGCTGACAACCTGCTTTTGAACCTACTCTATGCATTTTTGTAAGTCACTGGAAACAAGTGCACGAGAAAGTATTTGAGAAGGAACAGAGTTTGCATCACTTTATTTATTATTTTTTTATTTTTAGCAAAAAAAAAAGTGTTCTCAGAAGACAGAAACACTTCCCTAAGTTCCCACTCAATTCGGGGGGGAGGGGGGGGCGGGGATACTAAAAATGTGACTATAATGACCAAGCCTGGCCCCCAGCAGAGATGAGAAAATGTGCCTGCCTCCATTTCTTATCAAGATGGCCACTTGTGGGTCTAGAACAAACTGAAACTCAACTGATGTGTTGCTAAATTTCAATAAACTGCTCTCTCTCACCCATGAGCTCATGCTCTCACTCTCCTTCCCCCACCCCCCTCTCTCTCCTTTAAAATCTATTACAAAGGATGAGTGAATGCAGAAGGCAGGGTAAAAGGACATATTTGGGAATGAAAGTTGTGTAAAAACCTAAGATACCAGTTTAAAAATTGTTCCTCCCTGGAA